>CM024765.1:91894942-92400410 GCA_014218235.1 Colocasia esculenta | reverse complement strand
TAGACATAATGACAAAACATATTATCATTTGACTTTAAGTTAACATATATAGAATTGACTTTGCTTTAAGAATATCAAATAATTATCCCATGTTTGAGTGATTGCTGAGAGCACATTTTTCAGTGTTTTCTTTGTCATATAGAAAATTCTCTCTCACTAACTATCAGACTGCCTTTAGATTTTAGTACATGTCAGAAACCAAGTATTAAAACTAAAACAACCCCATGGGAATATTGGGATAAAAACTTACTATGTTACATAATAAAATATAAAAATATATAAAAGTTACATACTAATTTATATTTATTAATATATTGTATAATCAAGCGCGTGCATCTCGCACGGGTGTCCAACTAGTTCTTTTATAAACTTCAATTTCTTAAATGCCTCTCCCCCCCCCCCCCCCACATAACACTTTTCTCAATGTGCCACTCAACTTAGGCATACCACATGTCCTAACACTTGTCAACCCAACTGTCAAATATCGAGCCATTTTATTAAACTATGCAAAATCTAAAGGAAAATAATTTAATAACACCATTTGATAACACATTAAAATAATACAACAATTAAAATACATCACAAACTTCACCATTTATTAAAGTTATTAATGTGACATAATTTTAATGATAATATTACCAAATGATGTTACAAAATTATTTCTCAATTCTAAATGTGTATGTGAGATAAGCGCGAAGCTAAACGCGTCATAGATTTGGTAACTAAAAAATTATACTGTGTCAATTTTTGACACAAATTTTAAAATTGAGGAAAACTACTACTATCTGTTTGGCAGAACTGACATAATTTTTAAAATTTATATAGACCTGTTGGTAGACTCTTTTTCACTTTATTATTTTTATAGTAAAAGTGACAAGTATATTTCAAAAGGAGATTTGTACCAATTATGAAAGAGAGAATGAGTAATAAATAACTATTAATACGTCATCAAATTCAGTAACCATCATGTTTATACAAACTTCAAGATCTCTGTTCTGTTACATAATCTTCCCACATTTCCAATGCAATTCTATTCCGAAGTTCTTTACCAAGATCACGTTGTGAACGTGATGTTGTTAAACGATGTTGTTCTTCAAATCTGAGTCTTTCTTGACGTCTTCCTTCTACTTCTCTGTCAATGTCTGCACCATGTTCTCTTTCAATTTGCATCCAATTTCATCTTTTCCTCCTCTTTGGTTACGGATAAAATTATGCAAGACACATGCAGCAATAATTATCTTCGATTGTATATGCAGAGGACATTCCAACGGTTGTCGAAAAATACGAAACCTCTTTTTAACACCCCGAACATGCGCTCAATAACGTTTCGCAGTGAAGCATGCCGCAAATGAAAAGCTCTTTGAGGTTTTGTGGAGCAGAGTGATTTGGACCAAATTCTTTCAAATGATATCGTACTCCACGATAAGGTGCTAAAAATTGCGGTGTGTTTGCATAACCCGCATCAACCAGATATATTACCTATACATAAAATTAAATGTCAGCACATTATGAATTAAAATAAATTACATAGATAAAAATTTACCTTCTGGTACATAAAATCCCGACGATATAGCTCCTTCTAAAACAGTAGCATCAGCAGCAGAACCTTCGTATCCAGCATTAACAAAAAGAAAACGCATATCAAAAGAGCAGACGGCCATAACATTTTGTGATGTCTGACCCTTGCGATTACGATATCTCATTCTATCATTGGCTGGAATTTCGGACTAATATATGTGTTCCATCTATAGCCCCAATGCAATCCTAAAACAAGATAAGTTGAAAATTAATGACCTGAAGAAGGATAATAAGAATAATCACTAGATTTTTTACCTTAAAAAAACGAAAATGCTGTCTATCACGAATGTATTGTGGAGTGTCTGTCGGAGGGAGATAAATAAACTTTGGAGCTAAGTTGATAAGAGCATCAAGAACTTCATGAAATCGACGACTTATTGTTTCACCTGAATGCTGGAATCTATCTTGAGCAGATCGATTACTTGCACCTTTTGCTAAAATATACGTGCAGATAATTATCATTTCCTCAATGTCAACTCTTGCACTTTCTTTTATCAATTCCAAATGTGTTATCTCATTGCACAATAGGGAAAATATGTGTTTATTCATACGACATATTTCACGGAATTGAATTTCAGCCCCTTGCAATAACTCATTCACATAAGCTCTGCCAGTAAGAATAGACGTTCTCATGCGCTTCATAGAATTTCTATCTTTGCGATCATAAACAATGTTCGCTAATGTCCACATGATAAGAAAAAATTGACGACGGCATGCTAAAAATCTTTCTTCTTCCTCATTTAAATCAAAATCTTTGTCTACCATATCCATCTACCTGCAATGAAGCTAACCAAAATTGAAGAGGAAAAAAAATAACATTATGCTCAATGAAGCTATCATTTATTTATTAATGACATCATAGAATGTAAACATAACAACTGGAAATATCTCTAAGACAACATGAGAATGTATCAATGATCCCCAAGATGCAACTTCAACCATTCTAAACGAGTTGCATCATCAAATTTTAAGAATACAAGATATGCATTGTCTTTTCTAATCAAATCAGCTGCTCTAGCTTTCTCTGAAATGGTTAAGTCCATTGCCATGATTATTTCCACACATTGTTGAATCATGTCATAAGAAGCAGGCATTGATGACTTCTTAAATTCTTTAGTTGCCTCCACCATTGCTTCAGTAAAGATGATGATGGTTCTTTTGACCTTCTTCTCTTCTTCTTTTCATTTGGGGAAATAGACTGTTTGCCCTTCTTAGTTCTATAACTTTAAAATCAGGACTGGATGCAGCACTATCATCATCTTTCGTCAAATCCACAGGTGTTTGATGAGGAGGTGTCATGTATGGATCACCATGTTCAATTGTTTCTGTTCGTGGAAGTGTATTGTGTTGTCTACTACCATCTACTTTTGTCCCCTCAAAAATTTCATACCACTCATTTAGAGTGGTATAGTGACTCCTCTCCATGTTCTTGCTTCAGGATGCTTCTGAAATACATAAACATAATTATAAATTATATTTTATTCATAGTTAAATTTAAAATTTATTTCATACAAACTATAAATGTAAATGTATACCTGAATGTAAGCGTTCCAAACTTCATCAGTGGCAACAAATGTGTTTAAATAGGGTTGAAACCAAAACCACTTGCATTTATATATTCTTGATGACAACATAATCATTTTTCATCACCTGGACTCTAGCTTTCAATTGTTTGACAGTCGCATTTATTGTAAATCTATTGTTAAACTCTGTTCTCATTGTTTCCATGCTTCAGGTTTCCAACTAGTTGATACCCTTTTTCCAGCACGATGATGATCTACCAATAACTTAGTCAAATACGTTAAACGTGTTTGATCCCACTTCAACCTTTCATTAAGACCACTCGCAGAAGATGCTTGTGTTTCAGACATCCTGAATTCATAAAATATGTATACAAATTCAACATAATAAACATCAAAAATTAAAAAAAAATGACATGCGTGGTAGGTCACTGCACATTCTTGTTCACGGATCTATAGCAGCACACACACACACACACAACACACAATATATATAGCCCCTTCTTCCATCTTCCAGCAGCTAGCTGCACACTGTGCAGGGGTGGGCATTGTGGGGTGCTGGGGTGGGCTCGCCGGGGAGTGGGGCGTGGGGGGTCTACTGGGGTGGGCTCGGGGGCGGGGGCGGGCGGGGGCTCTGCTGGGTGGGCTCGGGGGCGGGGGGCTCGCTGGGGTGGGCTCGCCGGGGAGGGGGGCGCGGGGGGTCGTGGGGGGGTGGCTCGGGGGCGGGGGAGCGGGGGCTCTGCTGGGTGGGCTCGAGGGCGGGGGGCTACGCTGGGGGGGTGGGCTCGCCGGGGAGGGGGGCGCGGGGGGTCCGCTGGGGTGGGCTCGGGGGCGAGGGGGCGCGGGTCCGCTGGGGTGGGTTCGGGGCGGGGGGCTCCGCTGGGGTGGGCTCGCCGGGGAGGGGGGCGCGGGGGGGGGGTCGCTGGGGGGGCTCGGGGGCGGGGGGGGACCGCTGGGGTGGGCTCGCCGGCGAGGGGGCGCAGTGGAGTGGGTGAGGGGCCACGCCGGGGGGTGAGGGGTGGGGGGCAGCGCCGCAGGGGCGAGGGGGCGCCGTGGGGTGGGTGAGGGGGCACTGGTGCAGGGGTGAGTGGGCACAGTGGTGCTGGGGCTCGGGGGCGGGAGGAGCGCCGTGGGGTGGGCTCGGGGCAGGGGCGCTGGGGCTCGGGGACGCTGGGGCGCGGGGGCTCCGTTGGCGAGGGCTCTGCCGGCTGGGGGGGAGAAGAGAGAGAGAAAGAGACATACCTTGCTCCAGGCGCAGAGGCGGGCGGGGGGTCTCTCCCGGGACGGAGACGGAGGTGTTCTTCCGAGGGGCGAGGCGAGCGCGACGAGAGTCTTCGGAAAAAAAAAACAGGTGGATCGGTGTTTTTTTTTTTGGAAGAGATATAAATGGCGCAGGATTCTCTCCCTAAAAATAAGAAACGTCTTACCAAACGTGACTCCACTCCTCTTCTTCCTCTTTTTAAAAAATAAAAGAGAAAATAGGTAAAAAAAAGTAACCAAACACCCTATAAACATGCTCTTCAAGATAAGCGCATTTTGAACGCACCGCCCTTGACTCACACGTTCACAATCGCACATGACTGTAACCGTGGGTTTACAAAAAAAAAACACCATCCAATAAATACAAACTTTATCACGTACCAGAGCTCATCCAAAACACATTTACAAAGTCTTTCAAAGGCCATAACATTTGGTAAATCCGATAATAAGAACACTATACGCTACATTGTTCGCACCATAATTTAAAGATACAATTTTTATTTCTGCCATGATTACTTCATGATGTCTCGCACCAACCTCACCTAATTTTATGCTTATCATCGGTAATGAGGCCACATTCAAACAATAGATGATTGCACCTAATCATTGCAGAAAAATAGAGTTAAACCAACCTCCTACAATCAGGATTTCATATAGCATTTGGGTGACGAAGACAACGCTATTTACTTTTCATTAGACAATACATGACACACATGGGAAGAGCAACAAACATGAACAGTAGTCCCGCATCAAATGCCCCCACACCATCCCCAACCAACCCACCCACAACAGTGGTTGGGGCGCCCGCAGTTCACCTAGGCGATGCAGGTTTCGATACCTATCGGAGGCAGCGCAGCTGCGCTTTTAAGTGGCTATTTAATAGACTAACAGGGATCGTTGCCAGAGGTTTACATGATTTGGGGGTACGGAATTGATGCGAATAGGGCTGTTCATAATTCGGTTCAAATCGAAAAATTAAATCGAATTGATCGGTTCAGTTCGATTCGATTTGGACCCCTATATAATTCAGTTCGATTTTACTTTCTGAAATCAAATATATCAAATATATATATATATAATATGTACATTAATAACTTAAACAAAATGTAGAACAGTTGGTTAGCGCTTAGCCATCAAGGCAAGCGCACGGTTGTATAATAAAAAATATTACACTTCGATTTAAACCGAACCACCCTTAGGTGCGAGGGCCCCGCGGGTCTTGAATCCAGGGCGGATGTGTGTGCGTCTAGTGACTGTATTATTGGACTATCAATAAAAAAATTAAAAAAAATTATAATGTCAGACCAACAAATTTGTTCAACAACTTCATTCCAAACATGAGTAAATTGATCTCAATTTCATGTAAGTGTAACACTTTGAAAAACGTCAGAGTGGATATATGTGCGTCCATTGCTTCCGCAAGGAATATGTCGCAGCAATAGAAAACACTTGTGTGAAAAATGTAAAACACAAATAACGTGCCGAACTGTTGGAAAGAAAATGGACATTCGAAATAGACCTATTCCAAACAAATCTCTTTAACAACTTGATTTAAAAGAAACCCTTGCATTAATAGTCTAGAAAACGTCAAGCTTCATACAAGAGCATTTAGATCTGCTCTCACACGGAACATGTCTCGACAAAAATTGCATGTACAAGCTTCTATTACTTGTGACAACAATGGTCGTTTATAAAGGCCATAGTATTACATAAATAGTAGACCACACTAAAGCTTGAAAAGTAACTTTAGTTGTTCATACAATTTGTTGCATTAAAATAGCATATTAAGAGTCCGTTTAGTTGATTGTAAAATATTATCATAGGAAAAAAAGTTTTCTAAGAAAGTGCATTTACAAAAAAAATAAAAGTATAACTGCTCATTTAGTACCCATGTAAATGATTTACCTGAAAAAATGTTGGTGTTTGTTTTCAAATAAAATAATTTCTAAAAAATAAAAAATATCAAAAAAAAAAAAATCGAACACAACCTTTATAGGTTTAGGTGGTGTTTGATAAATCTTAATTGATGTATGTTGTTTCAAAGTTGTCGTAGGTTGCTGGCATCGGTCGTCAAGTGTCGGACGATGGTCGTCAACTATTGGTGCCGCCGTCGAACTTTGGGTGCCAGTTGCCACTAACCACCGGTGCCACTGTTGGTTGTAGGTTGTTGGCGATGCCGCCAGGCGTCAAGCACTGGCCAATCATTGGGCGTCGGACATCAGACGTCAGCCATCAGGAGCCGACCATCTCTAACCATGGGACACTAAAAATGATAGTAGAGACTCTACTCTTGCCCATGAAAATCCTACATGAAAGAAAAATTGAAGAAAAATAGTTGATGGGGTCTCATCTAGGCTGCCAACATTCATGAATTTTAAGTGAAAGATGTTTATAGATTAGTTTTTCAGGAGTGCCAAATAGGTCATTTTATGAAAAAAAAATTGAAACATTTTCTTACATGAGATTTTACGTTGAACCAAATAGATCCTAAAGTGAAGCATAACTAGTTCATTCTCCACAACCTAATGATCTGCATAGTTCTGAGTTTTATCTCGAATTCAAAGGGAAAAAATGTAGTGGAATCAATTACAATTTCTAAGATCAGTGGAGGTACTAATCGATCCGATGTTTTGAAATCTTACCAAGCAGAGCTTAGCCTCTCCACATATTGATGAAGAACTCCTCAGAGATATAAGGGAGTTTTTGGCCATCAATGTGTGTGGCCTCTACAACAGTCATCATGGACCGGAGGTGGAAGGGTTCCCACCAGAGTCGTCCTCGTCTATCGCCCTCATCCTTCGCCTTCATGAAAGAGAAGAAGAGAGGGGGAGAGAGAGAGAACCGATGGGAGAGAGGATGGTTGCGCCCTTGACTTCTTTGATCAACTAGGGTTTGCCATATGTGTATTATTCATACTGTTGCAACTTTTGCAATAAACCTCTCTAAAAATTATTATTCTGTAAATACTCCTAAACTTTCTAGGCCTTTTTGTGTGTGACCCAATGGGTGTTGGGTTTTGACTCGCCAAAATCCAAAAAAATGCAACAAAATCAACAAGATTTTTTTCGAGGTTGCTAGAGATTTTGATCTATTGATATCAGTGTTTTGAAACTTTACTGAGCAGATTAGAAGTGAGGACACTCTCAGCCACCCACATGTGTGGCCTTATCACAGTCCATATGGGCCAATGATGAGGGTTGCTACCTATTGTGTCCATGCTGATCTTTGATCTCCACTGAGAGAGAAAGATGGGAGAGATGGAGAGGAGAGGACGAGTGGGAGATAGAGCGGCGATGGCCGCCCCTAAAAGCCTCCTTGAGATTTTCACTCTCTCTTTAGGGTCAGCCATCTCATCAGGATTTATATGAATTGCAACATGTGCAATAAACCCCTCAAGGAATCATTATTCTATAACCTGGTCATATCAAACTCTATTGTGTCTAATACGTACAGTAGATCTAATATCAAACTAGTCGTAGATTTATGAACCGTTAAATCTCTATTTATCATTCATATTTGACTGGGCAAATCTCCAAAGTTGAATAGGTAAGAATAATCACTTAATTTGCTAAAATCTCTTAAGCCCATTATCTTATCATCTTAAGGGCATCCACTAATTACAATCACTTTAAGGATCATGTCGTAACCCTTAAATACTATCAAGAGTATATATTCTATTGGTACCTTTCAACTATCAGTTACTATGAAATTATGTCTTTCACTTAGAATATCTCAGATTGAATAATATCGTCTCGCATAGTTGATTTAATCCTTCGATGACTTATAGACGTCAAAAACTCATTTTCTATTCTATTTGCCGCTATCGCTAGATCCTTTCACCAAGTCATACATGCATGAGAGTACGTGATTCTATCTCGTCAGTCAATTATATTCACATGGTTTTTATCGGACCCAATAATTACATATAATTGAATCTATGGTTAAGACCCATGACATGACATCAGAATTCAATTGTTCCACATGCAAGACATTTTTGGTGACCCAAGTCCGAGGACCACTGAGATCACAAAACTAATTTGGAGATACATCCGGACTCTAGTGTTCTATGCAACTCAGTTCAATGAACTCATTTCACTAATGAGTACTTACACATCTACCATAAAGTCTCCACTTAGGTAATTAACGAGATCAATCACCCTCATCTTATGAATGGGTAGTATGTATACTAATCTGTCTAGAATCCATGATGCCCACTCCCAATAGGTCCATTGACTAGAAACATTTAAAACTTATGTTTATATGATGTCAATCTTATTAATTATCATAGCTCCTTATGATTGTCACCAATTGCATTAGTCAATGGACTCATCATGCACAACAAAGATAGTAGGGATAAAGCACGATGAATATAAACATCCATTATATATATATATATATAATATATATATATATATATATAGAGAGAGAGAGAGAGAGAGAGAGAATGTGGACTATGAACACATTAATTGATTAGCTTGTAGGGCACCCACATCTAACACAACGTCCCACTTGCACTAAAACTGATCATGATATCGAGCTTTTCTTTGCTTCTCTATATTGTGCCTTTGGCATTTTGTCTGTGTGCTTTTTGATTGCCAAATCTATCTTATAAAGAATACAGATTCATTAGAATTTACTTCTCTATGAAGTGTGGGCTATAGTGCCTGTATAATTCTCCTTATTTAAGGGAAGACCTGACTGCAAAGTATTTCCCTTTGTTGAAGGAAAGGTCTACATGTGAGTGACACCACGTAGAAGTTCCCCTTGTTGAAGGAAAGACTTGAGTGTGCACTAGATGGATTGTTCTAGTGATAGGTTTGTTGTTAGTGAAATCTTGCATATTTCTCTTAGGAAATGTACGTAGGAAGTTGAGTGGATCAGCTCCGAACTAGGGAAAAAAATTATGAGTTTATCTGTGTGATTTGCTTGCTTGTGCATATTTTCATTATTAATATTTTTATTATTAAATAATCCAATTTAAATCTATTCATCCCCACCCTTGGTTTTCCATAGTCTAGGCAACATGCCGTTGCACAGATCCTTAAGATTGGGCATTGATTGTCTGAAGCATATTTTATAAACAAGGGACGTAGAGGAAGGGGAGGGGGAAGGGATTACTACAACCCTCCAGAGGAGCTTATGTGGATGGAGAAGACAACACACCACTATGTTATCTCTTTGGAAGAGAATGCACTCCTCACCGATCGTCCCTTAAAGAGATTGGGATTCCCTTGGCTTTTTTCTTGCATTGAAGGCCACCCACCCTCTTTCAAGTGGGGAATTGATAGAGTGGAAGGGAAGAAGATGGGGAAAACTTTCTTAACACCGACAATTGTTCCTTCCCCAAGCATCCACATGCATTTAGAGCTTGGGAATTGGCGGAAGGCAATGCTACACGGGATGAAGCGGGTCAGACAAATTGAATGCTATACACAATCGTGTGGATTGAAGGAGAAAGAAGAAGTGAAAGAGGTTCTAGTGTTTAGGGTACGTAGATGTCCAACATGAAGGAATATAATCGCCATTGGAGTAGTAGAGGAATAGTGAAATGACCTCCATTGCCCTCCACTGTACCCCACCTTGACAAGGTGCTAACTTTTATCACCGCTTAAAGACAAACTAGGAGGAAGCTGGTGGGTCCACAATTGTAATGTCGCAACTCTTCGGATTACAGTTTAGTGGGTTTGGTGGCCAGTGTGTGGCCCATTTGTGAGTTTATAGATGCTTGGGCAGGTTGTGAGGGGTTGGGGGCCAGAAATCCACGCCAAACCAACCTTTGGTGCGCCTTTCAAAAATGCGCCTTTCAAACGTCAAATCACTCGAAAATCCCACAACAACCTCTCCCTCGGTCGTGCCGTCACGTTTAAATTGCGACGTACATAGCCGTCGCATTTTAAACACGACGCCCCTGCATGCGACAGCGGCGCGTATGCAGACACGCACCCATAAAAGCGGCAACCAAATCGCGACAGGCAAGGTGGTGCGCCTTTCAAAAATGTGATCGACAGACGTCGCATTTTAGAAATGCGACCACCTTGCCTGTCGCGATTTGGTTGCCGCTTTTATGGGTGCGTGTCTGCATACGCGCCGCGTGTCGCATGCAGGGGCGTCGTGTTTAAAATGCGACGGCTAAGTACGTCGCAATTTAAACGTGACGGCACGACCGAGGGAGAGGTTGTTGTGGGATTTTTGAGTGATTTGACGTTTGCGGTGTGCGGTTGGGCATGTTCTTATCACAAGGAGGTTGTTCAGAGCACGGGAAATGCCAGGGCAACGTCGTTTTTCACGTTCTTCGTATGGTAGGGGAATTCTATTCATTTTTAGGTCAAATGGATCATGATTAAGGGTTTAAATGCATGGAATGGGTTAAGATGAGTAGCAAGCATGTGTAGGTTTTCATTTGAATGCAGATATGCAACTTTTAACATGGTATATGGTGGTTTATGTGATTTCCGGAATGGGTGCCGGCGGAGTGGGGTTTCTTGACTGAAAGGCGACGAAACCAGTCGTTGCGTTTTGAACGCGACGACATGGTCGGTCGCGATTCAGTCTTAAAGGCGACAGTTTACTTCGTCGTGATTTTTCCTTTAAATGGAGACATCTGTATTTGTCGCATTTTATAAGGCAGCCACCCGACCCTTGGCATGACTGCACAGTGCCTTGAGCTGTCTTCAGTTATGGGACTGTGTGACTGCTAGTTTATGTGTTATGGGTTGTAGGCGGTGCATTGGCACGTGTCTTGATCAAAAATGTCGAATTTGCATGGTTTGTACGTACGTGGAAAGTAGGGTGATACGACGCCTTCCGTGGTTACCTTTCTACTCAGGTACCCCAGGTTCTTTGTGAGTCAGACATGTGGTGCTCGGAGTTTGTCCCGGTACAGTGTGAGTGCCGATGAGGTTTGTGTCGTCTTCCTGGACACCCTCACTCCTTTGCTTGAGTTGTACGTCCGGTTGAGGGAAGGACGATAGTGGGACAACGGCTCGTGTGTTGTGGTTGTTCTTGGTCGCTTGTAGCGCACTCTTAGTTAGGGGACGGACACCGGTAGACGTGCTGGTCCCCAGCTAGTAATGTTTCCAGTGCCTCACTTTAGGGAACTCGGGCCAGAGTCCTCAAAGGTGCCAGGCATGGAGCTGTAGTGGTGTGAGCTGCAGTTGTGGTGTTGTTAGTGTGACGGCCCTGGATATTTATGCCCAATAAGGCTCCATATCCAGATCCGCCTCCCGCGAACGGACGGAAGTCTCGCAATGAATATCTCACACACGTGTCCAGGAAGAGTATAAAAGACAAACCACAACAATATAAGACACAAGAAAGTACATGTGCTCATATCTGTTCACAAATTTGTACAACTGTCACATTACATTAATACATGTCTAATTAAAAAGTACAACTACCTGGGGCATACCCCGAGGGAGCACAAGCTCACTCAACTGAACTAACACTACTGCTGGTGGTACAAGTCTGATACAACGTCTCCACAAGCCAACACACGGCAAGCCCTGCAAGAACTGTAGGGGAGTGAGAGTCAACAAGTCACAGGCTCAGTAGGGGACCACCCAAAAACCACCACAGCAACTAACGAGAGAGACAACTAAACAGAAGAGACCTCAATCCCAGAGGGTCTCACTGGCAATATTGGTAGCCAAACCATGACATGCTCACATCATAACAATAAATAACAATTAAACATAATCATGACAATAAACATAAAGTTCTCGGAAGGAATGTGGGACTATAGGACTAATATAATACTATTAGTCAGTCCAACTACTGAAGTGCATAAACCACAGTCTCACCGGCACACTGCTACAAAACTGATTGTCTAAGCTATAAGCCACACATGCAAATCACTGCTCAGGCTACAAGCTTCGCAGGTGAACCTCAAACACTTGAGTAACATGACTGCTAACAAAGAGCTGGTCCTTTATATTCCAAACCACACTACGTCGAAAATTACACACGAGGTAACGGGACTGGCTACCACGAAGCAATCTATAACACACTAAAACTATAATTGGAATCTTACCTAAAGAAAGGTGAAACACAACAACTGGGAAGTCCTATCACGCGACCTCCACGGAGCACAGCTCCACCAAACCACAGTACGCCTAGGCCACAAGCCTCATTGGCAAATTACCACAAAGGGTAACATGATTGGCAACTACAAACTAATCTACAATAAACTATAAACAAAGATTTATTTAAAACGGATATGATACAACAAGTGGCAGGTCAAACCACAAGACCTCCATAACACACAAGTACCCAAAAAGGTTGGTACACAATGTACCACCACAAAACTGCAAAGTAACCCACGAAGGGTATAGGTATCTGCTACTCTGAGGTATCACAACACAAACACCCGTATGAAGGGTACAAGTAGGTGGTAAACACCACATTGAACCACAACTATATTGTGCCTTCACTTAGGCACAACATTACAGGTGAAACCTCAACCGACAAGTTACACAAGCCACAACTAGAGCCGGCAAAGCACGAGTCGGAAAGAACGACGCCACCACACGGGAACGAACTACTAGCTGATCAGGCCAGTATTCAACCCGGACAACACAACACAAGAACAACCTCTCAGTCTCACAGTCAAGGATGAAACGTCCAACTGCCGCTCCACGAGAACAAGTCAAACAACTGTGGAGACCAACTAACACCACACCTGCAGACACACAGCTGCAGGTCCATGTATGGCACCTCTAGGGTCTCTGGCCAGAGCACCCTAAAGTGAGGCACTGGAAAACAGGACTAGCTGGGGACCAGTGACGTCTACTGGTGTCCGTACCCCCAACTACGAGCGCGCTACAAGCGACCGCACACCCACAAACACAAGCCGCTGCCCTACTGTCGTCTTTCCCTCAGCCGGACGTACAACTCAAACACAGGAGTGAGGGTGTCCAGGAAGACGACACAGACCTCGACGGTACCACACTGTACCGGGACAAACCCCGAGCACAACACACGTGCCTGGCTCACACAGAACCTGGGGTACCCACTAAAGAGGCATTCCGGAATAGGCGCCGGACCACCACACTCGGCAACGCACAAACCTCGATATTTACATATATAGTCTTTATTATAATTCACGATATACATGTGTTAGGATTAGCTTAACATCGGTCACCATGTGACCCCAAAGCTATCCTACACCAAAACATTCGTGAACCACAATCTTACCTATCATCGGCCACCTCGTGACCTCCGTGGCAACACACACACCACTTAATACATAAATCAATATAATATTCTTCGAAGGATAACAACAAACCAGGGCTAGGTTCACACATGAACCTCATCGCCACAACACCACGGATTAACCACAATAATTAAAAATACAATAAACACAATGACATACAATGTGCCATGCACACACAAACCACATGCGCGACATCCAAACCACGTAGACATCACGTGTATAATACACCAACCAGGTGCACCACACGTCGTTCATGTAAACAACATGTCCAATACTTGGACAACACGTTCCAAGAGTGCTACGGGTGCCAATGCACCACACATACTACGTAAACACCAAGCCGGTTACGTACATGACATAATAACCACGTAAAACATGCCCATCTCGTGAGCAACACACTTCATGAGCGTGACAAGTGCACTGGCTCCACCTATCATTGCCATGCACAACAAATATCAATAACCGAATAATTAAAACAATGAAAGCATGCATAAACAGACCTCACTATTGAGGTCGCGACATGAGGTACTGTCGCCACCAGGTCGCGACACCCCGACAGACCGCGATCAGAAACCTTAATGCGACAGGGCGCAACAGTGCAATAAGATCGTGCCACCCCGACATGTCGCGATAGGAAACTCTAACGCAACGGGTTCACTTGTCGTAACCAGGTCGCGACAGGAACCTGGGACGCCATCAGATCGCGACCCACATAAATGTCGCAACAGAAACCCTAATGCGACAGATCGGGCTATCGCGACAAGGTCGCGACACCCTGGGCTGTCGCCTTCGCAGGCGAAAACCCTAATCCGGAAGGGACTTCACGGATCACCATTCCCGACCATTCAAACCACGTTTAATTCACGTTTTTCATGCTTTAATGGATACCCTAGCATGGTATCTAATGTTCTTTAAGCTTTAAACGAATCAAATTCACACCACGAGCAATCCACACAATCAAACGAGGTAGAAACACCCTACCTTCGCGAAGAACGCGAAGACCGGAGATCCCTCGGCGTTTCCCCCGCTCCACACGACAACCTCGCGGCGAGAACATGCCCCACGCACCTCCAGAACCTCGAACCGTCCGTAAAAACTCTGCAGCAGCTACCCCTGGCCGAGCAGAGCTTCCCCTGCTCTGTTCGGCTGGGGTTTCTTAAAAACAACACAACAGTTGGTATCGCGACGTGCACCCCCGTCGCGACCTGATCGCGACCTAGGTGATCGTCGCCTTCCCAAAGCCGATGTCAGCAGGCCGCCCAGCGCACGACACTTGGCGCGCATGCAGACGTCGCCGCTCAACAGCGGTAACAAGAACGCGACCATCAGGGCTGTTGCGTTCAGATCGCGACGCAAGCCTCCGTCGCGTTCACAATCGCAAGACCTGTGAGCACTTTGGGCCCAACGGCCGGCCCACCAAGCCTCACAACTCGCGCGAACACCTGAAACACGCACTAATGGGCCACACATTGGCCACCAAACTCGCTACACCTGGATCCACAGGGATCCAAAAAACGCGCAACGTTACATTATTATCACCTAAAAAGAAGTGTCGTCCTCGACATATAAAACAAACCACAATAAACCAGATTATCACCTAAAAAGAAATAAAATCGTACACAGAACAAGAAAGATACTCTTTCTCTGCATCATCCTTTCAATTCATCTGTCCATTTCCATCCTTGCTTTGCTCTTTTCTTTTCTTTTCTTTCAATTTATTTCACAATTACTCTGTTCTGCCGATTCCATACCTTTCCTTGCCTTTCAATTGTAGGCGATTCTATCTTGCCAATGGCGCTTTATCTCCTTGAACTGAACCTATTTCCACATTTTTCTGGGCTGTGTTTGCAACATTTCTTTCCGAGCCATTTCTTTCTGCTCAAATCCTTTCAATTTATTCCACTATCTTTGGATGTTCTTTCGTGCTAAACCTCGCTTAAATTCTCGAATTCTTAATGCCATTCCATTACTCACTTGCCACTGCTAACTATTACTCTGCTTTATCTATTTCCACATACTTTAACTGTCTGACCTATGGGTTATAGATCCACCACGCTTCCGCTGCGCACTCTGATTATACTAAATATCTGACGAAATATTCCATAAATTTCACTTTTCAAATCACTTTACTTGATCAATCAATACCGAAATTTTTAAACTGCTTCCCACTTCAATTTTGATTGTGCCACACATTTTAAAATCTGAATTCTGCCATACCATTACATTACTAACATACTTTACTTTTCATATTTCTTTTCTGGCTTCAATTTACATTCCTCATTGATAGTTGCCAAAACTATAATCTGAAGCCTATCTCTTTAAATACCATAATCTATTCTGCCTGATTTCTCTATTTCACTTAGCCTGATATTGCTTAACTGCTTCTTAACCAATTCATTTCTTTCTATTTTGATCCACATAACTCTATATTCTTAATCTTAGCTTCAATCTTTTTCAGACACAAGTTTTACCTTTTCTCTACTCAAACTATATTCAATTGCTAATCAACAATAACCTTATCTGTAACACTGCATCTTTTAACAAGTCACTTTATGCAGTTCTCATAAACTGCTACTTGTCAAACTAATATCTTTCTTACGGAGTTGTCAGAAAAGTCCACTATGCACTAATCTTCTTTTACCCTTTCTTTGCTTAACTGATCATCTCTGCTCAGACTTTTAATTATCAAAACACCCTTATCCTCATCGGACGATCATAATTCTTTGTTCTTCTATTTATCCACACTTCATTTACAGTCAATCTGTCTCACTTAATCATTCTTAACTTACCAGAGTATTAATCACATTATTACTCAAGCTACTTCTCAATTCTTACTAACACAATTCTCAAACAATACCTCTGCCAAAGCCCTCATCTGCAACTGATCACACACACACTATTCTTTATTAGTAACATTATGTTGATCTATCACAGTAATACCCTATACTTGTCTCTGTTAACTCTGTACTTTACTAACATATATCAGGCATATCCCTCTCAGGGCACTACTTTACCTTTCTTCTCTAATCTCTACAACGGAAAAACCTTTAATACTATACTTTAACTACACTATTGCAGGGTGCTACCACACAACTTATGCCACTATCCACGTTGTGGCTCAACAACTGCTCACAACTGTCAATTCAACAAACAGAAACATACGGTTTACGTGCTAAAAGCTCACATAAAAACTACTTTATATCACACAAAACCGTAGACTTACTACCAGCAGTGGACATTAATCCATGTATTGGGACATTGTACTCTCAATGTTTTTCATATTCTAACTGGACCATGCTCTGATACCAACTGTGACGGCCCTGGATATTTATGCCCAATAAGGCTCCATATCCAGATCCGCCTCCCGCGAACGGACGGAAGTCTCGCAAGGGATATCTCACACACGTGTCCAGGAAGAGTATAAAAGATAAACCACAACAATATAAGACACAAGAAAGTACATGTGCTCATATCTGTTCACAAATTTGTACAACTGTCCCATTACATTAATACATGTCCAATAAAAAGTACAACTACCTGGGGCATACCCCGAGAGAGCACAAGCTCACTCAACTGAACTAACACTACTGCTGGTGGTACAAGTCTGATACAACGTCTCCACAAGCCAAACACACGGCAAGCCCTGCAAGAACTGTAGGGGAGTGAGCGTCAACAAGTCACAGGCTCAGTAGGGGACCACCCAAAAACCACCACAGCAACTAAACGGGAGAGACAACTAAACAGAAGAGACCTCAACCCCAGAGGGTCTCACTGGCAATACTGGTAGTCAAACCATGACATGCTCACATCATAACAATAAATAACAATTAAACATAATCATGGCAATAAACATAAAGTTCTCGGAAGGAATGTGGGACTATAGGACTAATATAATACTATTAGTCAGCCCAACTACTGAAGTGCCTAAACCACAGTCTCACCGGCACACTGCTACAACAACTGATTGCCTAAGCTATAAGCCACACAGGCAAATCACTGCTAAGGCTACAAGCTTCGCAGGTGAACCTCAAACACTTGAGTAACATGATTGCTAACAAAGAGCTGGTCCTTTATACTCCAAACCACACTACGTCGAAAATTACACACGAGGTAACGGGACTGGCTACCACGAAGCCAATCTATAACACACTAAAACTATAATTGGAATCTTACCTAAAGAAAGGTGAAACACAACAACTGGGAAGTCCTATCACGCGACCTCCACGGAGCACAGCTCCACCAAACCACAGTACGCCTAGGCCACAAGCCTCATTGGCAAATTACCCACAAATGGTAACATGATTGGCAACCACAAACTAATCTACAATAAACTATAAACAAAGATTTATTTAAAACAGATAGGATACAACAAGTGGCAAGTCAAACCACAAGACCTCCAGAAAACACAAGTACCCGAAAAGGTTGGTACACAATGTACCATTACAAAATTGCAAAGTAACCACGAAGGGTATAGGTATCTGCTACTCTGAGGTACCACAACACAAACACTCGTATGAAGGGTACAAGTAGGTGATAAACACCACATTGAACCACAACTATATTGTGCCTTCACTTAGGCACAACATTACATGTGAAACCTCAACCGGCAAGTTACACAAGCCACAACTAGAGCCGGCAAAGCACGAGTCGGAAAGAACGACGCCACCATACGGGAACGAACTACTAGCTGATCAGGCCAGTATTCAACCCGAACAACACAACACAAGAACAACCTCTCAGTCTCGCAGTCAAGGACGAAAGGTCCAACTGTCGCTCCATGAGAACAAGTCAAACAACTGTGGAGACCAACTAACACCACACCTGCAGACACACAGCTGCAGGTCCATGCCTGGCACCTCTAGGGTCTCTGGCCAGAGCACCCTAAAGTGAGGCACTGGAAAACAGGACTAGCTGGGGACCAGTGACGTCTACTGGTGTCCGTACCCCCAACTACGAGCGTGCTACAAGCGACCGCACACCCACAAACACAAGCCGCTGCCCTACTGTCGTCTTTCCCTCAGCCGGACGTACAACTCAAACACAGGAGTGAGGGTGTCCAGGAAGACGACACAGACCTCGACGGAACCACACTGTACCAGGACAAACCCCGAGCACAACACACGTGCCTGGCTCACACAGAACTTGGGGTGCCCAACTAGAGAGGCATTTCGGAATAGGCGTCGAACCACCACACTCGGCAACGCACAAACCTCGATATTTACATATATAGTCTTTATTTATAATTCACGATATACATATGTTAGGATTAGCTTAACATCGGTCACCATTTGACCCCAAAGCTATCCTACACCAACACATTCGTGAATCACAATCTTGCCTATCATCGGCCACCTCGTGACCTCCGTGGCAACACACACACACTTAATACATAAATCAATATAATATTCTTCGAAGGATAACAACAAACCAGGGCTAGGTTCACACATGAACCTCATCGCCACAACACCACGGACTAACCACAATAATTAAAAATACAATAAACACAATGACGTACAATGTGCCATGCACACACAAACCACATGCACGACATCTAAACCACGTAAACATCACGTGTATAATACACCAACCAGGTGCACCACACGTCGTTCATGTAAACAACATGTCCAATACTTGGACAACACGTTCCAAGAGTGCTACAGGTGCCAATGCACCACACATACTACGTAAACACCAAGCCGGTTACGTACATGACATAATAACCACGTAAAACATGCCCATCTCGTGAGCAACACACTTCATGAGTGTGACAAGTGCACTGTCTCCACCTATCATTGCCATGCACAACAAATATCAATAACCGAATAATTAAAACACTGAAAGCATGCATAAACAGACCTCACTGCTGAGGTCGCGACATGAGGTACTGTCGCCACCATGTCGCGACACCCCGACAGACCGCGATCAGAAACCTTAACGCGACAGGGCGCAACAGCGCAATAAGATCGTGCCACCCCGACATGTCGCGATAGGAAACTTTAACGCAACGGGTTCACTTGTCGTAACCAGGTCGCGACAGGAACCTGGGACGCCATCAGATCGCGACCCACATAAATGTCACAACATAAACCCTAATGCGACAGATCGGGCTGTCGCGACAAGGTCGCGACACCCTGGGCTGTCGCCTTCGCAGGCGAAAACCTAATCTGGAAGGGACTTCACATATCACCATTCCCGACCATTCAAACCACGTTTAATTCACGTTTTTCATGCTTTAATGGATACCCTAGCATGGTATCTAATGTTCTTTAAGCTTTAAACGAATCAAATTCACACCACGAGCAATCCACACAATCAAACGAGGTAGAAACACCCTACCTTCGCGAAGAACACGAAGACGGAGATCCCTCGGCGTTTCCCCCGCTCCACACGACAACCTCGTGGCGAGAACACTCCCACGCACCTCCAGAACCTCGAACCGTCCGGAAAAACTCCGCAGCAGCTCCCCCTGGCCGAGCAGAGCTTCCCCTGCTCTGTTCGGCTGGGGTTCTTAAAAATAGCACAGCGGTTGGTATCGCGACGTGCACCCCCGTCGCGACCTGATCGCGACCTAGGTAACCGTCGCCTTCCCAAAGCCGACGTCATCAGGCCGCCCAGCGCACGACACTTGGCGCGCATGCAGACGTCGCCGCTCAACAGCGGTAACAAGAACGCGACCATCAGGACTGTCGCGTTCTGATCTCGACGCAAGCCTCCGTCACGTTCACAGCCGCAAGACCTGTGAGCACTTTGGGCCCAACGGCCGGCCCACCAAGCCTCACAACTCGCGCGAACACTTGAAACACGCACTAATGGGCCACACATTGGCCACCAAACCCGCTATACCTGGATCCATAGGGATCCGAAAAACGTGCGACGTTACAGTTAGTCTCCACAGTTGTTGGTTCTGTTGAGATGGAGCGGCAGTTGGACCTTTCGTCCTTGGCTGTAACGCTGAGAGGTAGACCTGTATTGTTTGTGCAGGTCAGTCGTTGGTGTCGCAAACCAGTCTTCGTGACTCGTGTTTGGCGTTACCCTTCTTTAGCTCGTACTTCTGAGTGTGGTTTATCATTTAATTATGAAAGTAGAACCCATGTTAGTAGCGTAGAATGATTAATTTAAATGCTGTTATAACTCCATGCTCATGTGGTTCTGTTGTTGATTATTTAGATGCTTTACTCATGCTTCTTACGCTTTTAGCGTTGTTTCGACTTTTGAGGGAGTTTTCCTACTGAATAAGTGATTTGTGTGGCTCACCCCTAGTCCTTTCAGGTGAGGGAGAGCAGGAGGATTCATATCCGACTTCTAACTCAGAGCCGCACCGCAGCGGAGTTGGGTCTACGCCTCCAGCAGTGTAATTTCCTTTTCTGTGATACCTCAGGGTATGTCCCAGGCTGTTGTATTCTATACTTAACTTTTGTTGAGACTTGACTATGTAATCCTTATGTAAATATGTGTTAGATGTTCAATCTTATATATATTCCGCGTGTTTTTTATATTTCCACAGGCATATGTGTTGATATTCTTTGCGAAGTTTCGAGTTGTTCACATAAGACGGAGTTGGATCAGACTCGTTATTAGGTTAACGAATTTGACGACGCTGTCCGTTACAACAATAAACCAATCGCGAGCCGTATAGAACAAAAGAGCTATCCATGCATTCGAAAAGGGTACTTGGTGAGAAAGCTAATGTGGAGCTGCCTAATGAGTGGAACTATCACTATGTATAACAGTTGGGTCGGGTATATATGAATCGAATTATCCATATCAAAAATTGGGAGAATGCTATTAGACTATATCCAAGGTCATGATCCTTAACTTGTGAAGCACCTTTTGGGACAAATCATGTGCATTTGGTCTAAAGTGGATAATATCTCACAAGAGATGGATGAAGTTGTGACATTGGTTAACACCTCCTTATTTTGGCTCTTTGTCCACATTTTATATTATTTAAGTCTTCAAAATAGTCTAAAACTTATCACTAGTGAACCGAGGGTTAAATCCCCTTATTTAGTTACGAAAGCACCCCTATATCTTTGTATCTCGGTGCTTATAGTTATTTCATAATGCTTATGGTTGTGCATTATGGTGCTTATAGTTATATTCCCTCATAGTTTATCTTAATGCTTATTATTGTATTCGGATACTTATAATTGTATCATAATAATTTTGTATATAATTTATCATCTCTTCCCTTAGCATACACACAAAAGTTATTTAATTATAGAAGAATATTGTAGTGGAGTAGCATTTCTGCCACAGCCTTTTTATTAATAAATTTAAAAATGGGAAAAATTGATATTAAATGCTGCATCCAGATTTATAAGCTCATCATCATCTCTGGCAGATTGTTTAAGTATGACAACAAAATAACAGTAATAATTTATCATTCAACAACACAAAGTCAATTTAAGAACCCAATCGGTAGTAAAAGAAGAAGAAGAAGATAAATATTGATTAATACTTGTAAAAATATAATAAATATACTTTTCATAACTCTCTATTAGTTAATGTATTAGCAGTGCATTGCACTCTTATTACACTTTTATAAGTAAAATAAATATTTATCAAAACAGAGAAAACCGTCAATATGACGCCGACGGGAAGCAAGAAATATAAAATTCTTAATATTCCTCTCGTTTTCACGAGCTACGGTCCATTCGGCCCATCACCACCACCGAGGCCGAGAGGGCACCACCCATCCAACGGCGCGTGACTTCTCACGTAAGCCATCAGCGCCAAATGTCCGGCTTCGCGATCGCTGTCGCCGTACGCACGAACCCATCTGCGCCGCACCCTGTTTTTGGCACCAGTAGAAAACCGCCACATCAAGGACTGCCAACGTGACGCATGGCTCCGCAACGCAGAAGACGCCAGCTTCTCTGAAACGCTTGGTGCGAGGGCACGGCGGCAGCACCACCACCCGGGAGAAGCGCCAGGTTTGGAAATTTCCTCCAGGACGAGGAGGAATTTGTCAGCGCAGCGGAGGCGGCATCTCAGACATCTCGACCCTTCCTGGGAATCTCCGCGCTTGCTGCGCAAGAACGGCGGGGGCGGGGGGAAGAGGAAAACGAGGAAAACATTCTTCGCCTCCCTCGGTTCCGCGGTGGCGTGCTACGGCGGTTTTTGGGCATTTCGAGTAGCAGGAAAGGGTCCGTTCCACCTCCGTTGACGTCCGCGTTCCGGACAGGTCACCGATCTTTTCGGGCGCCTGGGGCTTCTGCGGCGCCGAGAGGAACGAAGGGAAGGCGTGGAAGGGAGGGGAGGTGGTGGTCGGATGGGGAGGATGGGGAGGATCTGCCTGCAGTCGTTCCTGAAGCTGGTGAACTCCGTGATTGGGATGGTGGGTGTTGGGATGATACTTTATGCCATGTGGATGCTGAGGGTGTGGTACAGGCAGATGAACGGGGACTGGAGAGGGCCCGATTCGAGCGCTCCATGGTATGTTTTGCGTCTTTCCTCGATTTTTAGTCTTTTGGTTGCTGGAAGAACGATATCAATTATTTGCGTCTGTTAGGTAGATAACCAGATATTTGCGGAAATATCGGTTTCCTTTTTCCGTCTGCTATTGGTAGCGGTAAAAGAATCACCCGAGGTTCTTTTTCAGTGAAACTTCGAAGGGATTTCACTTATATTAGAATGCTCGGATCCACATTATTTCTCTTTCCTGTCATCGATTCCTTTTCCCCCCAATTTTGTGGAGGGTATCGAGGGCGAGAGACGGGGGTTCATCAGTTCTGTAAATTTGTCAGGACGTTCTTTGCTCAACATAATCCTTTTGAAAATCTATTTGCTTTCCTTCATCGTGAAGAAATTTACCTCAAGTCGATGGTTCGGTAATACTGTTAGGAAGTCGTGAATGGTCTATATACTAAGAATGTTTTGCGCGCTACAACAGTGCTCTGAGACGTATTTGTGGTTATTCTTATTCCCTTAGTGTTCCAAATGTGCTTATCTTGGTGCGACTTTTATGTTGAAGTGGGTAATTTCTAGGATCTAGACTATACTTAGTCAGAGTATGTTGTAATCATGTGTGGTATTTTTTATTGTAAACCAACGCACGAGCTGCATATCGTTGTGAATTCAGTGGTCATATGAACTACGGAGAACGTTGTGTTGTATGTACTGGGCTAGGCAAGGAAACTTTTGGCAGCATGCTTGAGGATATGCCAAGTTTCTTTGAGCATGTATGATCTTGCTGTCTTTACAGCGACTATGATTTTGCGGTCCTTACAGGTTGTCGGTGATGGGTGGTTTTGAGAAGATCTACTTTCCATCTGTACTCCTACATGAGAATAAAATAGTAATTAGAGATGTTTTGTGGTGTTGAGACGACCCGCCAAAAACAGTTTCTTTATCTGTGAAGAATAAGTTAGGCAGCTGGTGCCCCAACTCTCTCACAAAAATTCAGTTCTGTTATGAGTCTTGGGAGTTGGATTCTTACAATTTTCCAGGAAATGAAAATTCATGTAAAGTGTTTCTTCATAGAGTGAAAGTTCATGGGAAATAGTTTCCTGCAAAGTAAAATCATGTGTCTGCAACTTTGCATGATAATTGTGAAAATGAAATCATCTGTTTCCATTTACGCAGAGAGAGAGGGAGAGAAAGAATATATGGTGAGGAATATTTCCTGGGAAACGTTCCAAGGAAATAGGGAATTCTTTCCCCATTTGGGGAACAAGATCTCAATGTTCACTTTCATGTGTTTGCAAAATGCATGAAAATTGGTTGGAAAAATAAAAGGAGGGGGGAAATTCAAAGAATGTGTACACCACCTTAACTATCACATCAAGCAAGGTAAAATTGGATTGGATAGGCTGATCTGATCGGATTTTGCCTAAAACAATCTGACCTTGAACCCCTGATTCTTTTTGGGGGTTGGCCATGTCTTGGTGGATTTGCATGGCTCATCTGGATCAGCCAATCCCATGCCAAGAATCGACTGATTTTGCACCAATCCTGTCCAGTCCCTCCGCACCCCGCCTCTCCCCCTTCCCCACTCAGCATGACATCAAATTGGGCAAAATAGTGGGAAAAAAATAGAAGAAGAAGAAGAAGAAGCTGGCCAGGTCAGGATGGATTTGCATGGCTCATCTGGATCAGTCAATCCCTTGCCAAGAATCGGCTGATTTGGCACCGATCCAGCCCGGTCCCTCTGTACTCTGCCTCTCTCCCTTCCCTACTCAACATGATTTCAAAATGGGAAAAATGGGGGGGGGGGGGGAATAAAATAGAAGAAGAAGAACTGAGGAACTTGCATTTCGATGTTGAGGTTTCTCAACTGGTATAGCAATATATGGTTTCTTATCTATCAACGACGAAAGGAACTGTACCTCGCATTTACTGGCATCTATTGGTCTATCATTGAGCACACTACATACTGGGGCTTTCTCAACTGGTATAGTAATATACTTACCTTTCGATGTTGAGGTTTCTCAACTGGTATAGTAATATACAGCTTCTCATATATCAATGAAGAAATTAACTGCATCTCACATTTAGTGGCATCGATTAGTCTATCATTGACATACTACTTACTGGGGGTTTCTCAACTGGTATAGTAGTATACATTTTCTCATATATCAATGAGGAAAGGAACTGCACCTTACATTTAGTGGCATCTATTGGTCTATTATTGGGCATACTACTTACTGGGGAAAATCCTGGAAGATACTATGTTACTATCCCACCTGCTCTGTACTTCGGCAATCTGCAGTCCATGATGACTGTCCTACTTTGTAGCTCTCCTGCTTGCTTGGTACTGGGAAAAGATCATGGACTTTTTAATTCATTGGTTACTTATTGACTGTGGCTTTTCTAGATAAAAAGTTGTTTTTGTTATTTCTGGAGAGCACCTTGTCCTCTAACCTGTTGAGGTCTTTGTAGTCAACTATGTAATTTATATAAACAAGACTGATCTTGGTTGGTTTTCTTACCAATTAACAGTGCAATTTGGTTCCTCCATATGAAAGCACATTGGTCATAATTGGCTCTTTAGTATGGATTGAAATTTCTCCAATTTTCTTCATCAAGAACCATAGACCTTTTTAGGACTTACTGGTTTTTATTGCAACTGATCATAAGCTATAATTCTGAAGTCTGTGTGATATCAGTTGTTCACAATCGTATATTTGCCTTATTAGTTGCCAGAGCACAGTTAACCTCTGGATTTGAAATCCAAGAAGATGAAGAGGGGACTCTTGTACTTAATGGTTTTCTTCTGCTTTGTCCTGATTCCAAATGAATTTTCTTCTTCAAATGCAGGTTTATCTTCACTTTTCTTGGTTTGGGGATCTCCTTGTGTGTCATAACATGCTCTGGACACATTGCTGCTGAAACTGCAAATGGCCATTGTCTTTCATGTGTATCCTTCTGTAATAGTGCAAATTTAAAGCACCTTATTGCTTTTTTGTTTACCTAATAATATAAGACCTGTTGGTCATGTGTGTTTGGCTTCATTTTCTTATGCCTGTTCTGATGCATACATAAAATCTTGTATTCTTTTCCACAGCACCTATTCATGTATGCTATCCCTTCTCTGACAAGTGGAGATGCCATTCTTACATGCACATTGGTTTTTCTAATTGCTAATATTCCTTCCTTCTTCAGTTTCTGTACTCTTTCAATGCTATTAGTCTTTCCCCCTGTATCCATTTTTTCAACTCACTCATTTCTCCCATAATGATATACAACCTTATTTCTTGCCATTTAGATGTTACAACAATCACATAAGATACTTTGAGCAGTTTTTGGTATACATTTTTTATTTTCTCTGCTTGATATCAATATCTTGTTCTTTATCCATCACTACTTTTGACATTTACTTCCTCTTTTTTCACTTTGAAAAGATGCCCTTCTGTCAACCATCATGTCTCATCTATGTTTTTATTTACTGTTTATATCTAAAGACAGCCTCCTTGGAATAGCTTGTGCTTATGAAAGTTCCAATAAGAAATTGCGCCTTCTAATATAGCTCTCATCCAGTCCATTAAGGATGTATCATTTTCATCACGATCTTCATCTTATTTATATGAAAAAGGGTCTTATGATCATCATCTTTAACGCATACGACAGTACATGGTGCTTGTCTTTCTGCTTGTCTTACTGGAGGCTTCAATTACTGCAGATGTGTTCCTGAATAGGAGCTGGGAAGAGGTAACCTGCCTTTTTAAGGATGTCCTACAATGCATTCCTTTCTATGACCTATAATTGATGCTCCAAATTTCTTCAGGATTTTCCGGAGGATCCAACGGGTAGATTTGATGAACTCAAGGATTTTGTGAGATCAAATTTTGAAATGTGCAAGTGGATAGGGCTAATGATTGTGGGTGCACAGGTATGTCTTTGTGGACGGCCTTTGACTATGTAATATATGCATCCTTTCTAGATGTATAATGTGTATATATGTGTCTATATGAAGGAGAATCATTTTCTTTTAATACTGTTGATCGGAATAGGTGTCTAAGTCGTCTAGATGTCTCCCAATTGTTCATATAGCAGACTCTTCGTACCCACTTTCATGTAATGTTTCTTCATTGAAGTATTGGCTCGTCAGATTCCCTGTCCTTTGTAATTTCACCTTCTGTAGTTTTTTAAAAGTTAATTATCTGCTAAGTGCACAATGACATCTTCTTTCCTCATTTTTTTGCTCATTTGTGATCATAATTACATAACTCGAGAAGGATAATTAGCGTCTCTCTCCTCTCTCTCCTCCCTAACATTCATCTGCGATTGCCTTTGATTTGCAGGCACTGTCCATTCTTCTGGCCATGGTTCTGAGGGCTCTAGGGCCTGATCGTGAAGGGGATTATGACAGTGATGATGACTATATTCCTACCCGTCTTCCTCTTTTGAGAAATCATCAAAACCCATCATATGCTCATGTAGATTCTCATGCAAAGAATGAGAATTGGAGCTTAAAAATTCATGAAAAGGTGATTTACTATTTGAAACTTGCCTAAACGGGAAATCGCTTTGGCACTTCTGACTTTTTTTTCTCTCTGTTCTCTCAGACAAACAGGTAAATTGTTGTCAACTTATTGGCACGCAGCGCCGCTGTTTTGTCAGGTGATGGGATAAGAACACGTTATTTGACTAGCACTTGGCCATGCCTGTAAAAGTATTTACATGAAACAGCATCAGTCTTTTAAACTTGATGTCACGTTATCTGCTATATGTGTTGGATACGTTATGTAAATATGCAAACACATACCAATGAATTGGCGTCGGGCCAGGAATGATGAAAGAAATTTGGTCATAAACTGCTGTTCGAGCTATTCGTGCAACTATGCCTCACTTCACTTGTATACTTTTATTTTTGACTTCTGTCGAGTCCGTGATGCCTCATCACAAGGCGTGCTGTTGGCGGCCGGTATATTTCAACTTCTTCTACTCCTATGAGAAATGTGGTGTTAGCAGTTCAGAAATTCAATGCTTCTTTCCAAACAGCTATTTCTTATTCCCATTCTCGTCAGCTTTCAAGTCATTTTAATTCGGCATGTTGAAGCAGAATTTAAATCCTGAAACCCGTCAGACTAAGGTCGAGTTATTTAGCTTGACCCGCGAGCCAGCTTGATCGATAATATACAATTATTTCTCTTGTTATTTATGTATTCATATAGCTATTGTGATTTTGCTTGATCAATAATATACAAATTATTTCTCTTGTCGTTTTATGAAATCATATAACCATTTTGATTTTGTTTGATTTGATTAAAGGGTTTTTCAGTTAAAAACCTAAACAACTCGAGCACTTTCATAAATCAGTAATAAACTTATCGAAATATAAGATGAGTCAGTTCAAGCTCCGGCTGCCAGCTAGCCAATCGGAAACCAAGTAAGCGCTCAATCTTTTTGCTAGCACGGCCTATAAATTTTGAGATAATCCTCTCTCTCTCTCTCCTTCCCCTTTATTTCAAACATTTTATGCAAGAATTTCCCTTTGTTTGAGGACCTTAGCAGAGATAAGTGTAATCGCTGGACGACTCGAATACAGATTTTCTGTCAACAAACAGTTTTGATCTATTTTTTAAATTAAAAAAATTGTAAATTTCTAATCCGCCCGGTTAAAGAATCCATGAGATATCTGAGGACCTTCATATATGAGGATCTTCGTCAGAATATCGAAGTGCACGTCAGATTAATCGACTTCCGATCACCATCGTGTCAAAGGAGTTGGAAATAATGATCAGTTTCCGTTGCGCCTTCCTTTACAGCATAAAACTGTCGCAATGGAATCATGGATGGATTCACATTTCAAGATCTGGAGAGAGAGAGAGAGAGAGAGAGAGAGAGAGATGTGTCCCTTTTTCCAAACGCCACAATGATGGAAGCTTCCCGATACTTCCCTGCCTTCTCATAAATGCGTCTAAAAATGAGGAAGTACTTTAAAGAGAGATACATGTGCATCTGCAATAACATGCAAGAAATCATGTTTTCTTTTGAAGAAGCACATAATACACTCATGCAAGTATATTTGCTGTATCTGAACAGTGATATAACTGTTT
Organism: Colocasia esculenta; assembly: GCA_014218235.1. NCBI lineage: Eukaryota > Viridiplantae > Streptophyta > Magnoliopsida > Alismatales > Araceae > Colocasia > Colocasia esculenta. The sequence goes on along the minus strand of CM024765.1, from coordinate 92,371,338 downwards.
GTATGACATCACATTAGACGTTGTGCAGACTGGTAGATAATGACGACGCCAATCAAGGCGACGATCAGGGGGTGGCAAGGACGAGGATGGGTGGCAACGGCTTACAAGTTATAGTGGACTTCAAAAATAAAAGTTTGAGCTTAGAAATATAAATGTTAGGCTTTAAAATATTACTCTTAAGATTTAAAAATATCGATAGCACCTTTCAATAATAACTTAAGACTCATAAATACAAGCATTAGAGTTAAAAATGAAATTCTTAGTGTTCACAAATTATTGATTGTATTTTTATAGTAATAAATTTGAACTCATAAATACTATTTTTAGACTCAAATTATTTTTTTATGATTTAAAAATGTTCGATTGGAAAAAAATACTTTCCTTGGAGTTTAAAACTACTTAGACTTTTAATAATTACTTTGGACTCTAAAATAATAATTTTAGATTTTGTTGTTGCCTACCATCAACCGTCACCCACCGTTGCTTGCTAGTTAACATGACATCCAATATGGTGATAGATATGTAGACCGTCATGTCGTACGCAAGTGTAATAAATCTTTTTCTTTTTTTGATGAGCTAATTAGATCAACTTTATTCCCTTGTCACGACACAACATGTTTAGATAACCAATTGATGATGCTAGTCAGAGAATCTGCATGGGTCTGAGACAATTTGATTTTGGAGATCTGAAATTGAGTGCTCAAACGATAATGGAAGATGGGAAATAAAGTTACTGACGTTGGGCCGACGTCGATTTGACGTGCAAAAAGTCAATCTTGAGATCAACTCTCTGATGGTCAAGTACAAAGTTGGCTTGAAGAGAGAAGTAATGAAGATTTAGAGGGAGCTAAGAATTAGTGCTGAGAGATGACACAAGCTCTATTCTCTTTGCCTACGCATGTAGCTTTGTTTTTATAGAGAGGGTTGTGAGATTCCTAAAATGGGATTTACCCTCGGGCGTAGTTGCCACTCCAAGGTGAGAAAGGTTTATTGCATTTTCACATTGCACTTTAAGTGCAATGTGATTTGGCATAAGTCTCATATAACATCTAACAATTGGATGATCACTTTATCACTCTTCATGTGAGGAGTGCCACATGAACCTTATGCCTAGTCACATTGTACTTAAAGTGTAATACGAACGTACAATAAATCTTTCTCCTCCAAGATTCGCAAGAGATTTTTCTAGTCGTGGTCAACTTAAATCTACTGTCTGCACCCCCCCCCCCCCCCCAAGAAAAGAAAAAAAAGGTCCAACTAACGTTCTCTCTTTGTGGAATATGCCCCATTCTTCCTAGGTCTCTCCTTGAGCTCTAATTGCTACATCGAACTAACGTTCTCTCTTTGTGGAATATGCCCCATTCTTCTCTGATCACTCTTCGAGCTCTAATTGCTACATCCAACTAACGTTCTCTCTTTGTGGAATATGCCCCGTTCTTCCCATGCCACTCTTTGGGCTCTAAGCCTCACTTTGGTAATGAGTTAACTCAAAGTTAACTCAGAGTTAACTCAAAGTTAACTCAAAATGGACTTTGGCAACCAAAAAAAGTTAACTGGTTAGGTTTGAGTTAACTTGAGTTAACTCAACTTTTTCTAACCCACCCACCCATGGAACAGAGTTAACTCAAAGTTAACTCAACTTTTTCTAACCCACTCACAAAGCAGAAATTGAGTTAACCTTGAATCTTTAGCCATGGGTTGGAGTTAACTCAAACTCCAACCCATTACCAAAATGAGTTAACTCAAAGTTAACTCAGAGTTAACTCAAAGTTAACTCAAAATGGACTTTGGCAACCAAAAAAAGTTAACTCGGTTAGGTTTGAGTTAACTTTGAGTTAACTCAACTTTTTCTAACCCACCCACCCATGGAACTGAGTTACTCAAAGTTAACTCAACTTTTTCTAACCCACTCACAAAGCAAAAATTGAGTTAACTTGGATAACTTTACCCATGGGTTGGAGTTAACTCAAACTCCAACCATTACCAAAGTGAGGCTAATTGCTGAGTGGCAGTTTAAGTGATCAAGATTGATGTTGTCTGCAATGGCTTCCCACCAATGAGAGCTCAGAGCTAATGCCTACTCATGGAGGTCTCCATGAGCTTCCATTAAGAAAGAGATCTCCCGGTAGATAGGTAATTTAGGTGAGATTATATAATTAAACGATAATTCACCCAGATAACTTTCCTAACTCTAGCTTGATGAAATCCATCAACTTGATGTCACCGTCATGAAGAACATAACTTTCCAACGGACCTCAGTGGACGTACAGACTCCGCTGGCGATTCTACTCATACATTCCGAGCTTGGGTTGTTTGATCTATGGATGGTGGAGAAACCCTGAAGCATCATGTACTCGTGATAGCCAGGAAAGTGTTATATCCCACTACCGATGATTCGCGAAGAGCAAAAACATCATCATCAGCATTAAGAGACTGAAGAATAATGGTAACATAAGAGTTGGGCAAGGAGAAGAAAGCTTTCATCAAGTGAATTGAACTCACTGAGAGAGATGTTGAACCAAAGACAAGGACTTTGGTCATTCCTGCCCCTGAAGTCTCCAAAGAAACTTCTCAGTAGAAGTCACAAGCGATACAAAAATGAATTCAGATACTCACACACCAAGAACAAGCACTATGCATCCTTCTGTGCAGCTCCATAGGCCTTGGATGTCTTCCTCTTCATTCTGCTGAAGGGTCCAACAGTCTTGTCCATGACGTACATGTAGATCACCTGGCTCCATGATCTGTAGGCCTCGAGGTTCTGGTAGTACTCCGGTGCTATCTCCTTCACCTTGTAAAGCCTGCTCCCCGGAATCCTTGGGAAGTCATGGTGCTCGTTGTGGTAGCCAACACTCCATGTCATTAGATTCAGGGGCCCATAGTATGAGTAAGTTTCTTGATCAGGATGGAAGATGTAATGCTCGGAGATGAAGTGCCCTGCCATGGGGTGCATGCCACCTCCCAAAAACGTTGACAGGATCAGGTAGGCGAGCGATTTCCAGCTACAAAAGTACACCATTGAGGCATCAAGAGCTAGCTGTATCAGGAGATTGATGAACTCCCACCAGCCGGGGGGCTTGGGCTTGAGGAAGAGGGGCCTGAGAGCATAGAAGAAGAGCTGGAGCAGGACCCAGATGGACTTGGTGACCACACTGCTGACAAGGCGGGCCTCGGCGTGGCTGGGGATGTCCATGTCGAGGCCATCTACGCCCTGGAAGCGGTGGTGTTCCAGGTGGTACTTTTGGAAGGTTATCGACATGGGGACGCCGATGGGGAGGTTTGCAAAGATCCCCAACCAGCGGTTGTAGACTGGAGTGGAGAAGGCGAGGTTGTGGCTCAGCTCATGGATGGCAAGAAAGAGGTTGTGGTTGAGGAAGGAGCCAAAGAAGTAGGCAACAGCCAATATCTTCAACCAGCTGGCATTGTGGAGATAAGTTGCTGTCCAGAGCTGCATTGAGACAACCGCTGTAATCTGCACCAAAAGAATAAGGGTAACAAACCCATATGTTAAAGATCAAGAAGCAAAACCAGACAGCTAGATTAACAGTTTCATCCCGTCCAAACACTAGACAGATCTAGCAATCAGTTTCCTGACTTTCATATGAGACCCTGAAGACCTAATGTTTGTTCTCATGGCTCTTGTATCTATTTCCCGAGGAAAAGGCAAAATCTAATTTAAATAGCTTCCGCCAGGTATGGATTCTCTGATCTTTTTCTCACAATCTGGTTTAGATACTCCATAACAAAATAACGAAGAAATGTTTTTCCAGAGCAGACATGAACCCATTAGATGATGGGGATCTAACTAAGCAAAGCTTGTCCAAAAATCACGGAACTAAATAGATTGCCTTTATACAAAGTGAGCAGCGAAAATTGATCATGAAAAGGCATAGTAGATATGAAAGGAGGTCCTCAATTGTGGAGAGCCACATGAACAACTCCCGCAACAAAAAATCAGGTTTTTACCACCCAGATGTTGAACGATAAAGAAAAAGATGAGCGTTCTACAAAGAATGAACGAAACATGGGAATGCCGGTGAAAAAAAAGCCTAACTATAGAAAAAAACTGTATCAATTATCAAATCCTGGTTATCTCCGAAAGAACAATTGAATCAAGCATTTCTCGGAGCACGGAAGATATCCAATGGCCAGTCTCAGAGTCCAGGTAGCCCAAAACACCACACAAAAAAAAGTGGTCACACGGGTTTGCGATCTAAGTACAGGGAAACCTCAGAACAGGGAACACAAGAGGAGGAGAAGAAGAAGAAAGCCTATATTGTGAATATGTAATGGACGGGGATAACCAAGGGAGGACCCCTCTTACCTTGAGGTACGCCCACGGATCAGGGCCGAAGAGCTCCTTGATCTGGGGGTACTGCGACAGGATCTGCCGCCTCCTGGAGGCGTGGGGCTCGTCGGTGTACGACCAGAAGAAATCCGTCGCCATGACGCCCTCCTCCCCATCCTCGCGCGCCCACGCTCCTCTTCCCATCTCTCTCTATCTCTCTCCTGCTCTACCTTCTTAGCACCCACGGATTTGCGTACGAGGAAGAGAGAAGAGGAGATCAAAGCAGGGAAACGGGGAGCCCTTCCCTCCAAATCTCAAAGGCTGCTCCGGCAAAGATCCCACCTTTATTGCTCCTCCTCCCTCTGCGGGTTCTTCCCACCGGCACCTGCCCCACCGAGGGTTGTGGGGGAGGCGGAGGAGGGGGAACGTGCTCTGATATTTGTGTGCGGTCGAGGTACGTCCGGGGGAACCGGCGGTTTCCAAGAGAGAGGTCAGAGAGAAACTGCAGAGGAAGGAAACCTGCTGTCTGCAAAAAGACATCTCGACCGTCCGATCTCCCTCCCCGCCTTCCGTCGAATCGAATCTGCGACGGTTCCACGAGAAGGTTTTGGATCTCCAGGTGGCGGAATTCTCAGATTTACCCCTTTACGATATGATATGTCATACGAAATGTAAAAAAAAGAAGTAAAATCAGTTTTAAAATTTATAAATAAAATAAAACACTTCATGTTGAAACCATCATACTATAAAATAATTTAAAATATTCTAAAATTAAGAAATACACCATTTAATCATCTTCTGCAAGAGTTTATAATGGTCCAGAACGCACCGAAAGAATGAGTCATAGTAAGGATACGCAGACAGACAAGACTGGCCAGGAAAACGGAAAATTTTAATAATAATTGTGCCTTAAAAGTATAAAACAAATATAATAAATTAGTAGGTATGTATCTACAAAAAATCGCGACATGAGGGGGACGGCAGCCGTCGCCATCCACGCATCTGGCCATGTGAAGATGGTGGCAGTGGGCCTCCACGAGACGTGGCTTCTCCGTGGGCCCCAAAGATGGGGGCCGCGCCCCGCGTCTACGTCGTGAACAGGTGATTTCTTATTGGGCCTTGTCACCGCCTGCACCGGGAACATTCACTCTTTGGATGGAACCGGGCTCAACTTGTCCGAGCGGTCCAAGAAGCAAAGAACACATGATCCCCATGCCGGTGGATTAATGTATTGAGAAATCTAGTTACATCAGAAGGGTGGGTGGGTCTAAAAATATGTCAGATTTTAACATATTTACATATGCATGCTTCATTCTTGTCATATAAGTGAACTTGCCGCATCGGGTGTGTGAGAGAGAAATTATAAGAGAGAAAAAGATGTGTTTGTATAAATTGTAGTTTAATGGTGTAAACCGGAGTGGTGCGTGCATATAACGAACTAATTATACATATTCATACTTAAATGTGCTACAGTTTATACAATTAATTCACACATTACACAAAGTATGCTATTGCTTACATAATTACACGTTGGCTTACACAATTAACTTGAACTTACACATATACAATAAAACTACGACAAGTTTCAAAAGTAAGCCATATAAGTTACACAATTTCTTCATGTATTAGACAAATATGTTACAACTTACACATTAACATGTAATTTACAAAAATATAATACAAAGTGTGATCAATTTTCAACACTGGGCTATGTAAGTTATACAAGTACTTCATGCGTTACAAAAATATGTTACCGTTTACACAATTAACATGCAAGTTCCACAAATAAGGTATAAGAAGACAATTTTTTTAAGACTGAACCATGTAAGTTATACAAATATTTTCTGAATTACACAAATATGTTTCAACTTACATAAATACAACACACAATGTGACAATTTTTTTGAGACCGAGCCACATAAATTATATAAGCAGTTCTTAGAATATACAAATATATTACAACTTACACAAAATTTCCTTCCCTCCCTCCCTCTATCTCCTGCGCACCTCTCTCTCTCTCTCTCACACACACACACACACACACACAGCCACCCCCCCCCCTCTCTCTCATTCTCTGTTTTGGGGTGGTGGGGGAACAATAAGATCCAAGAAAGAGGAGACTAACGTGACATAAATAAGGGAGAGAAAAAAAAAAGGAGAGAATTTGACAAATTAGCTAGCATGCCAAGAATGAGATATGGTTTTATAAATATGTTAGACCTGAACATATTTAAATAAATATTTATTAAAATAAAAATTATTTTTTAAAAAAATTCTCCTATTTTTATTACATGGCCAACCGTCCGCAACCGGAAAGTACGCTTTCACAGAGTACACAAACTGCACAAAAACCGGAGCCAACATCAGAGGTAATTATCTCATTTTAAACAAGGCAATGACAAGAATATGAGATGGATTTGTCGGTCATAAGTACAAAAAGAAGGATCTCATAACAAACGAATTTACTATCCAGCCAATTTACCGACCACTTGACCCTTGTGCCCATCCCAAACACAAGAGAACAGATCACACACCCATAACACGGATCGCTTGTGCCTAGAACAGATAAGTCCCCCAGACAACAATACTTAATTTATCCAAGAAGATTGCCCACATCCTGTGGCTGCTATAAGAAAAGCAGCATATGCGACCGTGATGGAGACCACACTTCCCTTGACTGACAAAGACAAGAGGGACCGTATAAAAAAAGGAATATACGTCCCTACGTAACAATTTACGTACTCCCCGCATCCCAGCTGCCGTTTCTTCGCACGTTCACATGTTGCCGAGCTTCACATCGTTTTGGGTGCAAAATCCACATATCAATCGAACATAGCAAATTCAACATTTGCCGTCAGCTGGGGGGGATTGTTATTGTGTAGGGCCAAGGAGCCATACGGTGGCCATTTAATAAGAAAATTGTATGCGCCGAGGACGGAACCCGACATGAAAAGGGGCAACTTACCTATGTACATGAAGAGTTGCCTCACATTTTCCATGGAAATTGTTGCCAGGTCAAGCACTTCGTCACTGTCCAGATATATCCACAGGTCTGCTGGCTGTTTGGTATCCATCTCATGTTTGGTGCTTCAAAAAAAAATGAGAATAAACATGGTTTAAGTATTTTAAGAATATCTTCAAAAAAAGAAGTAAATTGGGGATAACTCATCTCATCTTTTTGATGGGATAGTTTATCCCCATTTTTTAACTTTAAAATATCAAATAAGAGACGAATTAAGAATAAGAATAATGTATGTCTAAATTAATTTACTCATATTCTCATTTATTTTAATCTCGTACCAAACAGGGTTTCACCTGTCATGGCAGAAGAGGCAAGATTGTGATCTTGAATGCCTGCAAAGAACGAGGCCAAGCAGCCAAGTTCCAATCTACTTTTTTTTTTCTCTGTTTTTGGTTGGAAACTTGTTAACCAGGTTTTTTTTTCTAAAGTGAAGTTAAAAAGAAAACAGCACTAAGTGCAAGAATAACCATCTTGTATATATGCAAAATGCAACTGTTAAGCCGCTGTTTGGTATCGAGATAGGGGGGATATCCCCGACCTATCCCTTCACCTGCGTTTAGTATCACCAAATTCATGGTGATATCTCAATATATGTTGGCTCATGATATCCTACTTGGAAACAGGGATACACCGGGGATTAGATTATTTTCACTTTTGTGAGAATGATCTATCCCCTCCACGTGCATATCCCCCTTTTTCCCCTTCCCCCCATTTGCACCTCTCACCCCTTCATTCCCTAAGCCCTAAAGCGACGTTGTCGTCTTCCTCTCCAACTACTCTCCGCCAACCGTGACTGCCTTGACCTTGACTCCATCTCCACGTCCACCTGCTCCTCTCTCTCTCGGATCCAACTACTCCATCTCCAACCTCGAGGATGAGGAGATCCAAAGAGCCACCAAGTGTATCAATGAAGTTGAACGTGTCTCCGACCTCGCCATGGCCGATCTCCGCTCCATCATTGCATGCATGATCTCCTGTCTACGGCAAGGAGTGAATCGATATCTATAAGACCATTCGCTGCTCCATCGTCAATGAAGACCTCTACAAGCTGGGTTTCGAGAAGATCAACCCCCAACAGGTTCAAAAACTTGATTGGGAGATCCTTCATATCAGAATACGCAGATGGCTTAGGGCCTCCAAGGTCGCTGTCTGCACACTCCTCTCTGACGAACGGGCCCTCTGCAACCACATATTCGCTTCTTCCAGCACCATCCATCGGTCCTCTGCTTTGCCGAGATCTCTAGGGAGCCTACCGTGAACTTCTTCACATTCCTAGAGCTAGTGGCATCGAAGACAAAGCTGTCACCGGAGAGGGTGTTCTGGATCTTGGACATGCACGATGCCATTTCCGAGTTACCACCAAATATGGAGTCAAAGCCTTCTCCTATGAGTCCACCTCCGCCGAACGATCTCAAGCCATCTCCCTTCCAAAAGTTGGCAAGGTCACGACGTTTCCTGCTTGCCGACTTTGAGTCAGCCATTCAAATAGACAAACCGAAGGAACCGGCCCCCGCCGGCAGCCTCCACCCACTCACCTGCACCGTGATGAATTATTTGGCCCTCCTAGCCGACTACAGTGATGTCCTCACCGATGAATCATTCGTCCACTCCTATCCTCTTTTGTAACAAAAGCAATTTATGGATATCCTCTTTTTTCATCCCGGACCGTATCAAACAAAACAAGAATAGAATATCGTACAAGGGCTTGCACGGGATATCTCTATCTCCACTGCTTTTATCTCGATACCAAGCATGGCCTAATAGATATGTACTCATTAACATAAGAAAGCAAAAACAGCTATGCACAGACTAAATAATGTTGACTCCTAACACCTCTCCTTCCCTGAATGCGAGAATTATACATTCTTAAACATCATCTTATACCTAGACTGCACCAGCGACTTCAATTTTGAGTTAGAAGGCTAAATCCCGAAGATCTGTGCAATGCTTTCTACCTAGATATTAGCTTTAGAAGACCTATTCATAATGCCAAGATATGTATAAGAATGAGGTTTGTAGGACTGGTTGGAAATGTAACACCAAAACTGAGAGGGGAAGGGAAATTCAGCCTGGTTATCCAACAGTCGACTGCCTTACTTTTTGAAGGCAAACGTGGAAGAGTTGCATCTGTTTGAAGCAAGGTCTCCATTTACAACTGCCAGCTCTTGGCAGGCAGCCAACCTTTTACTAAAAGATACTACAACTGTTGATGGGCCAGTAGTGAGAGTGAGAGTTGTAAGACATGTAGGAAAAAAAGGAACACCAAACCAAGGGGTGAGCTCAGCCCGGTGACCTCACAGTCAATTGCTTCACTTTTCGAAGGCAAACGTGGAAGAATTGCAAACTGTTTGACGCAAAACCTCCATTTAGACCTTCGGTAGAGCTTGGCAGGCAAGGTACCTTAAACACATTGCTGATTGGACAGCCGTGAGGTCCTTCCAAGCATAAATATTACAATATAAAATAATTAAAAAAACATGGCAAAATTTTCAAAAAGGAATAAGATAAACAATAGAATATAAAACCATAAGATAACCGAGCAAGAGATCAATCACATAGTGCGTCCAAGCTTCTCTAAAAATCACTAGAAAAAAACGCCATAAAAATCAATAAACAACGTTAGTTTACTTATAAAGGATTACACAAGAAAGAGAAGCAAACTGCAGAAAAACATACCTCTCATCAACAGAATGCACAGCATTGCAGATTAGCACAAACCTTTAAATTCCAATGGTTTGGTCTGCTTGTATATAATTGAAAATAAATATTTATCATGCATCTATAAAGGAGATCAGTATATGAAATCTATCACATGAATAAATCAGCTGACCTATTTGAAAAGGAATTACTAGCAATAAAATTGGTTAAAACAAAATATGTTTAGTCTGTTAATTCAATAGAAACAAAAGTGGATAGATGTAAGAGGGGAAAAAATTAGCAGATTACCCCTCATCAACAGAATGCACAGCGTTGCAGATTAGCACAAACCTTTAAATTCCAATGGTTTGGTCCGCTTGTATATAATTGAAAATAAATATTTATCATGCATCTATAAAGGAGATCAGTATATGAAATCTATCACATGAATTAATCAGCTGACCTATTTGAAAATGAATTACTAGCAATAAAATTGGTTAAAACAAAGTATGTTTAGTCTGTTAGAAATAACAGCACTTCTTCTGCCTTTACGTACATCCATCGGATAAACAGATAATTCAATAGAAACAAAAGTGGATAGATGTAAGAGGGGGGGAAAATTGGGCTACCAACTTACCATTCACAATAGCATTTCATGCACATTGAATGTATGCAATTAGGCAAGACAATCTTGCTGTTCATTTCCATGCAAATCCCGCATTCTTCTTCCATTTCGACATCAATCTATGGGATTTGTCCCCTCTCTTCATCATATCTTGTTCTGTACTTCTCCATCCATATGATCTTCCATATCATTGATTCCCCTATGGAGTTGCAGCAGAGAAGGAAATATCACAGCTGTGAACAAGAAGGAAATAGGAAGTTTAGCATACCAGCCGCACAAAATTGAACTTACCACAAAAAATAAAGATAAGTTACTGTAAAATTCTCGGACACTTGCTTTCCTTTCATAAATTGATATGGTTGACACTTGCTTTTATTTCATAAATTGACATGGTTGTTGTGCCATCTAAATGAACCTACAAGATGAGAAGCTTCAAGACCAATTGAGTAGAAGGGTAGTTCAAAAACAGGGTTATTTAAAATTGCTGTAAAGCCTAGAATTTTGATATGATTCAGTACCCTACAGATCAAAATTCGTAGAAGGCCAAGTGCTCCTGCAAGGTGACAGTTCGTCCGCTGAACTAGGAAAGAAACAGTTGTGCAGCTAGGCTAACATTCACATTTGAAGACAGGCGCCATCATGTTCCTGAGGATATTCTGATGCCCTGCAATTTTCAGGTGAAGTTTTAAGTGTTATCAAGCATAATAAGAACATGATTCTTGTCGTGCTCTTTCCACCAGACTTTTGAGAAAAAATAGGAAAGTTTCGCGGTGAGAAAACAAAACTACAGTTTTTCAGGAAGTTGAAACTTTAAATAAAAGAGTGGCAGACAGAAAGCAAAGTTTAGACAGTCATTTTTCAAGCAAATAAACAAATAGTTGAACAATTCTCGAAGGAACAGAGCAAGAAGCTCCATCAGTGGTGTCAAAGTCATATGGAACTCCTTGAAAAGAAGAAAAAAAATAAACTAAGACCACGACACTTCCTAACATTCTGCAAGCAACCTTTTTTTAAACCTTATCAAGACACTTCAGGGACACTTTGGTAGCCCTTTAACCCCCAGGGTACAGAGGTGTATGGAGAGGGTAAAAACTTAATTGACTTCGGTGAGCAAGTTAAGCTAACCATGAGTTTTCTGGTTAGGGTGGATTATGAAGGGGTACAAAAAATGCTTAAGGTACCCAAGGGAAGTTGGTGGGTTATCTCCATATCCCGGTGTAAGGTAGAAGGCAATGCAGTCTTTCTACTATTCAAATAGCACGGACCCTCCACCCCCTACGTCTTCTTCCTTCTCCAGCCTTTCCTTTGTTCTCAGCCCATGACCCCTGCGAATTGTCCTTTCCTTCTGGACGGCCGGTCAAGGCATCTGCTGCCACTTGATTGACGAGTCGCAACAACTCCTGTGCAGGATTGGATAACACGTCTAGCCGGATCTGTGGAACACTTCTGTTTAAATCTGGGGGAGGCTGTTTTCTGGAGTGCAGATCTCCTAAACGGACAAGGAGAAAGAAGAACACAAGCGGCAAATGAGGGACAGAGTTGCTGCAGGGTCTTCCTCCACTCCGACGGCGACATCTTCTTGTTCCTCAAATCGTCGGATGGCCCACAGGTATGTTCTTCTTTCTCATATGCATCATCAGACCACTTTCATGAAGATTTTTCGCCATTTGGATTTCCTAAATTGTTGGAGGTCCTGCTCCATGAAAAAAGGATGTTCACCTGTGTGTGTGGTTCGTATTTGAGTACTAATAGTGTCTGCTACACAAAAGAGGGGTGGTTTTGGGGTTCTTTATCGGCGTCGCTTTTTCTTGCCTAACGTTCATTATGCTTTCCTTAGTAAATGAAAAAAAAATCTCCAACAGTTCATGAGGTTTCCCGAAAAATTTTGTTTAGGTAACATTTCCCCATATAAAATACCTTCACTCGCACTACAGATTCATGTTGGGTTCTCAAATTTTAACGTAAAAAACTAATTTACGGTGATCAGAATTATATGATCAAGTGGGTCAGTGTTTCATGGCCACTGCCAAAGTTGGTTATCCTATCATTTGTTTGACCTCTGCATTTCTCAGCTAAGACATTTGTAAATCATTGTGTACATTTTGAAGAGTCATAGTTGACATAAACTTCTTCGGAAAAAAAAAAGGATGTGTAAGGAACAAATCTGATGTCTACAACTTTGTCTTCAAATGTTAAACAGCCAATCAAGAAGCAGTAGCGTCTGTAAGAAATGTCAGGAGCAGGTTTGCACTGGATTTATGTTCATGTTTAATAAATGTAGAGAGTTTTTTTTCTGTTATACAAATATTAACATTTAGGATCATGCGATTGTTAACCAAATGCTTAATCGGAATGTCAACTTTTAACATATTTACTACTTTCTTTGATATTTATTAGCAGTTAAAGCAAACTCAAGAACCCCATGTTCTTAACAGTTTCCTTCTTTCGGCATATATATTATAGACAATGAACCACATGACAACTCTCTTGTGGACTGAGATGGTCAGAGGAATCGACATCCAAATTGGGAGGCACACATGGAATGTTCTCTTGTAAACCTAATGATCAAAAAAATGCATCGAAAACATGAAAATAACGCCCATGGATGGAGGCCTACAAATCAAATTAACCAACAGAAGAAGAAAAAAAAGTTGGGAACAGAAACAGCACGTGAAGGAACCAATAAGAACGGCAGGTGGGATAGTGAGAGAGGGGCGGACGCCTCACAAGGGATTGGCGTGCTGGATGTCAGCTTCGAGAACTTTAATGGAGTCCTTAATAAACGATTTCCAGATAGAAACCAGGAACATCTCCGTCCAGCCCCGGCAAAAACCCCAAGAGGCATGCGGCTCCGCTACCAAACCCTAGCAACGTCACTTCCACGAAATGCGCACGAGATAAAAAGCTCGCATGCTCTTCCACACCTCAACCCTAGCAACCACCGGCTTTCCCCTTCCCCCGCGGCGCCACTCATCGCACTGAGAGAGCGCATCTCGGGATTCTTAGACGCCGCTCGAAGAAGAGCGTAGTCAGCGGAGCATCAATAAATCATACAGCCGAGTCGAATCGAATAATACGTTGTTCGTTAATTTTTAATTAAAATTAAATTGAATTTGAGTATTAAAAATATTTGTTCAAATTTAATTCATTTAAATATTTTCGAATTCTTAATGAGTATCTTAACGAATTTAATTAAATTTGCGAGTTCGTATATATAAATAAATCTAATCCAATCTATAAGTAAAAAATTAATCGTTCATAAGACTTAAATTTATCTTCTTTCAAACTCATATTTCAATAATTTTGATAAATTATTTAATTTAATTATTTTAAAATAATATTTAAAATATATTCATAATTTATCACAAACAATATTAGATTAATAGATAGACACTGCAAGAGATGGAGTTGGTGCACGACAAGGTAGAGGCGGTGCTGCAACTCTCCTTCGCACACCGTCTAGAGCCCCTTTTTTGCACCGTCAATGACTGTATTGCGGTCGCTGAAAGTACCGTCTACCACTGACGGATGGTCCCCAGTAGTCGTCAGAGATGTCAGTGGCCGACAACGCGTCTCTCCCCCCCCCCCCATCCGATTTTTTTTTCTCAAGCATGTACCTTCGCCGCTTTATAATGGGCTGATTTAACAATTTTGTTATGTAAATAGCCCCCCATTTCACTCGGAAAAAAAGTCTGGCAGCGCCTTTTCATGGCACTGTGGCAGGGGCAGACCGATCCCAATTTTTTAATAAAAAATCGAACCAATCTTTTTTAAAGAAAAAATTAATCAATTTCAACCTTAATAGGCTTCCCTCCTCAAGCACCTCCCCGTGCTCATAGCCGCCTCTATTTTTTTTTTCTGAAACTTCTTCAGAGACGGGAGCGGGCAACCCAGCTTTTTTTCCCCTCAATCTCTTCACTCGAATTTGCAGCCTTCTTCAGACGCTGCTTCTGCTTGTTATTCTTATGGAATTGGAGATCCAATATCAAATTAGATACAACAATTTTATCATTTCTGTTTAGAATTAAATATCAGAATTTTGAGTTACTTCTTCTATCCTTGTGTTTTGTATCAAGTTGTATTTTTTAAGTTTAATGATTACATTTTTTATTTGATATGAGTTAATCTTGTTTGCTAATTTTAAGAAAAATCTTATTTTACAGCAAATCTACGTGGTGGCTTATTTATTATGTAAAATATTTAATATTTTATACTCTGATCCGCGAGTTTAGGTGGTAGCTCATTTATTATAAAAATATTTAAATTTTTATAGTATGATCTAGCGAACCTAAGTGGTGACTCATTTATTATGTAAAATATTTAATTTTTTATACTATGATCCAATGAGTCTGGGTGATGGCTCATTTATTATGTAAGATATTTAGTTTCTTATACTATGATCCAACGAGTCTAGGTGGTGACTCATTTATTATGTAAAATATTTAATTATTTATATTTATAATAAATTCGGATGACGACTCGTCTGTTATATATAGTTTATTTTTTTCATAATCCATAGAATGATTTGGCAACATAACGATCATTTTCAACTATAAATATTATCAAGAACAAGCTTTACAACAAGATGGAAGATGATTTTTTATTTGATTATTTGATCATCTATATTGGGAAAAAATTGTTGAAATTTTAAGCATAAATTCAATTATAGATGAGTTTTGTGACTTGGAAGAACAAAGAGTTTTATTCTGATAGATCATATGTGATAAAATTTAAGATATTTTATTTTTCACATCTTCCTATTTTGGCCCCCCTTATATTTCATCCTGCGTCCGCCCCTGCCTCGACCCTACCGGAGGACTCACCTACTGGGTAGGTCGGTCTTGGAAGGAAGAAGATGTTTGATATGCTGAGGGACCTTGCAACACTAAATTTTATGTTCATGCCCCTATTTACATGATTTGTGTATATATCATCATTTACATAATTTGTGTATATACACTGTGGATTTAGTCTATGACATTTAAGCCATCATAAATATTTTATATTGTAATAATAATTATATAAAAATAAATAAATATTTTATATCAATATATACTTATTATATTAAAAAAATATTTAAACGAAGTGTTAGCAAGTACTTAGATAAGTTCTTAACGAGTATTTAATTGAGCTCTTAATGAGCTGTTCACGAGTATAATCGAGCTGAGCTCATATGTGTTTAGACTCGGCTCGTTTATGAATCGAGCTTTTCTTTTTATTCAAACTTGGTTCGTTAATTAAATAAACGAGTCGGATCGAATTTTTATTGAGTCGAGATTCAAACTACTCGTTTGGTTCATTTATTTGTTTGCTTAGTTTCATCTTTTGAATTGAAATCAGACAATTTCAATCCAAAGGTTGATATCAATTGCACCGTATCTTTTGAAGTCGGTTGAATCTACGTACAAAATTATTATAAATTGATTTTAAGAATATATTTGATATAAGATAGATCGGAGATTCTTGATACCAACATATCCTAAATGCTCGAGACCAGAAGTTTGTATCTTGTTGACGATGAGGAAAGTCAAAATTGTCAATAATTGGTGGATCCAACTTGTAAGAAATCAAGTTTGAAGATGGGTATACAAATCGACCTCCCAACATTCTAATTAGATTCTAATCTAAAAAAAATGGATTGAGTGGTTTGGGGTTGAGAGAGAGAGAGAGAGAGAAGAGTGAGGTCAGTTGGTTCAACTTGAGACCTCCTTTGAAGATCTGAATCCTTGGCTCATTTTATCTATGTTCAAGGTTCTGTTTTCATAAGTTGAGAACTCAAGTCCAACTGCGTAAGATAAACTTCAAGAGGTGGTGCGATAAACAATTAAGACTCCTAATAAAACTCCAAGTGCATATCAGATGAGGCTCTGAGACGGAGTTGGAGTAATAACAGACTTCAAAATCCCTTAATAAAAAATCGAAAAAAATAAGGGTAAACTTCAAGCCACGATGAAAATTTGAGTTACAGATAATGGAGTTATTTTGAACGGTGGTTATTTTTACTAAAGTGGTGTTTGATAAAATTTATTTAAAATATCTAAAGTCTAATTTTTTATCTATTATTTAGATTTGTAATTTAATAAATATTTAAAATATATTAAATTTTTATTAAGAGTTGTTTGATAACTAATTCAAATGACATCTGAATTAATATATTATTTTACATAAATATCTTTATATGCTTAAGATATCTCGCAGTTGGCCATGTCCAGGCGGACCAGAGCCGACAGGTTGCCGATCTCCCACAGGATCCTGCCGTTGAAGGTGTTATAGTACCCCACGTAAAGCTGGTGCAACCTCGACAGGTTCTCGATCGCCGAGGGGATGGGGCCAGTAAGCTCGTTCCCGGAGACAGCGAGATACTCCAAGAACTCCCACCGGCCATACTCTGGGGGGGGGGGGGGGGTCACGTTGGAGAAGAAGTTGCCGCCAAGGTGGAGGTGGCAGAGGTTGGGCATCTCGGTGACCTCGACGGGAAGGATACCAGTGAGGTTGTTGTTGTTGTAGAGATCGAGCACCTGGAGGTTGTGTAGGCGAGAGAGCGCCAGGGGTAAGCTGCCATTGAAGATATTGTTGAGAGGTTGAGGTAGCAGAGGTTGGGAATGCGGGACAGATCGGAGGGTATGGGGCCAACGAGGGCATTGGCGGCAATGGAGAAGTTGAGGAGGGAGCGGAGGTAGCCGACGTTGGGGGGAAGGACACCAGAGAGGTTGAGGTTGCAGAGGTCGACGGAGATGACGGCGCTGCGGCGGAGGGGGTTGCACATGACGCCGGCCCAGCCACAGTGGTCGGTGGCGCCGTCCGGGAGGCGAGGGCGCCGAAGAGGTCAACGAGGGAGGCTTTCAGGGACAACAACACCTGGTACTCGGGCACGCGCGGCGCTCTCCCGACGGAGGAGATGGAGATCTTAACGAAGGAGCTCAGTGCCCTCGCGAGGATCGGAGGAGCCACAGAGAATGGGGGAGGCGGAGCAAGGATCTCCTGTTTGGATCTGAACAAAAAAAAGTGCCATAACCTCACTTTTTTTTAAGAGGTAATTTAAGACACCAGACAACTTTTCAGATATGTATTAGAATACTTTATCAAATAATCTGAATCTTTAATATCTGACTGCTTGAGACATCAGAAATCCAATAAGAGTTATCAAACAGACCCAAGGCCACTATTGAGCCGGTCTCATCTAGATCCGAATCATCTCGTTGGACCCTAGATCGAATTGATAATAAGCGGCAACCATCATTGTAGTATATGGTCAAGTAAGTGAGATTAACTTGGATTGGAAATTCACACCTGACTTTAAAATATTCTTGGTATTTTATATTTATTACGTGGAAATGTTGCAAAAAAGTATGCCACTACATAAACTTAAGTATAGATCAACCAGTCGACTAACAAGTGGTGCAAAGGCGCGATCTTATTCCCGAACTGCAACAGCATCCGTGCCTCGGTCCCCTCTTCTGATATCACGGTGTTTTCTCCCAAAAAGAAAACAAATATATGATTCAAATATGTTATCTATGCTTATTAATTTAAATAACCGACATATTATTGATATTCTAATTTTAAACTTAGTTCAGGAACATGAGATTGCTTCTTACTTTTCAAGCCTTTGAAGATTTTATTGAGCTGGCTTGTTATTGCCTCACTTTCTCATCTCTCTCTCTCTATGGATTGATCTAATATGATCATATGACAGGACTCTTAGGTGAGCTAATTTTGTAGGTAAAAGGAGTGTGAAGATTTTATTGAACTGTCTGGTCGTTGCCTCGCTTTCTCCTCTCTCTCTCTCTCTCTCTCTCTCTCTCTCTGGATTGATATAAAAATGTCATTATGTGACAGGAAGGGGCAGGTGGGTTAATATTGTATGTAAAAGGAGTGGTACGCATATGAGATTCAGGATGGGCTCGAAGAAAGAAGGGCTGCGGCTTAGCACCGACCATCTTTTGGGATTGGACTTGAACAAGCCCAAGCCAAGCACAAGCCCAAGTTTGGGAGCACGACAGATGTCACACATCTTTAATTTTTCAAGAGAAATACTCACTATTCATTTGGACGGATAGTAAAAATATTTGTTCTGAATTTGTTTGTCATTCTCAAAATTAGCTATCACTGTACTAGAATCAGATAATGAATGCTTTTAGTAGTGTTAGAAGTCAAAAAATAATTACAACTTTTGGTGATGAGAGTGTCTCCTCACATCTACTGCCACTAGAGATCGGTCAAGGGAGGCTCTCAGAGTGGTACTTAGGAGAGAATCCTCCAAAATTCAAGTGAGAAAATTGACAAGAATAAGAGTGGCAGAAGAATGAGAGAGGGTGTAGAGTGCTCTCGTGTGCAGATATGAGATTCAGAGCTCGCCTACTTTCTTCATCCTATGTTGATATTCTTTTAAGCTTGTGTCGAAGGTCCCCTAGGACCTACCACCCCCTTTCCGTGCTATGTTGTTTAGCTGTCAAGAGTAGTTAGAGGTTTGTATAAGATTAGAATGCTCTTAAGTAAGGGATTGACATGTTATTTGACCTAGTCTATCTAGCATTGGAGGTGCTTTACCGATGTTTCCAAGTTCTGGGAGTGAGAGGGCGTATTGGGTATGTTGCGTTATTATGTTGGTGTGGTAGTTTCATACTGGGTAGTCGACATTGTCTTATCTTAGCACAGAAAAGACGTGACTGCTAGCATGGCCACGTCCTTGGTGTTGCAAGAATGAGCCCCATCGCGGTCTAGGAGGTCAAAGACATGACTTTGGTGATTGATGGGTCATCCAAAGATGGTGAAACCAATAGAGGTTACTTGCGCTTGCTCTAGACTGAGTATAAATAGGTCTGAAGAATTGGGCTCTAGTGGATTAGACTCACGACTTCCCTTCTTCATGGGCCAACTGTAATGGATCGAGGTGCTAGTAGAGTGTGACCTCCCATCTTCATAGGATTGGTCAATGGGGTCTAATAAACAGAGTCGACTTTATCCGTCCACAGGTAATAAGCATTTCCTAATAATATCGGTCATATATTGTGTCGTGCAAGTTTTTTATGGTCATCCAAATTGAATTATAATTGATCTATATAGAGAACAAGGACATATGAGGCCACAACCAATTGTCATGTCGGCCATCTACGAGATTCTCTTTTTTTGTGTGCAAGTAAATTGATCACAGCTTGATCTCTAAGATGATTAGACAAGTTTGCACCTTAATTGTGCAGATGAATACCACTCTTAATTTTTGATATAATATTTTTTTCTCGATATAATACTTGTTACACATTAGATGTGTAATATATAATTTTACTAAATTATCTTACAAGTTAGTATTACGATGATCCACTTTTTTTGGGGCAGAAGTAATTGATCCACTTTGTAAAAAAAACAATGGTTGAGTTAATTGATGTGACTATCGCCAGTAGTTTTTCTCATATTGGCAACATGTTAGATCAGATATTAATTTTTACTAGTACATGTTTGATCAAGTGTCTGTTGGCAATGACATCCATTAGTGCGAGGTCTAATGCATGGAATCCCATAATTCTTTAAAAGAAAGCATTGGCACATTGCATATTTTACTTTTTCAAAATCTAAAATCCCTTCAAAACTCTCTCACCCCAACTTTTTCAACTCAAAATCCAAAGTCTTATAAATGCCACCCTTCTCTCTATCTATCTCCTCTCTTTTTAAAAATATATTTTTTGAAGATATTTTCTTTATTTTTTATGTTGACAATAAAAGTGAAAAAATGATAGTCCAATAATTGAAATCTATAATCAACTTTTCCCATCTTATTGCCAAATGCTACCTAAATCCAATATTAAGACCATGCAATTAAAGACTTGGGTTCTATTTATCCATTACAGGAGAGGGATATGTTCGTTATTTGGCTCAACTTGAAAAATTGAATGATCAATTTAGGTCGGTTTCAAGACTCCCACATTTTTGTTTGATTTCACATTGTGAAATCGAGATGAACCATATATATATATGTATATATATATATATAATATAAATTATATATAATTTTACAATAAAATATGTAGTTCAATTGGCTAGTGCATTGGTGATCACTTCTTGGGAGATTGTCAGTTTAGAACCTCACAAACCCCCTTAAAAATCTCAAGTTCTTTATTTTTGGTTCAAACCGAATTGAACGAAAAGAATGGTTCGATTTCGGGTTGGAAAAAAAAAGGGTGAACCGGGCCGATCTGACCCGTGTTCACCCCTAATTATAGTCTTCACTATATATCATGTGTTTATGTCAAATCCAAAATTTGTCCTCATCATCTATCACAATGGGCTTTACAAGTACCTCAATTTTGAAATCTTCCAAGAGTTGGGGCTTTCGGCATCATATGACAGTCCACAGTAATATTTTGTATTGAAATCTCTTCGTGATTCTGAAACATACTCGTAAGTGATCATTATTGTATGATTGTATCACATATATAAACCTTTTCAGCATGAGAAAGGCTTACTGCACTTGAGGAAGTGCAGTAAGTGCGCGCAATCCACGTAGGATTGCAGCCCATGTGGCGCCCCACTTGTTTTTTGTTTTGTTTTGAAATCTAGTATTTCTATTTTGGAACCCAACCCCTCTATTTTGGAGCCCAATTTTTTATTTTGGAGCCTAACTTTCTATTTTGGAGTCTAAAAATAGTTGGGCTTCAAAACATAAGACAAGTTAGACTCCAAAATAGAAAGTTAGACTCTAAAATAAAAAGTTGGACTCTAAAATAGAGAGGTTGAGTTCCAAAATAGAAAGACTAGATTTCAAAATGCGCCACATGAGCTGCAATTCTACATGGATTACATTTACTGCACTTTCTTTAAGTGTAGTAAACTTTTCTCTTTCAGCATTGCTGGTCAGCTCTAGATGACTTGGAACGTTGGACTTCCACGTTGTGGATTCTGATGGAAGAAGCTTTTCCAATGCTCAATTCAAGTCTGGTTCGAGAAACTTAAATACATTTTCCAGATTTTGTTGGAGTACTTCTTCTCTCTCTAATTTTTTTTAGAGAGTGAAACTTTGTGTTTTCTCACAACTCTTTGGTGGTCTCGTCACCAGCAATCGGTGCTCCTCTCCCTTGTGTTACCTCCATCTCCCGATTCCTATTCTCATACCTGCTCCCCATCTCGTCTT
Source organism: Colocasia esculenta (assembly GCA_014218235.1). Taxonomy (NCBI): domain Eukaryota; kingdom Viridiplantae; phylum Streptophyta; class Magnoliopsida; order Alismatales; family Araceae; genus Colocasia; species Colocasia esculenta. The sequence continues at coordinate 92,349,641 of CM024765.1, read as the reverse complement.
CCACTCCCAACGCCCGTCTCTTATGAGGGTTGTCACATAAAACCGTCTTAGACTGATAACCTTGCCATCCGTTTTAGGAATGGATTTGCCACACATGCAGGTGTGAGGAATGATATTAGAATAATGGTGCTGGTGGGTGCAGCTGAGCCAATCCCATCCTAAAGGAGTAATTTTGTTAACACCCTCTAAAATAGAAAAATAATCATTTCTCTTCACATATAAATATTACAATGTTATGTATCCCCTTCCAGTGGCAAGTCCAACTTGGATATAGGTGAGATGGATGTGAATGTCGCAGCAAAGTTGTGGGTGTTCCATATAAGGTTGCTAGCTCTGAGGGTTTCTGAAAGAGGAAGAACATGGCGTATTTCATAATTAAGTTAATTTAGGCCCTAGAAGAAGTCGTCTCGCCACCTCATCAGAACGTATAGTACTACTACTGACCCGCCACCAGTCCATCTCCATTCTTTTCTTCCACCACCCTCTAACCCTAACATTAAGGTTATCAAGATGTGATTTTTAACACTACAGGAGAACCAACATTTGGCAACGAATATATGTCCGCGGCTGAAAATTCAAGGACAAAGAGTTATAAGGCAGCGGCTATTGTAGACCGCTGCCATACAACCGTTGTGTCCGCGGTTAGTTGTAGGCGCTGATAAAAGTTAAGCATACATCAGCGGCTAAAATTTCACCGCGGACAAATGTTGCCTTAAGGCCGCGGCTTTATTTAACCGCGGACATATATTCTGCAGCGGCTTCGTCCACCGCTGATATATATATGTTATGTCTGCAATTCTACAAACCGCTGACATTTAATAATTTAAAAATATTACTTTATTCATTTTTAAATTAAAAATTTTAATCAGTCATAAGTAGAACATATACATTTTTAATATATATATAATTATTTGAGTTTAGCGATTGATATATACATATGTTATTTATATTTGAAATATATATGTATATTTGTGCTAGGAGAGACTTTGTGCACTTGTGCAAAGTGCATAAGTGTCACATGGACATTTTGCCCATGTGGCACCATGCACATGTGTTTTTGCCCATGTGGCATCATGCACATGTGTTTTTTGTATATGTGGCACCAAAAAAAACCCATGTGGATTGTAGCAGCGGTATACGAATATGGCCGCGGCTATATAGCCGCTGCCATATTTTTAATCGGTCGACCGATGATGCACATTCGGTCGACCGACGTTTACACTGCTAAAATTATAATCTGCACTGGGTAGGTCGGTCGACCGATATATTAGAATCGGTCGACCGATTCCGGTCGCGATTTCGTCCGGTTCGGTTCGGTCGCGACCGGCCCACTTTGTATCAACCCAAACCCCCTCCTATATATGTTAGGGTGGGTGGGAAACATCCCACATAAGTTCTCCTCCATCTCTCCAGCCCCTAAGGTGGTTTTCTTGCCCTAGAACTCTTCCCTCCTTCTCCATTGCCTCCTTCTTGCCCTAGAACTCTTCCCCCTTTTCCATCTTTCCCTTCTTACCCTAGAACTCTTCTCATCTTCTCCTCTTCTCCATCTTCATCTACTTGCCCTAGAACTCTTCTCCCCTTCTCCATCTTCCTTCTCATTTCCCTCACCCCTTCTCCATTTTCCTTCTCATTTCCCTCACCCCTTCTCCATTTTCCTTCTCATTTCCCTCACCCCTTGTCCATCTCCGATGCCTCCACGGATGCGCCATCGTCGTTCGGTCCCGAGTCGTCGCCGCCACGTTGGTGAAGGATCAGGGGCGGCTACACAAGTTCCCTTGGCTCCTGGAGAGTTGTTGGTTGAAACAAGAAGGAAAATTCTGCCCCCTCGGTATGTGGACTTCGACAATCTAGACAATACGGAGCCCATGGTCAGTCTTCTATTTGCAACACAAGGGTGGGTTCACTTCATGTCTAGCCATAGAGTCTATTATCCAGATTTGGTTCAACAATTCTATGCAAATTATATACAAGCAACAACAGACTATTTACTGCTGTTAATGGAGTTGAGATTCACGTGAGTGATACAGTTCTTAGTCATGCATTAGAGATTCGAAATGCTGGTTATTTAGTGGAACATGTCCAGTATTATGATAGTGATATGTGCCAAGTTTTGTTGGGAAAAGATCCGGCACCTTGGATGGCACATCATGCTTTGATCAATGCAAATCATTTTCCACCACTACAGAGGATCATTCACCACATGATCACCACTATACTTTTTCCAAAAGGTGGATCTCGGGATGAAGTCACTCGAGTGCACAAATGTATTTTTCACTGCTTATTTCACAATGTACCACTGTGTTTACCTGAGATGATGGTAACGCTGATCAAGTTAGTAAAGAATCAGAGAAGAAGATCTCTACCTTATGCAGCCCAACTTACGGCTGTGTTTGAGCATGCTGGCATTGACCTCACTAATGAGCGAGCAGAAAATATTTCTGTCTCCATGGTCTACAATGAAACCAACATCATGAGGTTCATGAATTACAGGAATGTTAAGGACAATTCATGAGGAATGTCACTGATGACCCTGGTGAAGACAGTCAAGAAGAAACGGAAGATGAAGGCGAAGGTGAAGCACAAGGTGAAGACGATAGACATGAAGAAGAAGAGCATTTGGCTCCTATGGAACAAGATTTGCCTCCTTCGGCTGCCGGAGGTGATGACTTCCAACTGCGGATCCAAGGTAGCTTGACCAGGCTTGAGGGGGAGATGGAATCTATTCGGGGAGAAGTTCGGCAAGTGGGCGACACAGTCGGGAATCTCTCTAGAGAACTTGCTGAGTTGAGAGTTAGCCACCAGGGCCACATGGACTCCCAGTCTCAAATGTTACGGGAAATCATGGGTTATTTGCGACCTTCTCAGAATCAGCCTCCTTCTGAGTGATTCCTTAGCTGTTCTATGATGTCTACCTTTTGCTTTTCGTATCCTACTCTCGCCTCTTTGCTGTGACAAAAGGGTGCTCTTTATGTAATAGCTACAATATGTCTATCATATTTTCTGCTTCATCTGGTATGTGATTGCTTGATGTACTTTATGGTATATTGCTTGATGACAAAACGAGGCTCAACACAAAACTGCTTAGCTTAGCATGAACTTAATCTCTACCTTAGTTTAGTGATTCATATATACATATGTTATTAATTTATATTACAAATAATCAAGTATATTTGTGCTAGATATGCATGTATATACTTGTAATATTCTCAAATATAAATATTTTATACACAAATTAAGTGAACATATCCGTCAGGCAAGAGGATAGCGTAGGCGTTGCAAACAATAGATTGCCTTGATCGGTCGACCGACCAATAGAAATCGGTCGACCGCCTGTCTCACCTCTGCGTTTCAAAATGCACTGAATCGATCGGTCGACCGACAATTAGAAATCGGTCGACCGATTAACTCACTTCTGCCAGCCAAAATGCACTGAGTAGATCGGTCGACCGACCAATAGAAATCGGTCGACCGCCTGTCTCACCTCTGCGTTTCAAAATGCACTGAATCGATCGGTCGACCGACAATTAGAAATCGGTCGACCGATTAACTCACTTCTGCCAGCCAAAATGCACTGAGTAGATCGGTCGACCGAACACTAGAAATAGGTCGACCGACTAACTCACTCAAAATGCACTGAGTAGATCGGTCGACCGAACACTAGAAATAGGTCGACCGACTTTCTCACTGCTGGCAGCCTAAATGCACTGAGAAGATCGGTCGTCCTACCACGAGATATCGGTCGACCGACTTTCTCACTGATGCGTGGCAACAACTTTTTTTAAGTTTAATTACATATGGCAGCGGTGGTTAGCCGCCGCCATAAATATAAATAGTAGTGGCTTTTTTAGCCGCTGCTAAATACTAATATGGCAGCGGCTGTACAGCCGCTGCCATATTTTCGCCTATCCCGCCAAACAAAAACACCACTGCGCGCCATATCGCTCGCTCTCTCTCTCTCTCGCTCGCTCTCTCTCTCTCTCTCTTCCCGAAGACTGGCGACGCACCGACGCCTTCCTCTCCCTCCGGCGACGCACCGACGACGGACGGCAGGCGGTGGCTCCGGCGACGCCCTCATCTCCGGCGGCTGTCCCCACCCCCTACGGTGAGCCTCCGGCGCCCCCACCCCTCCCTCCCACCCCCTTCTCTCCGGCGGCCCCTCCCCTTCGGTGGCCCCTCGCCCCCACGAAGCAGGAAGGGCTGCAGCGTGTGTAGCGGTAGATCCTCTCGAGGTACCTCCCCACGCCGATACTTGGTGCCCTCACCCCCCGGAAGCCGTCAGGGGGCCCCGAGGGGGGCCGCCATCGCCTCCACTTCCTCCCCATCCTCCCCCTGCTCCTCCGCCGCGACAGTGGCGATCCGGTCGTTCCGCTCCACCAGCCGCTCGATGGCCGCTGTCACAGCGGCCAACACCCTCGGGCCGCGTCTTTGGGGTTGTCCCACACTCCCCCGCCGCCTATCGGCATCTGCAGTGGTAAGGTCGACGGCTACGCCATGTGTTCTCTTCTCTCTCTCTCTCTCTCTCTCTCTCTCTCTCTCTCTCTCTCGTCACTCCCCTTTCTGTTTGACGGTCCTTTGGCCACCCCAACTCTCGTCAGCCCTCGTCTTTTCCAAAGAACCGGATAACCAGACACCCTGTGACATCACAAAGATTTCACATTTTTGCTTGACAGTAGATGTTGCCTCACTGATGAGATTTTCACTATCCATTTATTGTCCGAGGTTCACATTTCTTCCTTCCGCTTATTTCCATTTGCCCGTTCAAGACTTGTGTAGGATATATGCTTTTACTGTCTTTTGATAGTAATGTCAATATCGAGCATAAAGTCTTGAATTGTGAATGTGGAATGTATATGGACATGTATAGTGTGTGGAAGGTATGTGTGAAAATGCTCCCGGTATAGGGGAGGTGCTGTCGAATATTTTTTTGAATTGTCGGTTAATTCATATTTATTCGATACAACATAGACACGTTTGGGTACAAGTTAGGCTGATGGGTTATTGTCAATGCAGAACTATTGCATCCAAAATGGCAGGACTCGATAAGAGTTGGATACAACTTAGAGATCGTTTGGATCCTAGATATGAGAAAGGAGTAGATGAGTTCTTGGAATTTGCTTTTGATGAGCAAAGACAATGTTTTAGACATGGACAGAATTATGAGTTCATACAATGTCCGTGTCGTAACTGTGTTAACGGAGTGAAGTTATCCCGGATGGATGTTGAAATTCATCATTAAAGTAGATGGATTTGGGAACGGTATACCAATTGGGTATGTCATGGAGAGGCACCGATAGTTCATGTCAGCAAGTTAGCCTGTCTGCTAATGAAGCACAAATGGAAGTGCAGATTGATACACAATAGAAATGTTGCAGGAGTTACAAGAGGCTGAAATAGAGGGAAGAGCAGAGGAACATGAACCAAATGAGAAAGCAAGAGATTTTTATCAATATTAGAAGATGCTCAAACACCATTATATCCTAGTTGTGTCAAATTTTCAAAATTGACATTTCTGTTGAAACTATTACACATTAAGACTATGAACAAAGTGACAGCTTCTTGTATGGAATGTTTCTTGAGTTGCTTAGAGAAGTATACCAGAAGGAGCTAATTTACCTCGAACATGGTATGAATTGAAGAAGACTATGAAAGATTTGGGGTTAGGTCATGAGAAGATAGATGCTTGTCAGAATGATTGTGTCTTGTTTCGAAATGAACATGAACATAGGGATCAATGTCCAGCATGTAATGCTCCTAGGTACAAAGAAAATACGCAACAAGGTAGCCTGAAGAAGAGACGTCGCAAACAGATGCCATATAAAATATTGCGTTATTTTCCATTGAAAGATAGATTGCAAAGAATGTTCATGTCTTCTAAGATTGCCAAGTGGATGACATGGCACAGATGGCCGATTGGACTCGAAAAATGGAACTATGCGACATCCTGCTGACTCTGAAGCTTGGCGACATTTCGATGCTCAATATCCAGATTTTGCGCAGAGGTTCGCGACGTGAGACTCGGCTTAGCGACTGATGGGTTCAATCCATTTGGGATGATGAGTAGCAGATACAGTGTATGGCCTGTGATGATAGTAGTTTATAATTTGCCGCCATGGATGTGTATGAAGCAGACGTTTATGATGATGTCATTACTTATTCCAGGTCCTAAAAGTCCTGGAAATGATATCGATGTCTATTTACAACCGTTGATAGAAGAATTGAAAGATTTGTGGGACAACGTGTTGAAACATATGATGCTTCAAAGAAACAGAATTTTAAAATGAGAGCTGCCCTGCTGTGGACGATCAGATTTTCCTGCATATGCCAATTTATCAGGATGGAGTACCAAAGGAAAGCGTGCATGTCCATCATGTCATTGATACAACTTCAAAATGGCTGCAAAATTTTCGGAAATTTTGTTTTCTAGGGCACCGACGATTTTTGCCAATCAGTCATAGATGGAGAAGGCGTGAATATCGACACAAATTTGATGGCGTGACTGAACGTCGTAACCGTCCAGAAGTGTTAACGGGTGCTGCAATGTGGAGTCAACAACTTCAACTTCCTCATATCAGATTTGGAAAGAAATTTAAGAATGATATCAAGAATTTAGAGGGATGGAAGAAACACAGTATATTTTTTAGAGAGCTGCCGTACTGGTCAAATCTACTCATTCGGCACAACCTGGATGTAATGCACATTGAGAAGAATGTATGTGACAATTTGTTGGGAACTTTGAATCTTCTTGGTGGGGAAAAGAGCAAAGACAGTCTGAATGCACGGTTAGATATGGCACAGTGGGGAATAAGACCAGAATTCCATCCACAAACAGACAGTCAAAATAAGACCAGGTTACCAGCGGCAAATATACATTGAACAGATTGCAGACAACGGCTGTGTGCAACTTTCTGCGTAATATAAAAGTTCCAGATGGATATTCCTCCAACTTGATGAAATGTGTAGATATTGGAAGTCGAAAATTGGTAGGGCTAAAGAGTCATGATTGCCATATATACATGCAAGTATTTTTCCTTTGGCGATTCGTGGTATTGTAAATTTTTTAACTTGTTATGTTTACATGTTCTAACAATTTTTTGTAACAGATGACTTCCACTGGTGAGCGCTCTTCTCGTGATGGCTCACGCCCACGGAGGCTTCGGACTCTATCGGTCCCTCTCCCTCCCACCTTTCAGGCGATGCCTCCCCCTCCCACATTTCAGGGGCTCTCTCCCGCTCCCACCTCTCAGCAGCTTCCTCTACCTCTCACTGTACAGCAGATACCTCCCTCTTCCAGCCCTCAGGACTCTTCGGCAGCATCTGCATCTTCTGTAGCAGGTTCATATTTTAATTTCATGTAACTTTTATATTCATTGTTTAATAGATATTCTCTAATGATGTTTAATGTTTATATTTCAACAGGTCCATCTGCACGACCTTGGGGGAGGGGTCATGGCCGTCGAGGGCCGACTAGGGGAGTTACGGAGAGGAGATGCCCTGATGGACAACAATGGAATGTCTCTCTTGTCCGAGGCTATGGCGTCGGCCCTACTGCAGATCACTTTACTAGTCGCATGGGCGTTGTATCAAAGATATATTGTAAGATTTGGCAAAAAGACTTTGCGAAGCTGCCTGCTGCGACTAAGGAGTTTATATTCAGAGATCTGCAGGTAATTATTATTTAAATTGAATAATAATATGCATATGCTTTTGTTATAATTCAGTGACTTTGTTTTGCAGTTGACATATCAGTGGGATCGCACAGACCAAACAGATAGGGAGATGCTTGCTCACATGAGCGCCATGCATCGCAGCTGGCGTAGCAAGCAAAAAAAAAGAGTAAGTTAATATACTATTTCATTTCATATGTACTTTATTTTATATACTTGTTTATATATTGACAAAAATTTTATTTTTCATGTCAGCATTTTAATGGGAAGCCTTTAGATGATGCGATTGCATCCGTCCCAGCAGGTGTTGACCCCTCCGATTGGCAAACAATGTGCGAGTTGTGGACTACTGGGGATGAGGGTAATATTTTAAAATGCTTAGAATATAATTGTTTATGATTATTTGTTTCTATAAATGGAACAATAACTGTCTATTCTTGTCTTTTTAGAGGATTGCTGATCGAAATAAGCAAAATCGTGCCACTCAATCTATGTCATATAGACGGGGCAGGACTTCTCATTATCAGTTGATGAGTGATTTTGTGAGTTATGCTTTATGAATTATGTTATCCCTTTTATTCATTACTTACTTATATGTCTTTAATTTAAACAGTCTCTAATGCATGGACGTACTCCGCATCGACTTGAGGTATTCAAGATGGGTCGATGTAAAAATTTACCTGACGACACTGAGAGTTGGGTAGATGAGGAGAGCAGGAGACGATATGTAAGAAACTTTATTTCTATTTATTTTATGTGAATATGTTTTCATTACAATAGTTGTATAATTAATATTTTTTCTCTACCTTTTGTTGTAGGAGGCTATGAGTGAAATGATTGCTCCGTCTGACATTGATGCCGAGAGCCAGACTCCGAGGACGCCTTCATTTCAGTCATGGGAAAAGATCGACCTGGGCGTGTTCGCTGCGCAGGGAGTGGAGAGACGTTGAGGACATGGTATGGATCTACATCTGCAGGACCGTCTGCCTATTCAGAGCGAGAAAGGCAAATGCAAGAACAATTAAAAGTACAAGAAGACAAATTGAAAGCACAGGCAGATAAGATGAATGAAATGCAAGAACAGATTTCTCAATTGCAGAGTGTAGCCTCGAAGGTGGACGAGATGAGCGTACTCCTCTCCCAGATACAGGCGTCACAGGCACGTACCCAGCCTGTACCTGTACCTCCTCCAGTTCAGAGCGAGAGCGACACTGAGACAGATGAGGCGGCAGATGATTATTTAGATCATGATGTTCCTGTCTCTTGATTTCCCCCTTATTTTATTACACATTCATATTTTCTATTGTTCTGGATATTTGTATAACAATTTTTACACATTATATTATATGTGTGTGATTGAATGATCCAGCGAGCCTGGGTGGTGGCTCAATGATGTGTGATTGAATGATCCAGCGAGCCTGGTGGTGGCTCAATGATATGTGATTGAATGATCCAGCGAGCCTGGGTGGTGGCTCAATGATAATATATGTAATTGAATGATTCAGGGGTTCACATGTGAGTATAGAGTGTTGTATGTATTTAAATAATTTTTTTTTCTTTCTGATCATATGTCAGCGGCTCAATAGCCGCTGCCAAAAGAACATATATCCGCGGCTACAACATGCTGACAAAAATGGACATATGGCCGCTGCCCTAAGACCGCTGACAAAAATTATATGGCCGCGGCTGTAAGCCGCGGCCATAACATTTATTGGCCGCGGCTTCCAGCCGTTGCTGTATAATCTATTGCCGCGGTGGTCCCAACCGCTGCCAATAGTACTTTATGGCCGCGGCCGCAGTAGGCGCGGATAAATATTTATATGGCAGCGGCTACATGTAAAGCGCTGACATAAGTTATGTCCGCGGGGTTTTTGTCAGCGGCTTTGGCAGCGCCTGGAGAGGCGCGGACATAACAATATGTCAGCGTTTTCTGGACATTTGGCAGCGGCTCCAAACCGCTGACATATGCTCTTCTTTTTGTAGTGTAAGATCCTTCCGGATTTAATTAACTAACTAACGTTCTGCACAACCACCTAGCTCAGATAAATAAACGTTCAACATGATCACTTGACATTCTTCCCAATCTGACTGATCTGATCCAGTACTCACATGGATCTCTTCTGACTTGATTTAAGATACCGACCCATCCCTTGACGACACCTCAGTTTCGCTAACAACACGTAATTAACTAGATTACACAGCTACTTGTACAGCCCATATATATAATCTAAATATCAAACCGAGATATATATGACTACTTAATTAAATGGTCATATACATGCAGAATATTTAATCGGAATAGGGAGAAATTAGTGACGGATTTATTTTAGAACCAGTAGAATCACAAGATTGTTTTAGATTGAAAACGTTTTATTAGACATATAAAATTTCATCATTAATAATTTTATTGAATCAAAAAAAAAATCTAAGAATACATCTACTGAATAAAAACTCTGAATCCGACATTAGAAGAAGCCAAAGCGGATTTGGAGTGGGATTATTAAACCCAAGCTGCAATGCCACGGTCTCCCCTTCCTCTCCCAACTGTTCATGCAGCTCGTCTCGATCACGTGTCTTCAATAATGGAAGAAATCGGATGCTCGTGTGCAAGGCGTGTGCTGGCAGACCCGCACAAGCTGGGACCGGGCATGTGAGTGTCATGTGAGCCTGGCTGCCCCTCGGAGAACAGCAATCGAATCCAAGATGCCCTCCGGCCGGGCAAGTCAAGCCCACCATAAAGTATCTTCCCCGGCCGGCCTCCATCATGCCATACTTGCCATGGAGGGGTGTCCTACGTACTGGCCCCGCTCCACGAATAGGACTGCCTCGGAATCTTTTGGCTGCCCCTTCGCCTTAATTTGCAACTTTTTAATTATGTTCGATGGCTAATGCGTGAACAGATTATTTACGTTCGACACATGTACCAAATATTTCTTCTCATATATATGCCCGGCCCTCCTTGATGTGATTATAGCTTCATTTATATGTTTATCATCTGAAAATTATATGTACGCATATGTCTTTTGTTTCCTAATTATATTTTTACCAAGTATCGTGCGGGTAGAGAAAAAAAATTTATATATAGAGAAATGTTATAATACGGCGGAGCCTCTTCTTACGACACGGATATTCGATGTCATGGTGTTCAATGCTCAAGTGTTTAGTGTGATTGTCAAGACAGTTTTTAAATTTGAATCTAAAGACGACCCAAACTATCAGCTCCATTACGATGAAAGAATATTAAGAGGCTCCACCGTATCATAATATTTTTCTATATATATATATCATCTTTTTCTTCTCTCCTTGTGTTGTATACTTGGATGAGAGGGGAGGGGGATCATTTCATAGTTTTTGATATCGAATTAAAAGGCTAACTACAGCGTGGTGGAGTTAAAAGTAGCACCAAAGTGGGAGCATGGACCTTTCCATTACGCTTTCTGTACGTCTTTCCTCCCTTTCTCTTTTGGTTTGCAACATGGGATGTGGGAAGTTGAAGCTGGAAATCCTTGTTTAGAGAATCCCACCTTTTATATATACTTTTTCATGTACTGCTGCATGTTGCATTATATCTCTATTAAAGCATTAAAGCTGGAGGGGAGACATGTATGGATATCCAGCTCCTTTCATGTCTGTTTTGGGAGTTAGGTACCGAGGTGAAATGTCCAAACTGAAGGCCAATAATTCTCAGCTCGATCTGTCGATGAACGTCCACGTTCAACTGAAGGATACGATGGATGAACCACCATGCTCCCCCTGGTCTTTGTTCTTTAAACACGCCATGTGGGTTTCAGACCCCACCTGGACTTGGAAGATAGAATAAATGTTGGATCTTAATGGTGAAGCATGTGGGGGCAGAGTGATTAATGTTCGAGTTGCATTTACCTCTCATTTTACTCTACCTTAGTAAAAAAAAAAAATGATTCGACCCATCGATTGCCTTGGTGGTGAAAGTCAGAGTTTAATCCAATTCCAAGCATGCACGAGCCACTCTTCTGCGTTTGTATCAATTTTGGACTCCTCTATCCAATAACTTTAGCTTTAAATTAATGGTTAAGTTTAATAACATGATGTTGGAGGTGGGTTAACCCTTTTGGCCATTATTGAGGTTTCAAGGAGTGGCACTATCATTTGTCGTAGGGAAATGCATGCTAGTCTTCCAGTTGATCGGGAGCTGTCAAAGATACAAGACCTTGTGTTTGGGATGGCAAAATCAGTTTGACTTCTACTACTGATTAGTCGGGAAGTTCACATGTCCCTTAGTCATATGACTTCACTTGGGTTCTTCGTAAAGGGGAGTGTTGACAGATGCCATTCAATCTTGCACCAAATAATTACTTCATATCAATTTTAGATCTTCATCTAACAATTGAATCTTGAGTAATACTTACCGCATACATGTCTAAACTATAAGAGAAGATGGACACATCCATGTGTAATTGTGATTGATCTATATGATATGAGGTAAGATATAATAATGGAGAGAAATACTATAATATATATGACGGGACCTCTTGGTTGTGTCTTCTGACAACCAGTGTTCGATATTTGAATGTTGGTTGACAGTCATTACATTTGAATCTAAAAACTCACACTATATTAATGTAGGGCCACACCAAGAGGTCACGTCGCATCATAACACTTCTCTCGATAATAGATGTGCAACTATACTTAATTTTGATCTCTGTCACTCTATCTACAAGCATTTTGGCACCTGATATGCATGGGGTATCAAACACTAAACAGAGCTGCACGGAAGACTTTTCAACTGGATCTACAGAGCTTCAAACACCAGTTGTAGTACCAAGTACAACGCCTGCATGATTCGCTAGGATATGATTCCAAAATGTGGACTTCACGTCGCTGTTTGATATCGAGTCTGGCCAACCCTACACTTCAATTATTGCTGGCATACAAACAGATAAACTGACGAGAGCGACAAATGCAAGCTGCACACTACCGGGTTCCACTTCTTATTTCCAGACAATAATACAAAAAGCCAGACTGGGATCCCAACCTTTTCATGAAACTCTATGGGATTCCCTGGGAAGCTAACAATCCAAAGAAAACAAAAATGAAGAAAATAAGAAGAAGTGATACATGAATGAGTAGGCGCTCTCTCTCCTTCGGAGATGGCTACGAGGGCGCATTCCCGAGCCCTCAGCAATGACAGCAGGTACACACAGCAGTACACACCACATATACAAGAAAAAGAACTCCAAACCAAACGAAGGTAACGGAGCATATATAGAGGGCCTTGGCACTCCAACGCCTAAAGCAAAAGCACACACCACAAGGACTGCCTGGCTGTTGTTCTTGGATTAACGCCAGAGAGATGGCCTGGCTGCGCTTGACCGGCGCGTCCTGTGCACCGGTCCAGCGGGCCTGCCCGCCTCTGCCTGCAGCACAGGGTCAGTTGAAGTTGAGGCGCGAGGTGTAGGTGGCCTTGGGAGACCAACTTCTAGGGATCACGTCTCGCGCCGAGAGTGTCTGCTGCGTGGACAAAGATGTTAGCTTTACGGAGAAGGGTCCCCTCAAGGGGCCCCCGATAAAGGCCCAGTTGGCTCCCCACAGGTGCTTCATCTCCAGCCATTCTTCCGCACCCGACTGCAGTACCACCCAAGACAGGTCAGTAAGAAGGAAGACCAGCAGCAGTACCAGCAGTGGGAGAGCAAGAAAGATGCATTAAAAACTGAGAGAGACAGTGCAGATGAGGAGTATTCTAATAAGTTCTGCTCTTCTGAAGTGCGTTGGCATCGGAAACCCGAAGCATGGACTTAAAGGAGAGAAGAAAGCAAAAGCTCTCGCGACTGAAAGCGGCAGCCCGCACCAGCAACCGCCACTGGGTAACGCTTGCCTTTGGACTCCATGCGCGTTCCAGGGGACAGGAAGGAAAAAAGGGCAAAAGTGCAGAGGGTGGCGAGTGGGCACATCGTGTCTGGGGCTTCTCGACAATGGACAGCAGAAGCCAGCGCCGAAGGGAGTACCTTGAAGCGCTGCCTTTGACGGGAGATGAGATAGATTTGCTCAGTGGGAGCTGATATATACCTGATGAGATGGGTCACTTCTTTGTTATGGTTTTGTTGCCGTCTTTCGGATCCGGTTACAAGGCCAAAGTTTAGATCATAGAAAGAACTCTGCAATCCGAAAGGCTTCATCATTCATAGTTGTTGAGAGTTGATTGTGACATCCAGAAGGCCCGGTGACACGGTGAAAGGTCTGCTTTCCGCAGGAATGTGCCGGATTCCCGTGACGCGAAACAAAAGATTTCGATATGTATAGATATATACAACACATGATGTGGTAGTAGTTAGTAACGAGAGACCACCCACACTATATTATATGATAGATAATTTGTACGGTGAAGGCCAAGGTATCAAGTGAAGATGCTCTGCGGGTGGGGCACATTCAAAGAATGATGAGCCTTATGATAGTGTTGACATTATAGAAAATTTCATTAAAAGAAATACATAGTGCAACTGTGCAAGAACATTCTTGGAATAAGTGTGATGTAGATTTGTGGGAACAATTTTATTCGCTGGTTCCGTTTGTCAACTAAACCCTCCTTTCTCTCCTCTCCAACCAATAAAATTGTCACACATCCGATCTTTATGGTAAACATATTCTTACAATAAATATTTCTCTTTTTCCCCTACAGCACCTAAACATGAACAGTTAAAATGAAGCAAGAAGTCAGTAAAAAGTTGGTCAACTGGCGAATGGAAACTGGCAGGGAAGGGCAGTTCCGGAACCATTTCAGGCTAATGTGCTGAATGGTCCACATGGGTGATGAAAAAGACGACATCTTTGACATATACATAGAGGTTAAATATTATATTTATCTCCCGAGCACATTAGTCCTCCGTCAGAAGGTGACTAAACAGAAGAGCACAAGCGTTTCATAAATTGGCAAGCAGAGTAAGACAACTTAATTCCAGAGGACGACAGTAAGCATCTAAAAGCAGGCAATTAAAAACCCAAATGCTCAGGGGAGGACAGAGAGATGTATATAAAGAGAGAGAGAGAGGCAGAGAGAGATTACTTGTTTTATGTGCATGGAGCCGACATCTCCATCTCCGCCTTCAAACTCCACAAGCAGGGAGAGCCAGTACTCGGTGGAGCCCTCGTTCACACGGAATGCTATGTTCTTTCCCCGGTACTTGCATGGGGTCCTGCATAACAAGACCACCGATGTACGCCTCTTAAAACCTTTGACCACAGTAAAAACGACATAGTAACTATGGAGGTAAACGAGGATCCCCGGCATCGGTGTGCATTCATGGACAGTCGGAATCAGAAGTTAACGCCGCCGGGAACGGAGCAGAAGACTCCCTTTCCTCCCTCTCCCCTCCCTTCTTCTGGTCTCTGGTTCTTGCTGTTAAATTTCTAGCGGGTTTCTATATTGTATTCACTTGGAGCAGTCAAAAAATAAAATAGGAAGGTGGCAGTGGCAGCCCGGCAGAAGACGACAGAACCAACTCCCGAGAAGCTAACTGAATGGGCGCCCCACTAGTCTGGAAGGGCATCAGAGAAAGTGGGCGGAGATGGACAGCTAAAGGATACGGGCCGTGAGATACGAAAATCGCGTCGTACCTGCGGAAGAAGACGGGGATCTCGCCGCGGTTGCGGAGCTCGGAGCCGTAGCCGGAGACGGCCATGCGGCCGAAGGCGGCGCCGCTGAGGTCGAAGTGGGTGCGGCCATTGGCACAGTAGCCGCCGGGACACTCGTCAGTGACGATGATGGTGACGGGCCGGCGGGAGCAGACGTGCTGGTCCATGACGCACTTCACCTTGTAGCAGGCGCCGCACCCTTCCCCGTCCTTGAACAGCACCGGGCTCACCGCCCCCACTCTCGCCCGCAGCGGCCGCACGTCCACCAGCGTCCCATACCCGCACGCTCCGCCTGAAACCCCAGCAACGCACCCGCCATCACACGCCATTCACCACGACACACATGCCGATGCATGCGTCGTCGTTCTGTCATTTCTCCATTACTTAAGGGCCTAGAAGTAAAAAAGCTAATATCTGGAAAAGCCATGCCCTGTTAGGGTTACAGAGAGATGGAGGGAGGGAGGTGAGAGAAATGGTCAAGTGGCAGCATCTGACAAGACATGTGCACATGGCACAAGTGGGTATGTGTATGCTGCTACATGCATGGGGGCAGCATATATGTTCCTACACGGAGAAAAAATTATTTACATACTGGGGAAGTACTGGGCAGCAGTTGGTAGAAAGGGAAAGGTACAGTGGTTCCCACAGGTAACATCCTCGCCCGCCCATGTGTACACAACGCTATGTTGATGAATGGTTTAGGAAGCCTTCCAACGGCTAGAAAGGCATGAGTAAACACAACGGCTAGAAGAACAAGATGAGGGCCGAGGAGGAGGAGAACTGGAGAAGTTATGCAGGGGGTGCTGCATCTACGCAATCCCTTACAAAGGCAACGCAGAACTTGGCAAAATTACATCGAGGAGCTCGAGGAGTAGGTTCATATGCGAGTAAATGATGCGATTCCGGATACATGAAGCAGAGACACAGAGCACCGACCACGCATGAGCTCCCACTTATCAAACAATTAAAGCAGATTCCAGCATTAAAGACTGGTGCTTTTTGCGCACACACCATCACCAAGAGCCTCTTTTGCGAATGCAGGTGGGAAAAGAAGTGTAGGGGAGAGAGAGCGAGAGAGAGAGAGGCCCTCACCGTCGCTGCCGTCGCCCTCGGCGCTGCCGTACCAAGTCGCGGTGGCGGGGTGCCAATGCGCGTCCGTCGTGTTGTAGCACAGCCCGGGGAAGGGCAGGAAGAAGAAGAGGAGGACCAGAGCGGGCGGGAGGCAGGCGCGGCGGCGCTGGAGCGACATTGCGGCGCTGCTACTGCTGCTGCCTTCCAGATCCCCGGCAGCTCTGGCGGAGCCTTGTGCTTCTGCTCTGGTGCTGCTGCTACGATTCCCCCGGGGAGCCCTATATAGGAGGAGAGAGCCCCAAGTGGAAGGCCAGGACAGGCAGGGAGGAAAAGGGGAGGGAGAGGAGGGAAGGGGAAAGCGGATATTTCCTTCTTTTTCGAAGAAAAAAATTCCTTCACCTGTGGACACTAGTTTCGCCAATAAATTGGTATCCCCAAATTGACCGCCCAACTCCCCCCCATGTGCGTGCCCACATTATTACCAAGATACCCCCCCCCCTTTCCCTTCCCGATCCGATCGTTAGTTCTAACGGCCTCGCCCCGGCGATGGCCCGCCAAAGACGCCTTTCTCCCCCATGTCGGATCCGGACAAGTCCGATTTGGGGGGTTCCGGGGAGGTCCCCGTCCCGTCCGGCGTCCGCCCCACCACGCTCAACACCGTTTTGTGTCCGTTGAGATGGTTAGGACAACGGAGTTTTTGGAGGCTTCAGACCACCGGAAGGTACCCCTCCAACTGTTCCCCCCTCTCGTAAAAAAGCGCACATGGACGTCTTGGGAGGCCCTGCCGGCTGCCGACACTCCAGCCCGGAGCCGCCTCTATTGTTTGTAACAGTGTAGCCCCTCTCTAGTGCTGGTGGTTGGGTGGGCCTCGGTGATGTGAGGTGGGCCGGGCGAGCAACAAAATCTAAATGGGCCCATTCTGACGTTATCGTCCTGTCCGTTCTACGTGGGCTTCCATCGGTTTTACCTCATGTCGAATTAAGTCGGTTAACAGCTAGTCTGCATGTCACGTGAGGCTGTCGGAAACCAGCGCCATTGCGGCTTTCTACCGTTCTACGGCCCAACAGTGTGCAGTAGATGGCACGGTAACATCTAACATGTTTGCTCAGGCTTTGACCACTCGAACGCTTTACACTTGGACGCTTCCTCCGTCTCTGCAACGACGAGCTCTGGTCATGGTTGGGAAGAAGCAGCTGCTTTGTGTACACACGCCCTCCAAGGATGACTTCTTCGCCTGGGGAGTTCCCAACGGCGAGCCCCTTTCCCCTTCCGGTGCTCACATTTCCTCGGGCCTCCTCTATTTTAATCCTTCGGGAGCAGGAACCGCAAATCTCGGTGTTGAATGGGAAGGAAGGGATGAACGATCAGTATTATGGGTTCTATGCATGGGAAACCGAAACCGGGTCCCCGCCATTACTGCGCAGCTGCTGCTCTCTCTCTGTGAGCGTTTTTATTTTATTTTATTTCTCTTTTCTTGTGGGTGGGGGGCCGGATTGGGATTTATACTAAGAAATGCGTTTGTAACTTTCATCTTGTCTAAACAACAGGCACCAGATAGGAAGATACATACAGTTTGATAACAAATTAAAGCGTCTCTTTTGGGGTGGGGGGGGGGGACCAAGGCCGAGCATGCCATCCCTTTCACTGCCCACGCGACGAAGAAAGGAAGGGCGGGGAGGAGGGCTTAAAGAAAGAAATGGAGATCTCCTCCGGGATCGTCTTTGCACAAACTACTCTGTTTTCTTCTGGTCCATCTTCTTCGCCCCACCACCCACCTAGTGTCGTGGCCTCCGGGCTCCGGCGATCCACACAAAAACAAAATTCGCAGCGCACTTCATGGTGGTGGCTGTGGTGGTTTGGGAGTGACGTTGCGATGGGGGATCGCCGGTGGGCGATGGCGATGGCCACGGGAGGTGAATTGTTCCGACGCCGGATCCGACCGACGGGGTGCACTTGCTCTTGTTGGCTTCCGCTGGCCCAACGTGGATGTCGCATTTTTACTCCAGCCCATTCGGGCCTACGTCAATGCATGCCATCATGCATCTTCACCTTTGTTTTAGAAGTTATAAGATTGGTGAATACGGTGATCTGCGGTCAGATGGACCAACCAGTTGAACACAATAAGCACAGGTTATATGCTTAGTTTCCCATCAAGAAGCTGTGTTTCCAGCCTCTAGCTGTAGTACTAGAATGTGCTCCTAGCTAGCCTCCTCACACACTTGAAAATTAAAGGATCGACCCATTAGCCATTTTGAAGTAGAATGCTCTTAAACCATTCAAAGAGCCGACCTTGAAACTGGTTAATGAAACATTTACAGGAGAAGAGGATAATGGAGTAGCTAGCCTGCGGGCGTCGTAATCATGAGGGAAGAAACAACGGAGAGGCAAATAAAGAAGTCAAGCTACCGCGCGCGTACGCACATCCACCAGCGCTTGTTCCGTTCCTCCCGTAAACCTCGATTTGCTTTCCCAGGTTAAGGCATGAAGTGAGCACAATCTTCGGCGTAAACATGCATGCGGGGGCTGCAGGTTCGGTCTATCTCCATTGTTTTCCTCCTCATGGAGAATCTTCATGTAAAAGCTCGATTTGCTTTCCCAGGTAGGCGTGGAGTGAGCACAAGTTTCGGCGTGAACATGCATGCGGGGACTTGTTCTGGTCGATCGTCTACTTTCTACTCCTTCTCATGGGGGACCTTATCCACAATATATATTATTTAATTCGTATCAACGATATTACCTAATATACTCGAGGAAGACCCGTAAATAATGAAGTGGCATAGATATATATTTTCCTGCGGGGAAATACTAATTACTATACATTTTTAGCTCATGTGTGCATGCATGTACACTGACCAATCATAATGTAAGATGTGTGACACGTTTTACAGTAAGTATTTTCTTAATTTTCATATGATTGGTCCATAGATTTAAAATTATAAAATATAATGTCGAATATAATTTCTTATGAAAATATACCTCATTTTGTGTCGGATAATCATATATAACGGAGGTTTTTATCATATATTTCATCGTTTATTACACATTTAATATACGACAGGTAACTATTGCTGTTTTAAATTGATCATTATAAGGTGAAATATTGTGAGACCGTACTAGTCATGAGATGTGGAGTAACCCATTAGGATAAAACAAACATGTTGGAAACCATAGCCCAAATAGGAAAGACCTTTTGCTTGGGGGGGGGGGGGGGGGGGGAGGGTAGCAAAGGGGTGGGGGTTGTGAAGATGGGTGTCGTACCGTGCCACCACAGACTCGACGGGAGGCGCGGGTTCGATCCCGCGCCGTCTCCTCATTTCCCCCCATCCCCAACCAAACAGTTTACCCATAAAAAAAAAACATTCGTAGAATGACCACTCAAATGCTTTCATGGGCAAGTCAAGATTCATTTTATTTTTTTATTGCAGCATTCAAGCAAGAGAAAAACTACTTATTCCTCTTGGCAGTTAAACCATTGTTTGGAAGGGGTCAGACCACACTTTCATGTTAGATAAAGATAAAAAATGTCTTAAAATATAAATATGTAAAAAAATCAATAGGACTCATGATCTCTCGTCTTTTATGACGCCTAGTTTGAGAACAAGCTTGTTGTTTATTGTACTAAATATTAAGAAAAATTAATTAAAAATTTCTGACTATAATAAAGAGGTCCTTACTATAACATGATTTAACGTATATTGTAATAGGAGATAACACTTACTGTAATGAGTTACAACTCTATCAGTGACTAAAAAATAAGTCAAATATCTATTAGGGATTCTTAATTAATTGCCCTAAATATTACTACAATTATTTTTTGAATACAATGCGAATATGTTTGGTAATTCATAAAAAAGTCAATATGTATATATGTGAGATAATTACAGGGGTAAATATAAAACAAATAATTACATATAAATCCCTCAAACCTTACACATTTATATTCTGTTGTATCCTTTATGTTATCACTTATACCCCTTAATACCTTGCGATTCATCATATATACCTCTACCATTAAGACTAAACAAATTAATCTACCCTTATATATTCTTCTCACATTATTAAAAACAATAATACGCATAGCCCCTATACATCCTGCTGCAGTCTTATATTTTATTGAGGAGGGTGCAGGGGAAGAATTCTTCTTAAGGGTTAGGGAGAAAATAGAATAAGCAAGATTCTCCGGGTATATTTGTCATTATAATATATAAAAAAAACTCCAAATATTGCATGCCGTTGGATGACCAGACCTGCGTGTGGATCTTCGTGCAATCTAATAATCCACGATTATACCACCCTTGCCCTTTCGATGCGGAGAAAACAGAGGCGAAGGTGGTTTGTGAGAGGGCGAGCAGTGGGCAGTGAGCTCTCCAAAACACGGCGAAGGGGAATCGGAAGGGGAAATATAGATGAGCGGGCTCCTGCGAGGCGACCGTGCAAAGGAGATCTCAGGGAACCCGAATGGATCGGATACTGAAGGCGGCGAGGACGTCGGGATCCCTCAACCTCTCCAGCCGCTCCCTCCGGTCAGCCAATCGCCACAACTCTGCTTTGCTACGAGCATTTCCGTTTATTCTCCTGGGATCCTCTCCTTCCGGTCATGTTTTTTGTGTGAATCTTTTGTCTTCCTTGTGTACCTCGTACCCGTGGCGTTCTTTACGTCTTTTGATGCTCAAGGCTATGCTGTTTGCTAGCCGTGGCCGTAACATGCTCAGCTCTGATGTCTATTAGATTCTTATCGTTCCAATGCGCTCAGGTTCAGTAAAATTTTGATCTCAAATCCATAGACCTTGTCCGTGAGCTGGTGAAACGCTCTGCAGATGACAGAGATTTGGATCTGCGGTTTTTGGTGTTGTAAGATGACATGTGCATTGATGGTTTGGTGCATCTTCCCGCCAAATCCAATTGATTCCATCTTATAGCTACTGCATTTTATCCCTCTGTCTCTTCACGTGTATGGTTAGCTGTAAAGTCGGGTTTTTTTTCGGCATCACAAATGTAAAATGCAAGGACACACATATATGCTCGATAGGGATTTCCATTTTGCATCGAAGTGTTTCCATCAATTGTTAAAATACGTGTAACAATGTTCATGAAAAGAATAGGAACTAGTTCAAGGTCCCTTTGCTTGAAAGAATATTGTTGGTCGTAATCTATTTTTCACTATACCTGTCTTGGCAATGTCAATCATCTGTATAAGCTGTGAGCCTTACAACGTGGGCATTTATGTCAAGTGTTGATATGGAAACACATTAATCTGGACACAATGATTGTTTGAAACAAGTCATGAGTCAGGGGACGGGCAAGCACATTTGCACCCACTGATGTATTTGTCTTGATAAAGTTAAGTAACTCATGCATGAAATAGTGAAGGTGGTTGTTGATATTGATACAGATTTAAGATATTATGCCCACAAGTTTTCACATGTTGGCAAGATTGTAGTTGTTGGAATTCATACAGCAATTCTGTTGTGCTCAAAACCCTAAAAGCAACTGGAACATTTAATATATACGATTATTTTAAGTCGCTCTTCAATATGTCTGATGCAGAGTTCGAGAAAACCTCCTTCCAAACCATGGGCTATTTTGTATTAACTATAATATTCAATGAAAAGTTTGGAGTCAGATAATTTCTGTTTGCTGGGATAAATTGTTCCAGAAAATGTAATTACTTGAAAGAGAATGTGCAAAACATCTAAGACACCTTTTCCAAACAAAGGAGTCAAACAAATTTTTTTTGAAAGATCAGTGGCCATTTAACAGTAAAGGTGCCATTTATTCAGCTTAGAAAGCTGTGATACTAAATGTTCAACCTGTTTATCATATGTTTACCACTTTTTAGTACTCGTAACTTTCTTTAATAGCTGAGGGTTAGTCATATTGAAGCTGTGGATCGGACTGCAAAATTTTGCCATTAGCTCAGAGCAAAACCTCACAATATTGAAGTTCAAGGTAGAAATAACTCCGGAATGTTGGTTTACATCTGAGGCATCTTGTTTCTTATCCAAATTCACAGGGAGGTGCCAAATGAGGTTTATAGGAGTTTGGATGCTGTAGGAGACGATGATAAATGGTGGGAGGTAGGATCATCATTTCCATTTATATGCAGGCAGGTGGTATATATTGAACTATAAAAATAAGCAAATTTGTTTTAAGTATTTTACAAGTAAATGTTCCAAATTCAGATAGATTGTAACAATCCTTTTGCAGGCAGTGGAGCTGCAGAAGCTCATCTTGGCCCATAACAACCTTGAAGTATTGAAGGAAGATTTAAAAAATTTAACTTCGTTAACTGTTCTGAATATAAGTCATAACAAACTTTCTTCCCTCCTGCTGCCATTGGAGAGTAAGTACCTATAAACTGTTTCTGAGAATTTTTTCAATTTTATTCCCCTCTGCGGCAAATTAATCAATCAACGCAATAGCTTTAGTTTTTTTTTTGTTATTGCTTTATTGGATATCTTGAGATTATACACTATGGAAAATTGCACATGCATCAGGCTTGCCATGTTGAAATCACTGGATGTGTCACATAACTCAATAACCAGCATACCTGAAGAGATTGGCTCTGCAACTTCTCTGGTCAAGTATGTTGCTTCTTGTTCTCTTAAAGATGCTTATATTTGCCTTCATTTATGACACCCACCCGGGGTGGTTTTTAAGCATTTCTCTTATGACATATGCTCACAAAATTTTTGGACAAGTTAAATAACCGAAGATGAAAATGGTTTTATCATTATCATCATTCACATAGCTTTGAACAAGTGAAACAAACAAAACAAGAAAAGAAGATTTCTAACTTGTTTGATGATGCAACTGGATAGGAAGGAAAGAATGAATTCAAGGTAATGGGAAAATTTGTAGGAAACTACAGGGTACACTCTCTTATTGTCTATTGATGATTTTTATGCCTATTTAAAAAATGCAAACCACAAATTATATGGTACCGAGTGAGGTTTGCTTTATTATATGGTCGTGAGGCCTACTTTATTATATGGTACCGAGTGTTGGGCAGTGTGAAAGGAATACATTAACAAAATATGTGTGGCGGAGATGAGGATGCTGAGATGGATGTATGGTAAGACTAAGAAAGATAATATTAGGAATGAGCGCTTCCGTGAGGATTTGGGGATAGCTTCAATTGATAGAAAAATGAGAGAAAATAGACTTAGGTGGTTTGTACACGTTTACCGTCGCCCTAACTCGGCGCCGGTTAAAAGATGTGGCCAAATCTTAGTGGATGCCAATAAAAGAGTTAGGGGAAGGCCTAAAATGAGATGATGCAATGTTATTAGGAAGGACTTGGACTTCTTGAGTTTAACACGACTATAATACTTGATAGAAATCTTTGGCGGAAAAAGATTCATGTAGTCGACCTCAAGTAATGGGATAAGGCTTTGATGATGATGATGAAAAAATGCTAACCACAAAACACTCAGAAGATTTAAAACATTCGATGCTGAAAGATGGCTTAGGTTCTGTTACAAAACACAAAATGTGCATCTTTTGGATGACAGAAATATGGGTATGGATAAGGTTTATTGGGTTGGGCCTTCCAATTCAGAACCTTACGGTAATGAGTGGAGATGACTATTATAAGCACATTAGTACTTTTGTCCCTTTCCAATGTGGGATTACCCTTACATGCCCCCTCGCATGTAGGCTAATTTTAGGCTTTGTCATGTGGAATATGATAAAATTGGGGGCAGGCCTGGATCATATCATGGGCTCTGATACCACATTTAAATTTATTGGATTGGGCCATCCAAACGGTCTTCACTATTATAAGCACATTAATATTTTTGTCCCTTTTCAATGTGGGACTATCCTTACAGGTTGGACTACTAAAAAAAAGGAAGTAAAAGTTAATGGACTAAGGAATATGATTCGTATATCATAAGCATTGTATGGATGAGGTTCTTAAACTGTACTAGCATCAGTCTTCGGAGGAAGTGAAGGTCAACAATTTTTCTGTCTTTCTTCTTCAAAACTTTTGGGATGGTACCTCCATTAGATTGACGCTAAATTGGAAGGTGACAAATCTCAAAAAAAAAGAAAAGAAACATGATGAATATTATAGACTTGAATATTTGTAAAAACCATGCTTTCTGGGCACTTTTGCGCCTCAATTTCCATTCAAAAGATAATTTCTGTCCCCTGTAATATATTATTTCCAAAATATCCTAGATGGATTTTGCTGTAACGGTAGACAGTTGACAAAATGGTGATTATCCTTTTATTGCCTTTTGCTAATCTTATCTATGTAAATGCTTCCAGATTTGATTGTTCAAACAATTTACTGAAGGAATTCCCCTGCAGTCTTGGTGGATGCAAGGATTTGTCGGATCTCAAGGTAGCTTATTACTGTGGCACATTACATGCTTCATGTTTCTATATTGTTTGTGATTCTACTTGGACCCTTTATAGATGGGGTTATTAATGATAGGTCAATCGTGGTTTATCCAGAGACAAACCATTGAACATTGTATCTCTTCACTGGTTTCTGACATTCTAAGATCATATTGTTGTTATTGCTAGAAACATGAGAAGCTACCGACAACTCTCCCTCTAGACTTTTTTAGAGAGAGAAGCTCTGAGAAAAGAGAGCCCCTTCTAGCGCGGCAAAGATTCTCTCGTCTCCTGAGGGCGACGGGGACCGGTTCGCCACCACCAGAGAGGATCCCCTCTCCTACATCCACAGTCATTTGTAGGGGTCCAGTCTTCAGAGAGATGAGTGGCGTGAGAGTTTTGCGAGAGCCTCCTCCACGGAGGGCGTCGCCCTCCAAGGCTAATTGGGGCACCCTGGTTCCTTTTCTGCCTCTAGATTCTTCCCCACCTGCTTTCAATGTGGGAGGAGAGGACATGTGAGGTGTGACTCCCTGTTCGCCGTAGGACGACTGTTGCGATGGGGCTCGGTCGTAAGACCTTTGCAGAGGTTGTGAGAGGTCAGCCGAAGGTGAACATGTTTAAGGCAGGGAGCAAAAGGTTGGTCGAGGCGGAAGAATATCCAGTGGAAAGCGTGGCTAGGAAAGCTGATCGCCTTCGACACATCCTATGCTCCACCATAGTCCAAGGAGTGGTGGAGGCGGTTAGCCTGAAGAGCAGGGTAGCTCAGCTTTATAGTGGAAGTTGGGAGGCTTTCAGGGTTTCCTAGTGTACTTTCCTCCTGGGGTGTAAAGAGGAGCAGAAGGTAAAGGACTTGGTGGCGTCAGGAGTGCTAGTGTTAGGAGAAGCCCTACTTTGGATTGGCAGGTGGCTCTCGGGGATGGGCACTTTCCTTAATCCATCTTTCCAGCATCTCAGGGTGGTTCTGGAGGGATTTCCTCTCATCCTTTGTGACAAGGAAGGCCTGAGATTTCTCGTCAATTCCTTTGGCGGTAGAGTGACTAGGCAGTCGAAGTTCTTCCCCCTGGGGACCAGGACGTCCATTGAGGTCGAGGTGGAGGCTCCAGCTTCGGCGGCGATTCTGACGGTTATCACCATGGCGTTGGAAGGAGCGACTTTCGTCCTTCGGGTCTAGGTGCTGGGGGACAAGGAGAGCTTGCAGCTAGGGGAACCACGACACTGTCTGAAGGTAAAAAACGAAGCCTTGGAGAAGATTCGAATTTGGAGTCCTCGGACCTGTAATGGGCCGGATATTGCTACTCCGATTGGTAGTCAACCGGACTGGAGCTTTATGGGCCGGTTTGTTATCCTTGAACTGGGCCTCACACCCATCGATCCAAGGGATAACTTAACGCGATCTGAATTTGAGCAGCGTATCTGTCCCGCACATGAGTGTATTTATGCTTTGAAGCAATAGAGGAGGAAGGGAATGGTCTTGAAGCTAGACTTAAAGAATGCTTATGTTGGGGTCAGCTGACAATGCCTCTTTGATGTCCCGCTGGGGGTTTGAAGACAGATGGAATGAGTAGGTTAGAGCTTGTGTCTCTTCGCCTTCCTCTGCAATTCTTATCAATGGAAAACTGACTATTTGGTTTCATGGCAGTAGGGGTCTTTTCCAAGGGGATCCTCTTTCTCCTCTGCTCTTTGTCCTAGTGGCGAGTGTTGTCAATGGGGTTTGCTAAAGGTGAAGATGGCTGGTCTAATCAAGGATTTCTCGGTGTGTAGGGATGGCCCCTCCATCTCTCACCTTCAGTATGCTGATGATATTATCATTTTGTTGGAGGATGGGGCCAATCTCATGCTGTGGTGAGGCTTTTGTTAGAGCTTCTTCAAGAGGCCACTGACCTGAGGGTGAACTTTTGCAGGAGTGTCTTGGTCAGGGTGAATATGCAGGTTACATTGCTATCATAGTTGTCAAGGCGACCGCCTAGGCGGCGCCAAGGCGCCAAGGCGGGTTTCGGAGGTCGCCTAAGTGGGCTGCCTACTTGGGTTGGGAAAAGGCGACCCAAGGCGATGCCAAGGCGCAGAAGGCGGTCCAAGGCGTGCGCTTGGGCGCCTTAAGAGGGCTTCCGGGTCCATTTGGATCCTTTTAGTGGATCGGATCCACTTAGGGGATCGGATCCCCACCTACATACCCCCCTCCGCCCCGACCCCCCTTGGCAAGTCGACCCCCGTCTCCCCAATCCCTCCCCCGCCTCGCCCAAGAACCAGCCACCAGGTAGGGTTCCGCAGCAGCCGGAGGACCGGAGGAGCTCTCGCCGGAGGAGGAGGAGCCGCTGCCGTCAGCGTCGCGCCGCCGCCGGAGGAGGTCGCTGCCGTGAGAGAGAGGTATGCTCCCCCCATCTCCCCTTCCCTTCCCTGTCACGCTCTCCCCTCCCCTTCCCTAGTTCTCGGAGGAGGCCGCCGGAGGAGCCAGGAGGTCACTCCCCTCTCTCTCTCTCTCACGGTCACACACACACACACACCGACACCCCTCTCTCTCTCTCTCTGCCTCTCTCTGTCTCTCTCTCTCACGGTCACTCCCACACACCGGCACCCCTCTCTCTCTCTCTGTCTCTCTCTCTCACGGTCACTCCCCTCTCTCTCTCTCTCTCTCTCACACACACACACACACACACACACACAGACACACAGACACTGTCACACATGACAGTGTCCCGCCCCCCTCTCCTCTCTCTCTCTCTCTCACGGTCACACACACACACACACACAGGCACCCCTCCTCTCTCTCTCTCACGGTCACACACACACACCAGCACCCCTCTCTCTCTCTCTGCCTCTCTCTCTTTGTCTCTCTCTCTCACGGTCACTCCCCTCTCTCCCTCTCTCTCTTTGTCTCTCTCTCTCTCTCTCACACACACACACACACACACACAGAGACACTATCACTCTAGACGTTATCTTTAGCGCCTAAGCGCCGCTTAGGCACACAATGAGCCCAAAAACGCCTTGGTCGTTTTGTTGCCTTGACACTTATGATTGCTATGGAGGGTTGCTACTTCGTTGGGTTGTGTCATTGGAGAGTTCCGCATCTTTAACCTAGGCCTCCCCCTTTCCCCTAGGCTGATTGGCGACCTATTATTCAGAGATATGAGTCCAAGCTTGCAGGATAGAAGGCGAGATTGCTGTCCTATGGGGGCTGTCTCACTCTTTGTAGCTCAGTGTTGGACGACCTCTCCACCTATTTTCTTTTCATATTTTGCATTCTTAGTTCTGTGGCTAGGAAGCTCCAGTCCATTTAGAGTAGATTCTTTGGCATGCGTTTGGGTACAAATGTAGAGGGTGGAATGATATTTTCTGGGGGAGGAATAGCATCCCAAAGAAGGGGGTCTAGGTCTAAAATATGTCAAATTGTCAATACTTTCAACTTAGCACTGCTGGCCAAGTGGCTTTAGAGGCTGAGAAGTGGGGAAGAAGGGTTGTGGTCTGAAGTCATTAGGTGCCAATAATTTTCTTCTTCCATAGTATAGGACTTGGAATCCTCGCCTCAACACATGACCTCTCCTATCTGGCTGGTATCTATTCTTATAGGGGCCATCTTACTTTTGGGATCTATGTGAGGCTAGGCGATGGGGAAAAGTGTCTCTTATGGAAAGACAAGTGGTGCAGAGACTTCAGTTTGAAGTCCTTGTTTCCCAACCTATTTGCTATTTCGGCGTCTCACTTGGCTTTGTGGCTCAGGCCTTTGACTAACACATTCTAGGTGGTGCTTGGGCCCTGACATTCAGGAGGCACTTCCACTAGGAGGAGTTGGAGCAATTCTAGTATTTGTTGAGTGTTATCCTCCCTCTTCATCTGCAAGGATAGGGAGGATGTTTGGGTCTAGAGATGGGGGAAGGTTGGGACTTTTTTTGTTAAATCAAACTATGAAGTTTGCACAGATGGGGGTGTGTGGTTTGCTTTTTTCTAGAAGATGTAGAGGCCACCCAGTCCTTTGAAGGTTCAGATCTTGGTTTGGAGGATCACGCATAGGAGGCTTCCTACTATGGACAGTTTGATCTGATTTTGGCCTGATGTGAACCCTATATGCTGTCTTTGTGGCTTTGAGGAGGAGTTTTTGGATCATCTTTTTGTGAGCTGCTCTTATTCTTAGGGGCTTTGAAGGATCATTACTCGGCGGACTGGACATTCTATCATCTTGCTGGGTGATGTTGCTTCTTTGTTCTGGGATTGCCATAGACATTGGCACCTCAAGTCGAATAGCATAGTGTGGTGCTCATCCTCCATGCCACCTTATGGGCACTGTGGGGGGAGCGTAACCATCATATCTTCAAGAGGGAGTCCCGCTCAGAGGAGGCATTGACTTATTTTGTTTGGGGTAATAGGGTCATGGAGTGGGCGATCATTTTGTCAAATGTTAATCATTCGACGTCTCCTATGTTCGGTTCCTTGGGAGAGTAGTTCATTTTACATTTATACTTGTATAGTGCTGTAGGATTGGTCGCTTTTTGGGTTTTTGGCCCACCTGTATTTGTACATTCTCTTTTTCTTTCTTAATATATATGTGTGGTAGTGGTACCAAGGTTCAAGAACCCGGGGATCGGGATCGGATCGGCCGGCCCCAAACCGGTCCGACCGGCTGATCCCGACCCCGGCTCGGCCGAGCTGGGCCGAGCTCGGCCGAGTCTGGCCGAGGTAAAGGGGGAAAAAATAGGAAATATATGAACATTGTATTTATGAACTGAAATACATGAAAAAATAGGACATAATACATCATTGATACTGAGGAAAAGTAATATAATTATATTTATTGGAATCGCACATTATATTGTGTGGACATAAGGCTTACATAATCTGTCCAAGACATATATTGTTGGTAATATGCCTCATATTGAGGCAAATATTGACTATAGGCATCCGTGTTCGCATATATGATAGTAATTGGTGTGTAGCCAGGTATTTCAGGCACTTGATATGAGCCATATGACTCATATGAGTCATGTGAATGCGAATCGAACTCAGTGGATTATGCATATGCTCCGCCTCCGGTGTAATACGATGCATCCGGGTATTGAGGATATCCCACGTAGCCTCCTTGCCCTTGGTAATATCCTTCAGTGGAAGCATAAGATGATGTATCTGACGCTTGCTCCATAGTCTCAAACTCCATCCGTAGCTTTTCTTGACGCTCCCAATCCTCTTGCATCTTCTTCTTCTTCATTAACCAATTCCGTCTATGCGGAATGAAGTTGGGATTGTATCATGAATCTTCGGATGCTCCTTGGCCTTGCCCTTGCCCTTGCAATTGAGATGCCACTTTCTTCCCCTTTTGTGCATATTGTTGACTTAAGGTTTGTGCTTCCCTCCCTTGCCTACTCCCATGATGTTGATCTTGAGTAGTATGGGTGAAGTCTTCCTCTCCGGTGAATACAATAGGGTCGGGTGGCGGTGCCGGTGGTGGTACACTGCTGACAACTAGGACATCTCCTCCATGATCGGATCCCTCACTAGGAGTACTTGTCTTTGATGTGGAATCATTAGAAGTTTGGTATACAACATTATCGTTTGGCTCCGGTGTTTCATCATCTATATCTTCCTCTATTGTCTCCAAGTCTGCAATGCTAATGCCATGTTTCTTGCTCCTTCCTCTTGCACCCACTGTCTTCTTTTGGCGTTTAGGGGCTGGGGAGTTTCAAACTCCGGAAGCAAAGACACATCATCAAGCTCACCTAAATGAGACATAAATATGTTAACATGAGAAATAAATAATTTATAAATGATAATACCATGTTGCATGTACATTGTAAAGGTCATCTACCTTCAGCCCATGCACGATCATGCGGGTCGAACTCTGGTTCAACCGAAGTGGTTGCATTTACCCATGCATGTAGTGGATGTTCCTCCTCAAAAACTTCTTCTATATCTATTGTCTCGGATGGAGTTGCTTCAGCTTGTTGTTGGCCCGAGGATCTATATTTTTCTCTATCTTGAACTTATTTGATTAATTGGAGATTTTTAAGCTTCAATCTCATGTTGTAGTGGCAAAATACCAACTTCTCAAGACGTGCAGATTTCAAGCGATTTCTTTGCTTTGTGTGGATCAAGCCAAATGTGCTCCAGTTTCTCTCACACCCTGTGGCGGACGTTGTTTGGCTTAACACCCGAATAGCTACATATGCTAAGTCTTTATATCCATAAGTTCTTCCATGATCCAACCACCAATCCGCTATAAAAGAAGCATGTATAGTGTTTTAGAAAATAGAAGTAGAACCAACTCATTCTAGAGGCAAATAAATATGATGGGTAACTTCTAACCTGGACTCAAAATCTGAGCAGCTCTTTGTGCCGTGCTAGTACCAAAGTGGTAGAGTTGAAGTCTATAATCATGCATTTGTTTGCATGCTATGATTGCCCTATCCTCATTGTCTAGTATGCGTTTGATTATATTTTTTGCCCCAATCAACACTTCGGAGGTATTGTCATAGTTCTCATTCCTCCCATCAGTCCTATACATGTATTGGGGGTTGAAGAAATGCCCTACATATAGAAGAAAAATGTTAAAACATGAGTTATAAATAATATGTAATCACAATTCACAAGAGTTGAAGTGTTATGCTTACCTACAACATGAAGATCATGATGCAATGTGTGCTCCCATCGTCGATCTATGATTTCCCACCACTTGACATACGTTGTTTTGTTGTTCATTTGGATAAGCTTCTTTGCTCGATCCATAGCCTCGTACAAGTAACCCATCTCGAATCTCCTCTTCCCATCTACCGCCCTTAAGACTCGAACAAGCGGTTCTACTACATTCAAAACATTTTAGACCCTCTTTCAAAATGGCTTTGATTGGATAATGTCGGTCACCTTCTTTCCCTTCTCCCTCACCCGTGTAGGAGCATGTCGGGACATATAGTTCTCCCACTCTTCAGATGCTACCATCCTAATAAGGTTGCTACGTTGCCCATTTATGCTATCCAATGCAATATATTGGGATGCAAACCTTGTAGGTGCTGGCCGAAGCAACTCCCGTCCATGTGTATGCGTCCTCATGATGTCCAATATGTTGTTGTGATTGTAGATAAATGTGGTTACGAATCTTGCACTGTTGACCACATTTTCCACCATTGGATCTTCACAAATGTCTTCTAGCATTAGGTCAATGCAGTGCGCGGAGCAAGGAACCCAATACAAGTGTTCCCTTTTCTCCATTAATTTTTGGCCCGCCAACTTAAAAGCCGCTGCATTGTCAGTTACCACTTGGATTATTCTTTTCTCTCCAATCTCCTCCACCATCCCATCCATCAACTGAAATAGGTAGTCCGCATTCTTTAGCTTGCCAGAAGCGTCTACCGACTTCTAAAAAACAGTCCCTGCTTTGCAGTAGATTAAGAAGTTTATCATACTTTTTCGTGTAATGCCTGCACAATTCCATAAGAAAAATTAAAACCTATGTGTTATTAATGAATAACAATTAACTGACCAAACACTTGTACATACCTGTCCATCCATCGCACATTAATGTGTAACCATATTCATCCCATATGCGTTCAAAAGTGGAAACATATGCCTTCATATCTTCAACCTCCATGTCCAAGTACTTGTTGTAGATTTCATAAGAAGTAGGGCCTTCTACCCCTTTGCCCACTTCACCAATAGTCTCGATCATTGACTCATAATATGGTCCTTTTGCTGTATTAGCCGGTATGCTGTTGAAGAAGAACCATCTTGATGTCGCTCTCCCTATCTTCTCCTTGTATATTTTCAAATTCTTGAAGGCTGCAGAAATGGATGGTTGCTTCTCCCTCCGCCTGGTGAGAAATGGGTCCAATGGTCCCACTCTAGGATCTCCGTCTCTAGAGATATCTACTGGAACCTCAGGTATATTTGTACTCTTTCCAGCACTTGAACTCCCTTGTCCGCTACCCCCATGGCCACTACCTTCACCTAGGTCATGACCAGTACGTCGGAGATAGTCCTCTTCCGCAAAAGACCTTCGACTTGCTTGCGATGCCCGACGAAATTGTTCTATAGTATGAGATAGAAATAGAATGATATAATTTAAAAAAACTTGTTGATGATGTTATACATTGAAATGTATAAATTATAATGAGGGTGCTTGAACTAAAATAAATGTTCCAAAACTAAGTTAACTAATTACTAACCTTCTTCATCATCATCATCAAGATCAATTGTTTGTCTCCCTCTTGGTAAATCCACGGACCTTCGAGGAGGGGCAGACAATTCTTCTCGGATTTCTTGCCGTCTTCTACTAATGTTTGCTTTGGATGTCTCTTTCTCCTTCATGTATTGGCAAAATTATATTCGAACTTCAGCAGAAACTCTCGAACATGGTGCCACCTCACCTTTAATTCCCACTAGATGTTGTTTCAAACGAAATATGCCGCTCGATAAGACCCGGTTACAATACTTGCATTGGACCTTCCTTCGAGCCATGTCCACAACGATACCATGAGCCCAAGCGGGATCGGCGCTGGGAGGGTTACTTGAAGAATGGGGAGCCGGAGCAGCACCACCTTCGGCGGCCATCACTTAGAACACAAAAAAAGAAGTTAAATAATAAAAAAATAGAAAATAAATAAATTTTTTTGCGACTGAAAGAGAGGGAGCTGAATCGCAGCCAAGAGTTCGGGCTGAGAGTGTGTGTGAGAGAGCTCGAAGAGTCGAAGACGAAGTGCAAGAGCGTGAAAGATGAGATCGCCTCCCAAATAGTGCAAAATAGCGCCCGAGAGAGAGAGAGAATGCCCAAAATATTGAGAGGAGGGGAGGAGAACTCAACACTTGAGTTTAGAGCATATTGGGGGCCTTTGAGGGGTTTATATAGACCCCCAAGGCCTCTAAAGGCTCCAAAGAGCCGTTTCTGGCTGTTGGGGAGCGCCCCCCAACGGCTAGTTCAAAACTAGCCGTTGACAGACGGATCGCCCCGGTCCGGCCCGGTCCGTGGTGGATTGGGCCGGGCTCGGCGATCCCGCCGAGCCCAGCCGAGCCTGGACGATCCACGCGCACGGGACTGGCTGGGTTACCCCGGCTCGGATCGGCAGGGCCAAAACCGAGCCGACTCGGGCGATCCGATCCCGAGCCGGTCGAGTTTTGATTCCTTGTGTGGTACTACTCACTTCAAAAAAAAAAAAAAAACCTAAGTGGTCTTAGACAAAAGAATCTTGAAAATTCTCTCTCAAAATGGAGAGAAGAAAGGGACCCTGAAAATTAAAGAATTTCTGGTAGGAGAAGGCTCATGAGAAAATACCGGAGTGGGTCTCTTTAAAACCTTAAGAGGTCTCCAGCTGCTTAACAATTGTAGAGCCCAAGCTTGCAGCACCACAAAAACTTCTAATCTTCACCAAATGCTCAAAAGAGCCAAAAGGGATCATATTGAAGGGCCTGGTTTCTTGGGTGAAAGGGGAAGGTAAAAAGGTGGAGAGGCCGCCCCTTTTATCGGGGGTAAACGCTGAGGGAGAATTGGGAGAGCCGCCCCTTTTTTTCTGCCAAAATGGGGTGGGTGTTGGGGCTGGCCCCTTGCCATCTCATAGGGGAAGGCCAAGGCTTGAAGTTGGAAAAGCCCCTCGAGAGGGGGGGGGGGGGGGCTGTGGGCCCCACCTCTCTCTCTCACATAAAATAAAACAAAAGAAGACAAGGAGAGGAGGTCCTCATAGGGGGCTGTGGACCAAGTATGGCAGTGTCGGTTTTGATACTAGTTTCGGAAACATTTCGGTTCGGTTTCGTGCATACTGGGCGGCCTTAAGAGGGGAGTAAACGGCCGATTTCGAACTGGTTTCACCCATCTGAAACTGATTAAAAATTATTTTTTGGGTATCGGAGCTGCTACTGTATTTTTGGCCGGTTTCGGATTGGTCTGGTCTGAAACTACCAACCATGTTGTGCACCCCCTCTCTCTCTCACATAAAATAAAGGGGAAGAGGATGAAGGAGAGGTCTCATGACACCTCATAGGGGGCTGTGGATTCCATATCTCCCTCATATAAAATAAAGAGGAAGAGGACAAGGAGGAGGAGGTCTCATGACACTTAATAAGGGGCTGTGGACCTGTTGAACCCAAAAAATTATTCATCATAATTTTCCCATTGAAAAAATACTTGTTTCAAGTTTTTTAGAACAAGTATATAGGGAGAAAAAAATATTTATTCGGGTTCCCAGATACAAACAACTCCCCAAATCTTTTATTCTGAATTTTCAGGACAAATAAATGAAAAAGAAAACATTTGTTCTGATTTTTCAGATTAAAATCGCAGAAATAAATTAAGAAAAATGTATGTTTCTGTGAGATTTGGAAAAAGTTGAAAACAGTCCTTCCAAGATGAAACGGGGTGGAAACCATATAAACCCCGGCGTTTTCGGAATAAAATCCCCCCGAGAACTTTATTGCATTAGAAACATTTGTTTCAAATGTTTGGAACAAGTTCATGAAAAGGAAAAAGTGAATGAGCTGGATAATCTTGAAGTTACTTATTCAGAATTTTCAGGATGAATAAATGAAATGAAATCATTTATTTTGGACTTTCAGAATCAATTAATGCAGAAAATATATATATATATATATACATACATATTTCTGTATATCCTTGAATGTCGGAGAAAAGTCCCCCGGGATTGGCAAAAAAAAAAAAAAGAAATCAGTAAATTCCCGATGTTCACGGAATTAAATCCAACTCCGGATGAACATTTTTAATGCCCCGAAATATATCCGATAGAAGTCAAAACGAAAAAGAGCTCCACGTGGTGAAAATGACGCGTGGTCACAAGTTTATAAAGAACTCCCGCCACCATGGGGCCAACGGAATGCCCCACCGGGACTGCATACCCGGTGGGAGTCCCACCGGGGCCGCGCATCCGGTGGGATCCCCACCGGGGTTGCGCACCCGGTGGGATCCCCACCAGGCCTGCGCACCCGCACCCGGTGGGAGCCGCACCGGGGTGGCGCGCCCGGTGGGACTCCCACCGGTGCCCACTGTGGGTCCCACACTCCCGGTGGGAGTCCCACCGGTGCTCCTGCTTGCTATTTTGGCAGAAAAGAAAAAGAAAAATGGAAAGAAATAAATGCGCGCGTCCGGTGGGAGTCCCACCGATGCCCCGTGGGTCCCGCACTCCCGGTGGGAGCCCCACCGGTGCTCCTGCTTGCTGTTTTGGCAGAAAATAAAAAGAAAAACGAAAAGAAATAAATGTGCGCGTCCGGTGGGAGTCCCACCGGTGCCCCGTGGGTCCCACACTCCCGATGGGAGTCCCACCGGTGCTTCTGCTTGCTGTTTTGGCAGAAAAGAAAAAGAAAAACGGAAAGAAATAAATTCGCGCGCCCAGTGGGAGTCCCACCGGTGCCCCGTGGGTCCCGCACTCCCGGTGGGAGCCCCACCGGTGCTCCTGCTTGCTATTTTGGCAGAAAATAAAAAGAAAAACGGAAAGAAATAAATGCGCGCGCCCGATGGGAGTCCCACCGGTGTCCCGTGGGTCCCGCACTCCCGGTGGGACTCCCACCGGTGCTTCTGCTTGCTGTTTTGGCAGAAAAGAAAAAGAAAACGGAAAGAAATAAATGTCCGTACTCGGTGGGAGTCCCACCGGTGCCCCCAGTGGGGCCCACCACCCGGTGGAGTCCTTGTTTTCAGCTTTCCTCTAAAGAAAGAAAAGAAAACGGAAAGAAATAAATGTCCGTACCCGGTGGGAGTCCCACCGGTGCCCACAGTGGAGCCCACCACCCGGTGGAGTCCGTCCCCGGTGGGGTGCGTCTCCGGTGGGATCCGTCTCCGGTGGGACATGGAAGAAGACCCCGGTGGGATGCCCACCCCCACTCAATCTCCTATAAAAGGAGATGAACTCCAAGACAAAAGGGGGATCGTCCTAGTTTTGGAGGGGCTGAAATCTGCCAAGTTTTGGAGGGGCTGAAAGATGCCATGTTTTGGGAGATTTGAAACCCGGACCTCTCCTCCGTTCATGGGTTTTTTTATAAGAAAACCCCTTGAAGTTTGCAAAACTGCCCAAAATGCAAGTGAAAGTCATGTTGCCATGAATATATGGAATATATGTTGGTCCGTTTACAGATGTGAAAATGGAGGTATTTGTTGCATGATTGACAAGAACTTGTAACCATACCCAACATTTTTTTAAAATTGCATAAATGCTCATGAAGGGCTGAAAAATAACAGAAATGCCCCTGGAGGACAGAAAATGGCAAATCAGCCCCTCTGCTGTCTGAAAATTATAGAAATACTCTCATGACACACAAAAATTGCAGAAATACCCTATTCAAGGGGAAAATTGCAGAAATACCCTGTTCAAGGGAAAAATTGCAGAAATACCTTGTTCAAGGGAAAAAGTTGCAGAAATACCCTGTTCAATGGGAAAAATTACAGAAGTGCCCTGATCAAGGGACAAATTGCAGAAATATCCTGTTGAAGGAAAAATGGCAGTAATACCCTCATGTCCAAGGTTCGCCGTACCGACCGGATCGACCGTACCGTATTCTCTGTGGTACGGTACGTATCGAACCGTACCGTACCGTTGAGATACGGTGGAAAATTGACATATTGTGTTGAAACTCATTCTGTACCTTGTAAACCCATTCAAATAATGTCCATTTGTGTTGAAATTTTAGCTATAAACTAATGTAATAGTTTTACAAATTATGGTGATTTTAGTTTAATTTTTAAAATTTATTTTACACTGGGTGAAAAATCATCCGAAAAATAGTTGCATCGGCTTAATATCGAAATCCGTACGTCAACAATTCCGGATATTTACATTTCTGATATCACCATATTTTTCTAAAAA
Organism: Colocasia esculenta; assembly: GCA_014218235.1. Taxonomy (NCBI): domain Eukaryota; kingdom Viridiplantae; phylum Streptophyta; class Magnoliopsida; order Alismatales; family Araceae; genus Colocasia; species Colocasia esculenta. The sequence continues at coordinate 92,312,176 of CM024765.1, read as the reverse complement.
TTATGGTGTTCTCAAATTTTATTTTCGTTACAGTTTTTTGATGTCGCCTTGTCGGAGCGCGCACTTCTGAGTATGGCATTGGACTATTATTTATTAATGTTAATTAATCCTAGATATTAATAAAATTACTATAATTTGTATCATCTCTTAATTAGTTTATGTTTGAAATTTTATCTCAATTAGACACTAATTAGACCACTTAAGTGCAGACAGAGTTTGTCGCGGTACGACGAACTCTCTGTGCGCGTACTTCAACGGGACGGCATTTGGTTTCGAAAATAAAGTCAAATATGAAGTCATCATAATTACTAGAAAAATGTACTGATTATAAAAATATAAATATCATGAGTTATTGATGCATAGATGTACAGATTAGGCCGACCTAATGATTTTTGGGACAGTTTTTACTTGACAAAAAATTAATTTAAAAAATTAAACTAAAATTATTACAATTTGTATCACATATTAATTAGCTTATGTTTGAAATTTCATCTCAATTAGACACTATTAGATTCCTTAAATGTTGAGATTAAGTCAATTTGCTAATTTTTGAGATAATTTTTACTTGATAAAAAAATAATTAAAAAATTAAACTAAAATTACTATAATTTGTATCATCTCTTAATTAACCTATGTTTAAATTTTTATCTTAATTGAACACCATTTACATCATTTTAATATACCTAATATAAAAAAATTATGAAAAAAAAAAATAACCCGGGTCACCCCAATGGGGTGACCCGACCGTGCCCGGGTGCCGCTGGCGCCCGGGCACGGTACGGTACGCCCGTGCCGCCCCGGTTTGGGCGGCATGGGCGAACCATGCTCATGTCAGGAAAAATTGCAGAAATACCTTTGAAGAGTAGAAATTGCATAAATGTCCCTGTTTGAGGAGAAATTGCAGAAATAACCCCTTTGCTAAGGGAAATCCCAGGAACACCCCCATGTTAAGAGAGATTCCAGAATTGTCCCATGTTAAAGGGAAAATTTCAGAAATGGCCTGTTTGAGGGGAAATTCCAGAAATGCCCCCCCCGGAGGGCAGAAAATTGCAAATCAGTCCTCAAAAGGACAGAAATCACCGAAACATCTTCAAGAGAGAAAATTGCAGAAATACCCAAGTCTAGAAAAATTGCAGAAATACCCTTGGAGAGTAGAAATTGCAGAAATGTCCCTCAAAAGTTTTCAAACCCAAAGACCTTGAGAGGGAAAATTGCACAAGTGCTCTCGCTTGTGAGAAAGTCATTCAAGCTATGTTCGAACTTCACGGAAGCCAACAAAATGTTGTCGAAGTTTAGAAATTGCAAGAAAATCCCTTCAAAGGAAGAAACTATACAAGGTCCATGCCGTTCACATGACTCGGTGGAGCGGGACATACGTCATTTCCCTGAAGTGACGCGCGCTCTCCTGAGTCCAGTTTACGGTTGGTGAAATTTTGGGAATGTCAAGAAATGACGGAAAGAACTCAAAGATATCAATCAATAACAGAATGTCTAAAAAGGTCAGGAAACGACAGGGATGTCCCATAAAGCCAGAAAATCGCCGGGATGCCCGAGAAAGCAAAAAAATGGCAGGAATGTCTCGGAAAGCCAGAAAATGGCAGAGATGTTCGGAAAAGCCAAGAAATGGCAGAAATGTCCGATAATGTCAAGAAATGCCAAGAAATGGCAGAAGCACTTAGGGAATGTCAACAAATGACGGAAATACCCGAGGTTGCTCGGAAAAGCCAAGAAATGACAGAAATGTCCGAGAATGTCAAGAAATGACAAAAAAGACATAGAATGCTAAGAAATGGCAAAAGCATCCAGGGAAGTCAATCAATGACAAAAATACCTGGAATTGTTCGAAAAAGCCAAAATATGGCAGAAATGTCCGAGAAGGTCGAGGAATGACAAAGGTGCCTGGAAATGTCAGAAAATGACAAGGAGCTCTTTAATAGTCATAGATACAATGCTGTCCAAATCTCCTCCAGGTTTCTTCTTCAAAACACAATATTGGCCAAGTTTTCAACTCTATGATCATAGTGGCTGATACTTGCAGAAATATTCTGATATGGGAGGGCCGTAAAATTCCCAGAAAGGGTGGAAGATTACAGTAAATCCTAAAAGGGGTACAAATTTGCAGGAACTGACATGACCACTTAAAGGGCTCATCACCATCAAAGGGTGATGGTGACCACGAAGCAAATAGAACAGGTTGATAGTGATCATCTTGGCGATCCAACAGCCCGATCGTGATCAGAGTCAAATCCCAAGACATGTTTGTGATGATATCCAACGGTCTGATTGTGATGATATTCAAATCCAACGACCCGACTGTGGTGATATTCAAATCCAACGGTCCGATCGTGATGATATTCAAATCCAGTGGTCCGATCGTGACGAAGATGCAAATCAACGATCAGATCGTGATAGAAGCAAGTCCAAAAAGGGCCGATCGCAACCGAATATAATTCTGAAGACCGATTATATAATCGGCACCATTTGTAAAGGTCTTGAAAGACCAATTGTATTTCAAATTGCATGTGTATAAGCAATGAATACTTCCAATTTCTTTGCAAGAGTATATATCCATGAAGGACGATCATCAAGATCAATATTGTCACAACAATTAGAGACAAAAGGTGTTCTTTGACAGAGAATCAAAGGTGTTTGAGGTCACCTCGATGTAAATTAACATCGACTTCGGTCGGTGGGGAAATGTCCAGTACACGACACCTAAATCGCCTGATAAATGAATGAAATTTGTCTGTTTTAACAGACTGGCACGCCCGCAAAATAGATAAACATTAAATTTTTATCTTTTTTCTCTAAAAGATAAAAGATATTGGAACAGGATAATTTTCGCGTGTTAAACAGGACCCCACCTCTCCCTCACATGAAGATGAAGAGGAAGGAGACAAAAGGAGAAATGACACCTCAAAGTAGGCTGCCCCACCCCATTCTTACAAAAAAAGAGAAGAGAAAGAGCGGGAGAAAGGGGCCGGTGCTTGGAAACTGTGGGGGTGAAAGCAGCCAATTCTCCCCCTTGGCCTCTCTCGTGCTTCAATGCATAGGAGGGCCTTCCCCTCTTGAAGGGGGCACTTTTTCTGAAGGACGGCACTGGGGAAGAGGGACTTTGGAAGGAGCTTTTGAGCTTGAGAAGGGGCGCTTGAGGAGGGCACTTGAGGGAGCACAGGAAGGACTTGAAGAGGAAGACCTGCGAAGGAAGAGGGGAAACCTCTAAGTCAGACAGTGCAAGGGTTAAAGCAGAAGAAAAAGAAGAATAGAGGGGACCAACTTGGATCCCCAAGAAGAAGACTCAAAGCCTAGAAGACCATTAATCCTTTAAGAGAGACTTATACTGTCCCATACATTTAACTACTCTAGAAATGTTTTGTAACCCATAATGGCCTGATGATGGGGTGAACAACCAAAGCATTTCATCAAAATTCAAAAACATCATGAACACTTCAATTTTGCATGATTCTCAAGAGATCTGAAACAAGACACTTTTTTTTTTTTGAAATGTGGATGATACCACAAAGTATATTGAAATAAGAAGAATGTACAAGAGTAGAGGCAAAGCAACAAAAAGACCTCCAAACAAAAGTCCTCTCTCCAGTCTAAACAACCCAAAATAAACAACCTCACCTCCCCATGAACAAAAGGAGAGGAGAATGAGGACTCTCAAAGTGACCTAATAATTTAGCCCAAGCCAAAACATTACTCTTAATCCCTTGTATCACAGTTTCTTCAGTCCTAGCTTCTCTCCTGATAATTCTGTTGTTTCTTTCAATCCATATGGCCCAAATAGTGGCGTGCAAAATGATCCACCACACCACCCCATCAGCCTTGAGATGAAAATTCCTGTTCCAGCCCAATACTAACTCCTTCGCACCAGTAAAAGATGGGGTGACAGTCTGAAACAAGACACTTGGCTGCATGACTTAGGAAATTGCATTTGGGCAACTCAATCTCATGAGACTTTAGAAGTTGCACTTGAGCAACTCAATCTTATGACACTTTAGAAGTTGCTCTCATAAGCATGAGACTTCAGAAGTTGCATTTGAGCAACTCAATCCTTTGAACCGATTATTTAAACATGAATTTATGCTAGATGAAATTGTGAAAATTCTACCAGATCATCAATGGCTCTTAGTCAATGGAGCTAGAATCACAGCCATGTAACATTTAATTCAGACTTATCTTTAATTCCAAAAATGATCTGTCAAAATGGACAGAGGTTCTTGAAAGGGTCACCACTCTAGGGCTATCTGACAAATATCATTAGTGTCTTGAGTCTGCTAAGGATGTTTAGTTTTCATAAAATGACCTGAACTTTCTTAAATTGTGGTAATAACCGCAAGGTGTTTTCAAATTGTCCAGGACACCTAAGTTAAGGAAAATTAGAATTCAAATAAGATGCATTTTAATCATTTGACTTGGGTTTGCTTTCATTTTCAGAATTCATCAAATTGACAAGAAGTCTCAAAACTGTTCTGATTGGATCGTGGCAGTTAATCAAGGGTTTTTGGTTAATTAAACGATGTAACTAACACCAACTAAGGGTGCTGGAGAGAGGTAAAGGACCCGGATCCACAATTTTATGCTTGATCCAACACACATCTGTCAAGGATTCATCCTAAACCCTTGAAAGCCTCACTGGTTGAACAGTGATGGGAATAACATGCACTCAAACAATCAAATTGAAGAAAAAAAATCAATACTAACCATAATGAAGTAAAATTCTTCTTCCTAAGAAAAGAGTATCATATACCTTTCCTTGTCAATGTGTGTGAGAAGAAGGTATTGTTGGAAGTCTAGAAAGTGCAACCCCTCTGCCTGCAAGTGGCAGTTTTACATTGTCAAAGATGAAGAGGAAAAGGAATACACATCCTAAAAGAAGAGGAAACATAATGTTTTAAATTGTAATATTATGCCTTATGGACCGTTATGGTTCATGTTCAAAAATAAGTTCCTTGTTTGCATGTTTAATGTGATTATGTTTGGGTATCCTTAGGCATCCAACAACAGCTTAAGTGGATTGCCACATGAACTTGTGAGCTGCTCAAAATTCATGAAACTCGATGTTGAGGTAATGCCAGGTCATTCCCATTTCTCATCAGACAGTTTCTTGGAGGTATTTTTCTCCCTCAGAATGATAGCTGGACCCAATTTTGTTCTATATTTCCAGGGAAACAAACTTACCGTGTTATCGGAGGACATGCTTGCATCGTGGTCTATGCTCACCGAACTTAATGCTGGTAACGTTAGACAAATATTTTGCCTATTCTTTTCCAAAAAAGGGCAGCCCAGTCCCAGAAAGCTCCTGCCAATGTAGAGTTTTGGGTGTTGGATGTACACATCCTTTCTATTTTGCATCCTTGTGTTTATTTTTGATTTTAGTATGGCACTACTATCCATTGCTGTAAATAGAACTAGGAGGCATTGTCAGGGTAGGAACTGGTCAGAGTATTTTTGTGTGTCCAGTTCGAAAGCATGCACTAATACAAGAAACTCAATGGCCTCTATTATTGAATATCTGAATGCCATGAGGACTTCCTTGAAAGTTGAAACCTTTGTTCTAATTTCATGTCTCAAGTTGAATTCTTGATGAAGGATGGGATTAAGAGAAATCAACCAGATTTCAGATAAGAAAAAAACAAAGGTCCTGGTTTTGAGTGAGTCTGGAAAGCAAAGGTGGGAAACATTTATAAATGTGTATATGAACACTTTTTTTGGTAATGGACAAAACTAATTTGACGTTTGGATTCAGTTACAAAACTAACTCATAATTTGGCATTGAATAGGACTCTTGATACTTAATGTTACTTTGAATTGGTATATTTCTGCATTTTTTTTTCACAAAATCATGTAAAAATAAATTTACTTACTTCCGTATTATGGTCTTACAGAAGTTACATTATTAAACTTTCAATTCCTTGTCTTCCTAAATTGTCTCAGACTAACCTTCTAACTGGCCTTTCTCCAGCTAAAAATTTGCTCACCAGTATTCCAGATAATATAGGTGTCCTTTCACGACTCATTCGCCTAGATTTTCATCAAAACAGTGAGTCAAGTTATCTACCTATTTCTTAGTATTTTTTGTTTCTACATGAGAAATTTGAAGTGTAAAAGATCATACTTGTGTGTAAACTGCGTACTAGTTGCAGTCTCTCTGTTATTGTTCTGATATTCAGCTTCCTTACCCATTAATAACTGCATGTTCAGGAATTTCAGCCATCCCAGCATCAATTAAAGGTTGTTGCTCACTTACTGAGTTCTACATGGGGTAAATGCTTTGAGAACAATTGCATGATGCATCATTTTATTGCCTTGCAGAACATTGTCCATTTCATGAGAGTTTGTTACAAGTAGTTTTAGGAGGTTGATTCAATTTCAATGACTTTGGATTTAGGACGAACTTATTATCGTCATTGCCAGAGGAGATGGGGGAACTTTCTCATCTAGGGACATTAGATCTTCACTCAAATCAGGTAATGTTATTGGAGATCAGATATTTGATTTCCGCCGCATGTCCATGTTCTGCTAAGTTGTATCCCATAATCATTTCCAAATTGTTTCTGTTGCCACTGGTCCAGCTGTATTTTCCAGTGATGAAATTTTCTTCTAGACCACAAAATCTAATATATGTAAGAATAATCCCTCAGAAAATTTGGTAACTATACGCCTCTGCTGTCTTGCGCCATTTTGATCTTCCCCTCCAATTTCATGTTTTTTTTATTGCCTTGCTTCTAACTTGAAAATTTCCAAGGTAAGAATTTTCTTTTTGGGTGTATATGTTCTCTGTACTGATCATAATGTATCCTGTATAAATGTACTTGTTTGAATTAAAGAAATGTATTCCTATTTTATGTTCTCGTAAGAGAAATTTGTTGTAAGTTTCTTGTGTTTCTGCCTTTTGTGATATCATAGTTGTTTTCATTTCCAAAGCTTGGGATTAGTAATTTAATTATAATGGTGACAGAAGAGATTGTTATGGTTCCATGCTGCCTGTGCCTGACTATCTATCATTCTATTGTGTCTTCAGTTGAAGGAGTTCCCTGTGAAGGCATGTAAATTGCGTGTCTCTGTCCTGGATTTGTCAAATAATTCACTGTCGGGCTTGCCACCTGAGCTTGGTAAGTCATATCCGGCAGTCTCTTTACTACCCTTTATAGTCATATCATGAAGAATAAGATAGGAATTTTTTGTTTTTGTCTGTTAGGATAAAACTTTGCTACTTCCCCATGAAGCAGCAGTCATATTCCCAGTGACGTCAATCTAGAACCTATTAATGTCTCATTCCCAACCCTCTCCACTACACTTCTCCCATTTTCCTTCAACACTTAATGTCATAGATCCTCTTTATCTGGAATGCATGTCAACCCCACAACCAGTGAATCGCCAACAGGGAGTAGATATTAACGTGGTTTGGAGATGACTTAAGGAACTCAGAGTGTACATGATTAAATTTCCCACAAGGTTGCACACTTGCACCAGCTGCATGTTGATGTGAATTTAATTAGTTTTGTTTCATTTCAGATATGGCTTAACTTGCCTTTATGTCATGGAAATTTCTGTTTTGTCTCATAAACTGAGTGCATGAACATAATTTGGATTATAGTGCTATTGAATTATTTTGGTTCCTTTTGACTGTTGATACAGTAATTCAGTAACTCTTCCCCATGAAGAAGAAAAGACATGGCAATGAGAGTTAGGTTTCTATGTGATTAATTCAACGATTTATGTTTTAGTGATGCATAATCATGACCTTTTTTGAATTATGCTCCAGGCAAGATTACAACTCTTAGAAAACTGTTACTTAATGGCAATCCTCTACGGACTCTTCGAAGGTGTGTAAACATTTCTGCAGAAATATTTGCCATGCCTTGAGCATTCGTTTAGCTTAATTTAGTCACTTGACGGAAGTAACTGTTCTTCAGCTCACTGGTCTCTGGGCCCACACATGCATTACTGAAATATTTGAGGAGTAGACTCTCATCTGATGAAGAAGGTCCAGTTCATCCCTTGGTATTTAATTGTTAATGATTTATTTGTGTTCAGTGCTTTTTTTAGTTGTTGCCATTATTCTAGATGCCTTATATAGTTATGCTAGATTTAATATTGACCTTATGACAGTTTCAGATGCTCAAATTCCATATTCACTGATCCAATAATATTCTTATGCAGCTTCAGGATCTAGCAGCACTCCAATGAAAGAAGATCTTGTTGCTGCAGCTTCTCGATTGTCATTGTCATCAAAGGTATTTCTTATACTATTCTCATGTCACAAACTTCTCTAGTATTCCACCACATTCCGAAAGTTAAAAATCCTGGGTGAGTTGTTAGTTGATAGCAAGTCAGCTCATATAAATTTCTTGCGCATTGTTGGGTTGAATGAGCAGATTTTCCTGTCAGATTATCTAATCAAATTAGGAACCAACGACTATGAAGTTCCTAGTTTTGGCATTTTTTTATTATTTCATGATTGGTTTGCTCGTTTCATTGTCTCATCCTTGGGGTATAAATTGTTCCTGGAGCTTTCTTTAAGTGGTTTAGTAGTTAGTACTAAGCAGTGTCCCAGTTGCTGTGTGGAGAGGCAATGACATTGTGAAAATTGACTTGTCTAGGAACACAATGATTATGAAGTTTCTAGTTTTGGTATTTTATTTATTATTTCATGATTGTTTTGCTCTTTTCATTGTCTCACCCTTGGGGTATAATTGTTCCAGGAGCTTTCTTTATGTGGTTTAGGACTAAGCAGTGTCCCAGTTTCTGTGTGGGAAGGCGATGACATTGTGAAAGTTGACTTGTCTAGGAACACAATTGAAGAACTGCCCAGTGAGCTTTCATCCTGTTCATCTTTGCAGGTAATTTGGTCCAAACTTTCTTATTTTGCAGTTAACTAAGTTCTGAGGTCTTGCAGAGCTTCATAATGTTGGAGATATTTGCATGCACTCTAAATATCCAGTATCTTGCATTACAAAGTAAGAAAAAAGGCCTCCCTAAGTAGTTTGTAACAGAATTAGGGATATCTCACCACAATGCTAAAACCAAAGAGCTACCCTTCTCAATTTGCCCTGCCTTTCAGTTTGTGTGTTTCTGTGGGTTTTTGATGGTTAAGTTACATGGAGGAAACTAAAACTTAAATATCCTCAATCTCTAGACTGAACTGAAACAATCTTCCTCTTCATAGCTTGAATGATCCTTGTTGTTACATTGATTGTTGTTTTCTGTATCAAGTTCGAGGATGATTTTTTCCTCTAACTGCTATTGATTTAACAATGTTGCAGGAATTAGTTCTGTCTGGTAACAAGATAAAAGATTGGCCAGGTGCAGTTTTGGCCTCCCTTGCCAATCTTACATGTTTGAAGATAGACAACAATCCTTTGCAACAGGTAGGATGAAAGTTATCAATAGTTCTTCTCTTTCAACTAAATCTAAATGTGGTTTCAAGCCCTTATCTTGGGTGATAAATTAGTTTCATTGTCAAGTAAGATATGGAGTCATAGATCATAATGTTCTCTGCATCAACAATTTTTCTTCCAACAATTTAGGTCAGTCGTAAGGGTCCAGTTGAATATTCTGAGATGTCATTAACTAGGAAAGATTAGTGATGCGGGACGGGAAGGGGGAAAGAGGTCAAGAGGGAGAGAAGGAGAGAGGGTCGCCGGAGAAAAGGGGGGAGGAAGGGAGAAAGGCCGGAATCCACCAGAGGAGGGGAGAAGGGGACAGGGGCGCACCCCTCAAAGCAGAGACTAGGCCATTCTTTTTTCTTCAAAACATTCATTGCCCATTTGCCCAAACGTGGGGGGTTACATGTATTTAAAGACCCACATGGCCCTTCTCACCTACCAAGGGCCCAAAAGACCAAAATACCCCTATCTAAATACATAAAATTTTAAAAAGAGAAAATTACATCAAGTGGGCCTCTAATGGGCCAAACAAAGTAAACAAATGCCCATGGATCCTTTGGTGCAATTTTTCGATTCCCATCATTCCCCCCTAGTTCAAAAAAACTTGTCCTCGAGTTTTGAAGTGAAGTAGCATCCATGGGGAGATGAAGGAAGAAGCGAATCCAACTGATATCATGAAAGCCTTATGGACCAGTGTGTAGAGAAGAAGCGCGCTGCTAAATGGGTAGTGCGCCTCAATATTGCTCCAAATGTGATCGAAGTTATACAGACTGGTAGCATCCATAATGGGCTTCGACTGATCGACCAAAATCTCCTCTGTCATTGACTCATGCTTCTCTACAGGGATGTCTTCACCTGCTTCAGACAACTCTGATTCAGTCTGTCTATAGTACTCATCTTCTAGTGCGGGATCAGCTACGTAATATATTTCTTTCATTTGTTCTTCATACTCCTTAATCAGTGTCTGGTCGGCTACATAATGCGCTTCTTTAGGTTGTTCTTCATGCTCATCCTCACGTGCTAGGTTCACCTTATAAACAACCCTATGTAGAGTAGCAGCAAACATGTCGAAGATGTCGCGTAATTGACGAAAGTCATTTTTGAAAGCTACCTAATCAGGATCTTCAGACAATCTCCAATAGGACTCGGGTAGTCGGTAGTCATCGTTGGAGGTACCGACAATGTTCATGAAATGACTTGTAGATATGGCACGTAAAACGATGCTTGTCGTCGATGTCAGCACACTGATCGAGTTGGCGTCGCTACAAAGAAGACACTGGCGTAAACGACACGAAAAACGGAGCATAGATGGGACAGGTGTGCTGGCGGTGTGATAACAGCCTTAGTGCACCGCCGTGCACTGTAGCGGACTGGATTGGGGGGGGGGGGCTAAATCGGTTGACCCGGCCCTTTAAAGTGGCCGGGTGTTTCTTCTCCCCTCTTTTCTCCCAGCCCTTGCGCAGGGAGAAGCCAGAGAGGGAGAGGGAAGGGCAGCGGCAGCTGCGATGGCGGGGAAGGGCAGCGGCGGGCGGGGCCAGCGACGGCAGAGGCTTCAGCCGCTGCAGGAGCAGAGGGAAGCACAGCGCGGCGGCTGTGATGGCGGGGCTGGCGGCAGACACTGTCGGGGGGTTGGGCCTGAGGGGGTCGCGAGGGAGAGAACAAAGAAGGGAGAGTGTGACGCGAAGGAGAAGGCGAAGCAGGGGCGGGGGGAGGGGGCTCTGCACAGGGGTCTCAAGAGAGGGGGGGGGGATGTCGCGGATGGGGTGAGGTCTACGCAGGGGGTGGGGAACCTCTGCGCAGGGGGGGGGTGAGGAAGCTGGGTTGGTGTGATAGGGGATCACAGGGCTCAGAAGAAGTGAGAGAGAGAGTTCTAGGAGAGAGAGAGAGTTGAGAGAGATAGAGAGCTGAGAGTAACGAGGGGGAGCAAAGGGCAGCAGACAGCCGGCAAGGGATCGAGGTTTACTCTGATACCAATTTGATGCGGGACGGGAAGGGGGAAAGAGGTCGAGAGGGAGAGAAGGAGAGAGGGTCGCCGGAGAAAAGGGGGGGAGAAAGGCCGGAATCCACCGGAGGAGGGGAGAAGGGAGAAGGGGACAGGGGCGCACCCCTCAAAGCAGAGACTAGGCCATTCTTTTTTCTTCGAAACATTCATTGCCCAAACGTGGGGGGGTTACATGTATTTAAAAACCCACATGGCCCTTCTCACCTACCAAGGGCCCAAAAGATCAAAATACCCCTTTCTAAATACATAAAATTTTAAAAGAGAAAATTACATCAAGTGGGCCTCTAATGGGCCAAACAAAGTAAACAAATGGCCCATGGATCCTTTGGTGCAATTTTTTGATTCCCATCAATTAGTCTCAATCTATCCAAAGCATTCCGTATTTTCCAGAATAGTTTGTTTGAGTAGCACTTGAATCTTCCACATTCTTGCAGATTCCAACAAATGGTCTTGAAGCTCTCTCCAAGCTCCAGATACTGGATCTAAGTGGATTATCACATCCGGAACTGCCAGCATTTTCTTGTTTGCATCATTTGCGGGAACTTTACCTGAGGTCTGGGGAACCATACATACTGGATCTATGCAATGCTGTTTAGGTGATGTCTGACTCTCTTTAACTGTTTGCAGGAGAATGCTGCTGCGTGAAGTTCCTCCAGACTTGCTGGGCTTACAACAGTTAAAGATACTTGACTTGAGTCAGAATTTCCTTGTATCTGTACCAAAGGTACTGCCTTTGAGGCCTAGGTATTATGTAACTTCTTGTCAAATAGATGATCTTTCAAATAATGAACTTCCATTAAAAGTCACACGTCTGAACTTTTTCATATCCAATTTTGTGTTGGTTTATAAATAAAATCCAGAATCACTTTGCCGTAATCTTCAAATCTTAAACTTACATCTGAACTAGATGAAGCAGCTTTTCACCATCAGTTTCAAATGACTCTAATGTGACTAGTGAAATCCTGCCAATTATTTTGGAGTCTGGTGGAATTGTTTATAATTTTCCACTAGATGTTTAGTTGAACTGCCCACCTTAAATTCCAGTATCGGTCCGGTTTGGTCCAGTTCAGCCCAATTTTTGGGCAAACCGAAACCAAACCGAAAATGTGTTCAAACCGAACCGAACCGAAAATGAAAAAAAAAAAACAATTTTAGGCAGTTACCTACCCATGTAAACAAGAGGCGCTAACCAACTGCACTATGATTTCAACTGTGAAAATTTGCATATTTCATTATTTTTATTATATGTTCGGTTCAATCGGTTTCAAAATAAAAAACCGAACTGAACTGACCGCTCTCTCAACCCGAACCGAACCAACCCGAACCGGCCGGTTCGGTTTTTCGGGTTAACCCGAATAATGAACAGCCCTACTCAAAAGTATGCGAAAGTAGTGATAAATTGCCATTACAAGAGTGCCACCATATTTCTTCCCCTACTACAACCCCAACCTCTTTTGAGTATGACCACATAAATAAATATTATCTCGTTTGTCAGATTAGAGTTGATTTATGATTTAGTAGTTGATCTGATTGGTGGTAGGAGATTTTTTGAAATTCTTTCTGTGTGATGTATGCTTTGTTTGTTTCCTATGCCTTTTCTTCTAGTGAATCGTATGCCATCTCTCCAAGAAAAGCATGTTTATCAGTTGGAAAGGTCAATTATGTGTCTAAGTTCTATTTGATTGGACTCTGGACTCTGGAGCCTTGACACAAGCAAACACTCAAATCTGAAGAAGATCAAACCATGAGTTCTTTGAAACTTTTCAGATGAATATAACTGATTTTCATTTCCTACTATGTACCCTATATTTTGCATTTTCATTGCTGTGATCTGACTGGTTCCTGAAAAATGAAAACAGGAATTCAAGGATTTCACTTCTCTGACGGAGCTCATCTTATCTGACAACAACATTACAACACTTCCTGCAGAACTGGTCAGATGACCTACATGCTTACTTTTCCTTCTCTGTTGAACTACATTTCTCCATCCAACATATCTAATACCCTAACTTTTAAAAATAATCCTTCTCTTGCATTATTGAAGATGTTCATAAAGATTACTATTATTTTCCTGGAATGGGAGTTAACACTGGTGACTGACGTAAGAAATGCAAATGAAAGCTACTTCCGGCCTTTAATTAACTTGATTTATTTGCGAAACTGCCATGAGTAGCATGATGCCAATTTTATTTTCCTATAATTGCCAATCAACTGGTGTTCATAATTCTGATGAAAAGTTTCGTTGGCAGGGTTTGCTAGAGTGCAACCTGCAGGTTTTAAAGCTTGACGGGAACCCGTTGAGAAGGTACAATATTTTTTATTTCAGTAGCAGTACCAGATGATTATTAATTTTAATTTCAAGCTCAGATGGTTTTTATTAGCCAGCCTATAAGATTCTAAGCATGTTAAAATGGTTAACAAATAAGGGACCAAGATTGCTTAAATTTAGATGAAGATCCAAGAGATATGAGTTGGGTTCATAATGATTGAGTATCAGATTGACATGATATTGTTAGCTCCTGTCTTCTAGAGATGCAAAGTTCTGGGACCAAGTAGCTCCTGTGAAACGAAAGGAGGTACGGGTTGAGTCTTGAGACCTTCATGGATAGGGTCAAGCTGCAACTTGCATGAAGTGATGAAGCTCCATCTTTTATCTTCTAGTTGACTTATATTTATAGTTGAGAAATACTGTGGTGCCACATTTTTACTACTTTATTTGCCGCACTTCTTTCTGCTGTTAATTTCAACATTGGACAGCTGGAAAAAGTTTGATACTCCTGACACCAGACCCTTGCTTCAGTCGTCTAATCTCATAATCAGACAACCTAGATAAAGATGACAAAAAGTATGGCAAGAACATTCATCTTGTAGTTATCTATATCTGTCTCGAGCATTTTCATCCTGATCTATCATCAATCTAAATGCGTTGAGCTACAAAGCATCCATGGATGGATCACCACAGGATGACATGTAAATCTATTTGTTCTCAATGCAGCATCAGGCGCCCTATTTTGGATCGGGGAACAAAAGCTATTCTCAAGTACCTGAAGGATAAATTGCCTGAGCCGTAGCTCTGCTGCCGCAGCAGGTTCCGTTGCTTCCCTTGTCTTCTTCCTTCTCCGATCTCCTCTTTCCATGTCTTCTCGCAATCCAAATGTGTGTGAGGCTTCTGCAATGTAGAACAGACATCCTGCTTTTGCCTTTTCCATTTTTTCCTCCTCCTTTGACTGATTGGGGGCTTTGTGATCCACGAAATAATCGATTGCAGTCTCTGTTAATTGTTTTTTTTTTTTTTTTTTTTCGGGAGTTTTGGCTTGTGTTAGCAACATTATAGAGAAGGATTTGATGTTTTTTGTTTTGTTTTTGTTTATCAGTTTCTAGTCCCTGTAATATTTTGCAATTAATTTTTATTCCTTTAATTTATTTATTTAGCCCTGAATGTAAGAAGCTTTAACTTCGGTCCTTTTCAGGGACTTTTGATAATGTAACATTTTCCTCATTTTTTTCTTCTCTGAAACAAGAATTTGACAGTCTGAAACGACGCATATTTGCGAGTAGACGATGGAATACTACTGCAAAGTTTAGTAAGGCAGCTCCTGGTTTAGAACTCGTGAGGACCATATTTTTTGAGAAATATTTATGCTGACGTAGATTGTAAAGAAGTGATTTTATCAATTACAACTTACAAGTGGATGTTTCTCTCCTCACCAATAACTAATATTTTTTTGCAATCTGTATTATTATTTTTACAAGAATGATCTTTTAATAAATATTTCTCATATGTTTTTAATAATTGTTAGGACATATTAGAAAATGACAATCTAACTTGGAAATGTCAACCTGTTTGACAGCCGGAGAGGCATCAGTGGGATCCGACGTTGCTCGCGGTTCCTTCGGCACGAAGTTGTGCGTTGCAAGCCGCCTGCCTAGTTTTGGCCCCCGTCTCGTGAGTAAATAACTAGTCACATCTTTAGGGACCAATTCTTTTGTAAAATTTTTGTCCGCAAAATTCGCAACTGGTCTTTTTTGAAATTTGAAAATTTTGAGAATGCACGTGTGAATTGTTTGGACGGATATCTCATTGGTTAAATGACGGGTCTCACACATTGTGAGGTGGTACGACGTCTGGTCAACGAGAGATCCGTCCAAACAATTTATATTATATTTAATACTCAATTTTCTAGATATTAAGTATTTCTAAAAAAAATTAAATTGTGCAACCCTATTTTTTTTTAAAAAAGGCTTTCCATTGCTATCCGTTAAATCCAAAAAACATTTTTAACTCTTGACTAGAGATGGTATTTTTTTCTGCGGATAAAAAGAAAATTCTGCAAAAGACGAAAATTTGTGGTTAAAGCAAGAGAAGAACGTGCCGGAAGAACATCTAGTTTGTCCCGAAATGTTGATGAAGACCAAGCAACGGCGGTTATGTTTTGTTTGCTAACTGGCCGCTCTTTGCCAGTTGGTCTCGCTCTCACCAAAAGAATACAAAAAAAGCCGTTACCCCTGTAACACACACCCGTAGCGGTAGGCCCCACTCCACGCGAACGTAAGGTGGGGAGTGGCGTACGCCACCATCGACGGTCCAGATGATGCCTCGTGTCTGGATTCCCCACCCTGCGTTAGTTCCAACGATGTCCCAACCTGCCGTCGGATATTTCCGTCCGCTCGTGTTGTTGTCAATGACGTCCTTTCTAACTCTACATGGAGACTGTAGACTCTCTCTCTCTCTAGACTGTAGACTCTCTCTCTAAACTATCCTCTCTCTCTCTACACCTCGTCAGTCTTCTCTCTCTTTGCCGTCCGCCCCGCTGGCCTGCAACGAGCAGGTGCGGCGGGCGAGTGGAAGCTGTCGTGTCGGCTCTCTCTCTCTGACCTTTTGCCCTCTTTTGTTCTTTCGGTCTTTTCGGTGGACAAGTGGGAGATCCCAGTTCTCCATTCCCCAGCTCGTCCTTTGATTGTCTTCTCCTTCTTGTTCTGGATCTACATGCGTTTGCCAGCGTCAACCTCTACTCCGATCCGCTGGAGCACTCCCCTCCTTTCCGTTCATCCGTCTTCCGCTATTCGCGCTGTGGTACTGTTTGTTCTTCGAGTCATTCCGGGTTCCCCCACTCGGATCTGACGTAAATTTGTTCGCCTTTTCCTGTTCGTCCGTCTTCTGCTCGATTTCTGTAGAGAAGGGTCGATCTTTCCCATATTTTTTGCGCCCCGCCCGGATCTGTGCGATTCGGCCCGTTTCCCAGTCGGTCCTTCCTGTTCCCGATTCTACTTCTGTACTGGTTTGTTTCTCGCTTTTGGATTTTGTTCATTCTGATGCTTCTAATTCCTGCTCCGGCCGTGCAATCTCAGAATTTCGACTTGGAACTGCCGTTCTCTTGCTCGGTTTCTCGCATGCTTCTTCCGTCGGACATCATCTTATTATTACTATTCTTCGCGTTGTCTTGTTGTCCCGAGATTTTCGACCCGGAGCCCCACTTCCACGCTCGCGCTGAAGCCGCCTCTTCTTTCAGCGCTTCTGCTGTGGGTATCGGCTCTTGGAAGCTCATGAATTTGGGGTCCATACGATGAATTGGTGACCTAGAGAGGTGCTATCTCCTGGTTAAGATAGAGGGACTCGATTTTGCGGGGTGGAGGTCCAAGTGTGAAGAACGGAACCATGATGGCGGAGCGGAACAGGTGTATTTCAATCGAAGAGCTTCCCCTCCATTTGATCATGGAGATACTTAGTTCCGGACGGTTGGGTGCTGCTGACCTTGCCTGCTTGGAGACGTCGTGCCGGATGTTCCGGGGGAGCCATGACATGTTCCCACACAAGTTCCGGTCCATGGTTGAGTTTGCAGCATTCACGCTCTGCAGGGCTCAGCCGGTGTTTGCTTCTCTGCCCCCCAGTGCACGAAGGGACCTCCTCGACCGCTGCGGAGGTAACTGGAAGAAGGTTCTGAGATTCTTGCAGTCAGTGGAGCAATCTTCTGGCACCGTAGCGACATCAGCAGGCAATGTAGATCTCTTGCATCCTTGATCTATGTTAACGCGTGCTGTTCTATCCGTCTATTTGCCAAAAAAATTGTTGACACATCCTTCCCATCGTGTTGATTTGAGCTGCTTTCGTTTAGATTCATTTGGGAAAGAAAAGTTGAAAAATTGATATCAGAAGAAACTTTATTTCAGTACTACCCTCTATAAAAGAAACATGGATTGCTGCAAATGGAAGATGCCCTGAAGAAGTGCAGCACCATCCATGTGGCTACTATAATGCTATAGAAAAGTTATCTGAAATGATTATGGTTGAAATGTCATCTGGGTGCAAAAACTAGGAGCCTGATTCATAAGCTTCTGTTTACGTTTTTCTTGAGATTATCCGTTACACAACCTTAGAATGATGGCAAAATATTACCCGAAAATCTGTTTATATGCCAAGTACTCGAAGCCAGATTCTCGAGCTTTTATTTATGTTTTATCTTGATATTATCCCATACACACTACACAACCTTAGAATGATGTCAATACTATTTGTCAAAAATCTCTTTTATATGCCCAGTGTTTGATAACCTACATAAAAATCGTCTTTGGCATTACACTGATGTGTTTTTCCTTGAAAATGGCTTCCATGTATTCTGAAGGAAATGGATAGCATCATTTTTTTCTCCCTCTTAATTTTTAACCTTAGACTCTTCTATGATGAGATTCACCTTGAAATGGGGCATTTCTATGGTGATAGGAACTAAAAAGTTGAAACTAGGTGCTTTTTTCCCCTTTAAATGTCTGCAGATGCAGGTTACAACTGGGAGATACCACACTCTGTTAATCAATGATTCCTCGGTGTATTCTTGTGGATCCAGTTTATGTGGAGTCCTTGGTCATGGTCAAGATGTAAAGCAGTGCGTAGCGTTCAGCCAGATCAACTTCCCATGTCTCTCACGGGTGATCCATGTCTCAGCATCCCATAACCATGCAGCCTTTGTTATGCAGTCTGGGGAGGTTTGTGAGACTGAAAAATGAAATCATCACCATGCTCCCTGGATAAATTAATGCCTTGCTGAAACAATTATTTTCCTCTAGGTTTTTACATGTGGAGATAATTCATCATTCTGTTGTGGTCATGGAGAGATAGGTCGTGCCATCTTCAGACCTACTCGAATTGAAGCAATGACAGGAGTTCCGTGCATACAGGTAAAAGAAATACTTGACAGTTATAACAATGTGAATGTACTTCTTGCTAATTAAGGGGATATATGATGTTAAACCTCTTTTTCTTTAAATTTCAAATGAGCTCACAACTCATTTTTTAATGATTTATTAGCAGAAGGAATTGATCTTGCTCATAAATTGTATAAAATACCCTCTAAATAAGGGCTTTGTTCTGGTAGCAACACATTTTGTGTGATTAGATGAGCATGTTTTCCTTAAAGTAGAAGCTAGGGCAAAATATTGAATGAGGTACCCCAGAAATTCTCTGTGAACAACTCTGATAAGCATCTAGGAAATAAACAATGAATTCATCAGAGTACTATAAGGTCGAGGTTCCCAAATGAGGGCCTTTACATGTCAAAATGCGGTCTCCACTGGAGTAGTCACAGGGACTGATTACGGTGCCCAGCATGTGTCATGTAATCCATTATGAGGTTTAGATTCACTTAAGTCATTTTGATTTATTAAGTTCATTGTGAAAATTAAGAATAACTTTAAGATGAATTTTCACATTGTAATTTTATTACTTACATGCAGTTTTTCACTTTCTCTTTTTGAGATGGTCCAAAATGTTCTTTTAAATATCACCAGTCTAGGTTGGTCTAGAGGGACCTACCAAAAAAAGGTTGGTCAAGAGGGTTGCCGGCAGTTTCTCATGTTCTCTTTTTAAGGTGGCCAAAGTGTTCTTTTAAATATCACCATCCTTGGTTGGCCAAGAGGGGCCTACCAGAGAAAGGTTGATCAAGAGGGTTACCGCAATGTACTCCTTTTTTTCTTTTTCAACGAATGACCAGAAAGCATTTTTTTATTAAAAAAATCAATATGCACTGGTTGCAATATAAGGTAGCAACAAACAATATGGTAGCTGTGCTCACCCTTGTCTTGCTTAAGAAAGGAAATCTTACCACTAGCATGCTTACACAAAACCCCTGAGATGCCTCTCGACCGAACCATGATCCATATTACAAATAAACTAGTTCTTTGTCAAACATCAAACATAGGAAATTCTTAATGATGTCAAAGGGGATCTTGATCATGGATGGCAAAGTCAGCCGATCTGGGTCGGAATCGGCCGACTAGACTAGGGTCAGAATCGGCCTATGGCGGCCCGATTTTTTTTTTTTTTTTTCGGGGGGGGGGGGGACGACGACGACGACCCACCCACGATGTAAGGTGGGATCGGGGGGATCAAGCAGAATCAGACGGAATTGGACTGGATCGGTCCGATCCAGTCTGATTCCATCTGATGAGAATTGTCATTTTTTAATGAGTTTGGGGGATGATAGTTTAGGCTTGACCAAATCCTGAGAGGTCTCAAGCAGATTAAGTACTGTCAGGAGGAGAGTGGCTCCTTTGGAGAAGTCATATACACGTTTGACTTTTTTTTACTAGACTTTAGATTTTTAATGTTCTATTGGGTCTATTTGAATTATAAAATTTTTATATATGTCAAATTATGAAAGATTAAAAAGTCGCTATTTTGATGGAATCGCTGAAATCGCAAATTTTTTCTTGAATGGGAGAGTTAACTTTTATTTGTAAAAGATATGATTTTTTGATATTTTTATTGGATTCAAATCGGAGGTACTTCTTTATTTACATGTAATATCTTAAGTAAATGAAACTACAAATAGAACATTTATTTAAATGATGTTCAGATAAATAAGATATCATAATTATCATTGCTCTGTATTGTAATATGAACATATGTGCAACTAGACTATGGATATATCTAAAATGTTCTATTATTATATATATTTTAAGAATTTTCTCTGATTTTCCCTTCATTTTTCACATTTTTTCTTCATTTTTTAACTTGGCCGATCCAAGATTGACCGGATTCCCATGGAATCTGGCGGATCCTGTGATCCGACCCGACTCGGATCAGGGTCGGCTGGATCCGATCCAACACCCTGATCTGACTATGTCATCCATGATCTTGATCCTATTGGAAACTCTCTTGTTGTTTTATATCTCCGAGTAGAAACTCTTCTGTTGATCCTATTCGTCTGGTCTTTTTCTTTCCTCCAGGTGACAGTAATGGGCACATGGCTACCACCAGCTCTATTGTAAGCATTTGATGGTTCTCCAGATCAAGGTTCGCCGCATCGGGGAATCGGGGCGAATTGGGTTTTTTCTGATCCGCCATGATTCGACAGAATCAGACCTATTCGCATGGGAATCGGTCCGATTCGATGGGAATCAGGCAAATCGGATTTCTCCTTATTCGATGGCCGAATCGGACCGATTCGATCCGATCCGGCAAACCATGCTCCAGATCACCTCTGTAGTATCACAACGAGGAAATAGATAGTCTTTTGTTTCCAGAGACATGCCACGGAAAAAGACGGTGGCTTATCCCCACTTGAGAAGACTTGTCTTTGTTCAGTGCTGCCGTCCTCACTTAAATCAGATTTCATGTGAAGACTTTAATATTTTCTGACCATTCTTTTATTTGACCCTTACCTGTCGAACTCTAATGTAACTGCAATGAATCTATGTTCAGGCCAGCAGGCTCTAATTTTTATTTTCACTTTCAACTTTCATTCTCATGTACATATTGTGATACCGGTTTGTACTTGAATCATGTGGACGACATTGAATTATTATTCTTGGAATTCAATGGACTTCATGCTTGTTTGATTATCAAATACAATGTGTTTACCATTGAGCATCTGTAACATGTTGTGAGGTTCAGACTACAGTGAGCCTTCTTCAACATTCAATTACCTTCACTATTTAATCCATGTCCGTTATCGTTCATATATATATATGGATTCTTCACTTTCTATGGTGGAAAAAGTCTTGAATTTCCTTTTAGTTCGTTATTGAGGGAACATTTGTTATGTTTTTTTTTAATATACATTCTTATGACGTTCAAAAGAAAGAAAAATGTCTTTTTATATACTAGTGGTACTATCCACTTTTCCCCAAAAAAAAAAAAAAGTCCTTGTCAGTTGTTACTTGGGGTACATATGGAATCCCTAATTGCTTGGGCTTTGTAACAACCCCCCATTAATTTTATGCTAGACTACTGGACTTCTAGAAAGGTCTTTTCAGTTGAACCATAAAGAAACCTTGGCTAGTTGGATGATTCATGTTGGAGATCACAATTTCATGAATATGGATTTCTTTATTCCATTTTTTTTAGCCTTTGATCATATTCTGTTTGAATTTCGTTTCAGGTTGCTACAGGTCTTAGTTTCACCGTGTTTCTCACAAGGAATGGCAGTGTGTATACATGTGGAACTAATACACATGGCCAGCTTGGTCATGGGGACAATATGGACAGACCTATTCCAAAGAATGTTGAAATGTTTGAGGGTCTTGGTCGAGTTATCCAGATAGCTGCTGGTTCAAGTTACACGTTGGCTGTAACTTATGATGGAACAGTTCATTCCTTTGGTTCTTGCACTAATTTCTGTCTTGGCCATGGTGATCAGCATGATGAGCTTCTTCCTCGTGCCATACAGTCATTTAAGAGGAGGAACATTCATGTAGTCCGTGTCTCAGCTGGGGATGAGCATGCAGTGGCACTTGATTCTAGCGGATGTGTTAGTTCCTTTTACCTTCATCTTTTAATGCTGTTTACCTCTTGTCTATACTGAAATAGAATGATTTGTTTTCTCTACAGGTGTACACATGGGGCAGAGGCTACTGTGGTGCACTGGGCCATGGAGATGAAAATGACAAGACCAGTCCTGAGCTATTGATCAGTCTCAAGAGCCAACTTGCCGTCCAGGTTTGAAATTTCTGAAAATGTTTTCTTTATGAGTAGATCAATAAAATGGGTTCCTGGGTGTAGCAAACAATATGTAGGACTTTTACAAAGATGAATGACGGAAATTCTACTGTGAAGTATTTTGATACTGTCTTGAACCTTTCAATTGCACTTAAAATCAATGTCAGCTTCTGTCAGTAACAATTATGAATTTTGTTCTTTTAACTTCTTCACACATGTTTTTTTTTTTTTTTTGATCGGTAATGTGATGGTTGGGGAGGGGGACAAATGAGGAGAGGGCGCGGGATCGATCCCGCGCCCTCCCGTCTCCCCCCTCCATTTGGCAGGGGGGAGACCACCGCACCAACATGGCGGGCTCTTCACACATGTTTCTTTCTTCGCCTCTTTGGTAGTATTAAATACATGCAACTACTGTATGCAAGACATCGTCAATGTCCACTGCTTTTCACTGCTTTTCTTCCTTCTATTAAATGTGCCACCTAGCTTTGGCTATAGTTTGTACCACAACATTAAGGAATATCAGATGTTAAAAGTCGAAAGATAGCATAAAAAGTGGTTTGAATAGCCGATCCCACTTTATCTCTCATTTTCTTCGTAGCTGGTGAATGTCTTAGATTAAGACTTTCTTCAGTCTCAATTCTCATGAGGCATGTTGAATGATAACTGATGCTTTATCTGCCAATGATGAGAAATATGTTATACCTTGCTCTGGATGCAATGTTATTCTGCCATAAATAAACATTTGAGTGGACCTCATTGTAATAATTTTCAATTTCTCTGCCCTTCGTTTCGACCCTATATTCCATTTAAATAGTGCATACATGCTGCCATAAATGGGTGATGCAAGTGTACAAGGTACCCTTGTTTGTGGAGAAGGCATTCATGTCTTGTGAAATGGTGTATGTGCACTTATGTAAATAGGTGACCGGGAAATAGTGTACTCATGTATGGATGTACCCTTTTCCCGAATACTGCAGTTTCCCTAGAGTTGAATCACGAACAATTGATTGCTTGACTTCCTTGAATCTCTTTTATTAGAAGCACATAATCCTTCAACCCTTTTTCTGAATTTCATGATACATGATAATGTTCACTATGAGAATGCTTTATCCTATCCAGCAAGTATCTGTTATTAATATGTCATCGCTATGACAACGTAGGTCTGTGCAAGAAAGAGGAAAACGTTCGTTCTCATGGATGATGGATCTGCTTATGCTTTTGGATGGATGGGTTTTGGGAGCCTTGGCTTTTCTGACAGGGGAAGCTCGGACAAGGTTATGAAGCCACGACCTCTTGATAGCTTAAAATCTCACTATATCTCTCAGATCAGCACTGGGTTGTACCATACCGTAGCAGTTACAAACAGGGGCCTGGTATTCGGCTTTGGGGACAACGAAAGGGCACAACTTGGTCATGAGTGGTTAAGCGGATGCCTTGAACCTACTGAGATTATTATACCTACTGAGATTATTATTCAACAAAAGGAAGAATCGGACATGGCAGCAGAAAGTTGATGACAACTGAAGCATGAATGCACCCAGCCAAAATCGACCATTTTGTAGGTATAATTGTGTATCTGCCCTTTCAAATTTCTCTCGTTAAGTCATTTCTCTGGATTTATTGTGTATTTAAAGATCCTGTAACAAAACAGTCGTCATAATAGCAGAGAAAAATGCTTGTGTACTAGACAATAAAAAGGAAACATCTCGACTTGTGATTAATTGCATGGCTTCATTGCGAAATTTTCGTTTCCTTTTCTCACATCTGGCAACTTATGAACAGTAACCAGTTCTATTAAGCTTCTATTTACGTTCAACAAGCCTATTAAGTTCCTCCGTCCACATCATGAAAACTCTATTGGATGGTGCATCGCAGAATTCCAGTTATCCTTTACATTGGGCGACCCTGTAGTGCGTGTTTGTTGGACATTGGGTAGGCTCTCAGAAAGCCATCACAAAGTAGATGCTCTTCTGACTCTTCTTCCAACTGTTCTGTGTTTTTTGGGAACATAAGTAGATGAAAAGTTGACGTGCCCGCTGTTCTTGCCCATGCTTATTATTCTCAATCTCCCACATCAGGCTGATGGGACAAGAACTAATAGTACACTTGATGGGGGACCCCTAGTCTCACCTGCGAAGGTCGTCTTTCACCTTGAAAATTTCCACTCGACTAGAACAGAGACGTCAAAAACAATAAAGAGAAGAAATTTTGATCTGATAAGATATTTTTATCTTCGTTATATATATATTTATATACTGAGAATAAAAATGTTTTAATAAATTACCAACCTTATATATGGGGGTTGCATTATGATCCAGCAACTGAGGTTTAAAATGTATTATGTTTAGCCACTGGGCCAACGATGCCCCGCCCCGGGTTCGAAACCCACACTTTGCTCCTGCCTCCTGCAAAGTCTAGAAAAACTCCCTTTTAAATCTCCTATGTATGTTCCTACTTGTTTAACGTAGTATGTTAAAAGGGAGATAAACTAGTGCCGCATCATCTTGAAGCAGTACCCAGTTCAACCCGTATCAATACACTCCATTGATTCTGATTTGTTTTTGAATTTAATAATAAAGAAATTAAGAAATGATTAAATCATGGATACCAAATTGACTGGACTTGAATTAGACTCTCTCGGACACGATATAGTACAAATATGCGTTGTAGTTCGTGCATCCGATATGAACTCGACAAGACACAGCAGATGAAACGTTGAATCATGACAGAGCCCACTTCACTTCTATCTTTCGCATCGACCATCCAACAAGTTGGTCGTGGGGGAGGATTTAAAGGCCCATCACCCCAGAAGTTGATCTACCCTTATAATTCTAGGACTTCTTCCTCCAAAGACGACAATGCTGACCGGAATGGATTAGTATGGTTGGAAGACGAGAACCACCCCTTCGTCCAAGTTGGATTGGACATATTACAGAGTCCAGTTGACCCCTAACACGGGCAGCGTTTAGTTAGACCGAGTCAAAATATCTAACTTGAATTTGACCGAGCAAAATATTTGTTGCAAATGATTTGCAGCAAGTGTTGTAAATTCAACGAGGATTTGCCACCTTACGACATGGCATTGATTACTCAATCTTAAGGGGTTGGGTGGCAAACCCCGTTGGGTTTGCAAATCTTGTTGCAAACCAATGATTTGCAACAAGATGTTCTCTTTGACCGAATGCGGTTTGGCTTGAGTTCATATTAGCGTAGTCTGATCCAAGGTAAATGTGTATCAACCATTTTTAATTGTTGCTTGTTCAAGTGTATATTAGTGCTGAAGCTGCATGAAATTTCAACATACTTTTCAAGAGAAATTGCCTCCATTTGAAGTTTTGTTCTTTTTTCTAGGAAAAAAATCCTCTTGAGGGAAGAGAAATAGATCTTACTTTTAAACACAATTATTTTCACAATTTTCAATGTGAAACTAAACTATGTCTTTAGAGAAATGCTACCTGCACGTCCGCCCGGTTGCCCGGGCGGACGTGGAATCGCCGTGGGCCGACTGATTGGTCGACTGCGCGGGCCCCACGTGGAGCTCGGCATGTGGGGGCCGCGCGGCCGACCAATTAGGTCGGCCCGCGGCAATTCCACGTCCGCCCGGGCAACGGGCGGACGTGAGAAAAGCATTTCTCATGTCTTTATATTGTCACCCTAATGAGGATAATGGTGGATCTCCTTCAACGAGGATAAGAGTGTGAAGATCTTGTTGCAACAAGACCTTGGAGTAGGATATATTGTCTCTCTTTTAGTTTCCCACCAAGGGCGGACACATGACTAAATATAAAGGGGGCCGAAATAAGAAACTATATAAAACAAAGTAAAATATCTTAAAATAGAGGGGGCTAAAATATAAATTATTAAATTTATCAATCATTATCTTATCAAAATATAAGGGAGGTTTTTTTTTGGCGGGGGGGGGGGGGGGGGGGATGAGTAGGCATGGCCCCCCCATCCCCAATGTGGGTTCGCCCCGGTTACCCACATATGGTGCTACGAAGTTATGTAAAAAATATTTTGGCGGGGGGGGGGGGGGGGTGGGATGAGTAGGCATGGCCCCCCCATCCCCAATGTGGGTTCGCCCCGGTTACCCACATATGGTGCCTACGAAGCTATGTAAAAAATATTTTGGCGGGGGGGGGGGGGGGGGGGATGAGTAGGCATGGCCCCCCCATCCCCAATGTGGGTTCGCCCCGGTTTCCCACATATGGTGCCTACGAAGCTATGTAAAAAAATTTTGGGGGGGGGGGGGGGGGGGGGGGGGATGAGTAGGCATGGCCCCCCCATCCCCAATGTGGGTTCGCCTCGGTTTCCCACATATGATGCCTATGAAGCTATGTAAAATTTCAGCATGTTCCTCAAGAGATATTGTCTTCGTTTGTGATTTTGTCTTTTTCCTAAGAAAAAAATCTTTTTGGGAGAAGAGAAATAAGTCTTGTTTATAAATATCATTATTTCTAATGTGAAACTAAATTATATCTCTACATGTGTCATTACAATATTATTTTGGAGCATATAACTCTCATACTCTGATATTATCCTAAGTACCAAAAAAAAAAACTCTCATATTATCCTTAAAGTAGAGGGTGGAGGTAACATTTTAGTTTTTCTTATAGACCAAGATTCTAAACAAGGAAGAGAGACAAACCCATGAAACAAGTAAACATTGTGGCGGTCGTCGCTGTTCGAATCCTCATAAGGATCCTACCCCACTCCATCTCCCATGAACCACTAAGACCCGGAAGGGATACCATCACACGTATTCAGTGAGAATGTAAATAAGACAAATAAAACATACATAAAGATGAAAATATTATAGGATCTCATACATATATGTCTACAGAAAGTTTATAATGTCCAATACATAAACTCAAGCTCAAAATAAAACTACAACAATCTAGAATATATACTGGGGTGTACAATTGGAACTCACACTGTTGGTGGTACGAACCTACCTCCACTACGAAGGGGATCGGTCTTAACTAAGGGATGAGAACTCACTTGCTCATCTTCACCTGAAAGGGAAGTAGGCATCCTAAGGGGGTGTGGGCCTCACAAGTCACCGACTCAGTAGGAAAATTCTCCAAAACACAAAGTTAATTTAATAAAACAAGTAACAAGTGTAATCTACTACAGAAAGTAAACTAAGTGCGATTGGCAAAAGTAAACTAATCACACATTTATTCCATTCATGAACATATAAATCACGAGTTAGAAGGCACGACACTAACACTCCGGTCACAAAGATTGGTTGCGACACTAGAATCTGACCCCAGCTAAACAACACAAAAAAATCTCTCAGTTTTACAGTCAAAGACGTAAGATGATCAACTGTTCCTCCATGTCAAATAACAAAAGCTGTGGAGACTAAATCAACCACCACCTACAGTCTGACCAGATTGTAGACTCACGTCTGACACACCTCTAAGGGTTTTGCGACCCGTAGAGTATCGGGAGAGTGAGGCAAGTGGGTACGAGGGACAAGTTATGGTCTAGCATGTCTGCTGATATCCCTCCCTCAACCACAAGTGCACTACAAAGGACTAAAAGAACAATCACACACACAAAGTTGTTGTCCCATTATCGTCTTTTCATATCCGGACATACAACTCAAATAGCGGAGTAAGGAAGTCTAACAAGATGACACAGACCTTGATGGTACACCGTACCGGAATTAACCCTGAACACATGTGTGCTTGGCTTACAGAGAATATAAAATACTCGACTGATGTGGCTTCAAAGAATAAGTGTCGAACCCACCAAACTCAGTAGATAGTTATCACATTATTAAAACTCATATTCAGATAGCCATCATTCAATTATCTCATAATGGAATTGTTAATCAATTTGTAACCATGCCATAAAACCATTTTGGGGACCATCAATTAACTTGAAACTAACCCTCATACTATGTTGGGAGAAATAATACCAAACAATGAGAACGCACCGAGGGTCCCGGACATGTTAACAACGCATTTGCCCGATTAAGTGCGACTCGACAACTGAACGAGCTAGGGGTCACAAGTGCGTTCTAAACACACCTATCGAATTAGATGCGTTCTGACACAGAATGCCCAGATCATAGGGTTTCACTCAGAAACCGCACAAAACTTGCATTTTTTGCAATCTCAATCATTCAACCACGATTGTGAACACTTAATTCGACTAAATACCATCTCAACATGCTTTAAAATAAAGTAACACTCTTAAACGTAGCATTTCACACATAAGATCATGCTCTAACATGGTTTCACGCTTTGAAGCTAAAGATTAAGCAAGAACAATCCATTTCACACAATTAAATGCAAATAAACTAAACCTAACAATCTATTCATGACATTTTTTACTAAAAAATGTAAAGAAATCACGAGAAACAAGGAAAATCACCCTACCCGCACGAAGAACCAACCCTGTAGGGCCTTCCCGCCAACCGTTCGCTCTTCTCCTACTAGATGCTATAAACATCCTCCGAAACTAATTCCTAACATGAAATTAACCTCTAATTAAATATGACAAATCATAACCCTTTTAACTCTTCAATCTTGGTCTCATTGACGATGATCCCACCAGCCATTTTCTCTTTGAAGTGCAAATTTAAATACGGGAAAAATGCAACATCCGTTCCCCTCTCAGTTTCCCCACCTCAAAAAAAATCCCATTTTAGAGGATCTCAATTCGAATGTCTCCGAGCTGCGACATGAAAAGTTCACATCAAACTATCTTGTCACAAGGCAAAGAGGGGATCACGAAGTAAGCAAGTAGAGCTCAGCACATCTCGAGCGTGCCACCCTCTGATCAGTTCTTCCCTCCTGCGGCACGATGGCAAGTGAGACCAACTCCCCCGGCCCACCTGTGTAGAAGCACCCCGATCGTCCATATTTGTTTGGGTCACCTTTGATTGACGCAAGAGAGAGAGTTTTTGATGTGACAGGATGAACTATTTTATGACTTAATCAACATAAAAACATTTTCTTGCTGATTTGTAGCCATTTCCAATCATTTAGTTAGGAGGTAGACATCTGAGGGAAAAGGAGATTTTTTTTTCCTTTCAAGAAAAGAACAATTAAATACCAATGATTGCCACCAATAATAGACTAAGTTAACACATTTTCTAGAAGCTAACAAAAAAAAAAGGGGCAATAATGCAAACTTAGAGCGAAGATTTGATTCAACCTTTCAACCCTTCTAGGAGAGATAGATACCTGTACAGGTTGCTAACTCCAAGAACATTATCGTAGTTAACTACAATCATTGAGATCTCTAAATGGAACAAAAAACTATCTTGAAAGAGAGAGGTAGACGAATGAGTGGAGAGTAGTGTGTGTGTGTTTTTTTTTTTTACTTTTAAAAGCATAGTTAAATGTCAATGATTGTGAAGATGACTGAACATAATCAACTTCTTCAGAAGCAAAGTGAAAAGGACATTAACATAAACTAAATTAAAATTTTGATTCAACCTTTCGTTCCCTCCAAGAGGTACTTCCAAGCAGATTGTTGAGTCCCAAGAACATACTACTTGGTTTCCAGTTTCCACATTCTTAAATGTACCTTTTTCTTGGGGATGGGGTGTTAAGGAAAGGAAGAACGCTCAGAGCTGAATCCCTCTGGTATAAATTTCAGCCTCTTGAAAAAAAAAAAATTCAAAAAAATTGGACTGAAAAGTTTAAAACGGCGACATTAGGTTTGATCTCTCACCCTCAGCAAGGTGGCAAATAGTTCATCCTTTCCAAGAGTACAAGGGAAAGATCCAAAGACTCGTATAATATTACAGTTCAAATGTTTGATTATTCATACCCTTCAATGTTAAAATCACCTCAGCTTATTAAAATTAACTTAAACATGGATGACGAGAGGAATCCACAGTTTTTTCTCGGTTGTAAGTCCAAGTAATGTCCAATCAATGGCGTACGTATTGTGGGGCATATACCTCATAAACCTTAAGTTGTATCGGGGGGAGAGAGAGAGAGAAAACTCGTGCATGCATGACTCCATGATACCTGATAGCCCCCATAATTATATTATCATAAACTCCTGCTTATGAGGTGCTAATTAATCAATAGTTACCTTTTACTGTTAGTGTTAAATTTAGAACTAAAGAATAGTATTAAGAAATGAGAAATTAATTAGAAGCCTCTGACTGTAATAAAGAGATTTTTATTGTAATATGATTTAACGTATACTGTAACTAATGATAACACTTACTGTAATGAGTTACAATTTTATCAGAGACTAAAAAATAAATTAAATATCAACTAAGAACTCCTAATTAATTTACCCTTAAAGAAAACCATTACTTTTGCGAATGGCAGGTCGGTTGACACTCGAGTTTGTTAATTGTGGGCCGGAGATTTTAAGTTAAAATAATATGGAGGTAAATTCATGTAAGAAAGTAATTTTATTAGCCGGATCGATGCTCACTTCCACTTTTCCTAAAGATTTACTATTTTGCAACAGAGGTGAAAATTATTATAAAATTTCTCTTGTAATAACTATTATATATTTCTTAATTTTAAGCAGACAAATCAATTTCTAGCTAGCTAGAGAGCATGTGGCTTTCGGCGCCGTTTCCAACCGGTTTTGCGTTTTTCCACTTGTTATTAAAAAGACCAGCGGTAGGAAGTACCGGCTAAGAAGATAAACTCAAAAATCTCATCCATCGAGCCCAATAAAACCTTTGTCATGAAGTATGTATGTGCCATAACAAACACCTTCTTCTTCCCCCCTTGATGGTGATACAACGTCATGAGGTGGCCCCCCAAAGTGCTACAACAAACGGATAACCCCCGAAAGTTTTCATAAGTAGTCCCCCTCCCCGGCCCACCCATGTAATTATTATTATTTTTTTTACATACAAAAATTGTGGCAACACACATACGTTTGTGGTGTGAAGATACCTCGGCACCTAATCCCCACGTTTAACTAAGACTTGCCAATATCGAACGGGATGTTGTCGTCTGTCGTCGTCGAACCTGGAATATGCGAAGATGCTAAATATTCCATTCCATGATCTTTTTTTACACATCATTTATAAGGTGCACATATGTAATGTGCACAAATTAGAAGGATAAATGTGCACTACTTGTTCAAACAGTGATTTCTATGTAAAAAAAAAAAATCCAGTTTTTTGATACTACTGTGGAGAGAGAAATACTTTCTAAACAGTGGTTTCTATATAACGTATATTTTGTTTTTTCGATCTTCCACCAGAGAAAGCGAGAGGGAGAGAGAGATATATATTTTCTATCCGGATAGAAGAAAATAAATGATTTGTTCAAGGTGAAATATGACGTTCGAATAAATCAACTCGACTCTTCTATCTATTTAGTCGACTCGATAAAAGATATTGTTCAAAGAAAAATATTTTAGAGAACATTTGTGACTTACTCGAATATAGACAAATTAATTATAAGTCACTATCATAGATACTTATTTTCTAATCCCCGTCAGAAAAAGATGCCCCAACAATCCCTCATTTTGTTGGACTTTATCAATTAGTTTTTGAAAAGACAATTTCTGTCTTCTTCTTTTTTTTTCTCATGTTACTCTTATGTTTGCTTTTGCGCTATCAAATATGTATAACTACGGTGCTCATATTTTAATAGTATTTAAAGTTTAAGTTTTAAGACGTTAAAGTAAAAGTTTGAAGTTGTTAAAGTATATCTGATAATGAGTTAAAACATGTGGTATTTAAAGTATTTGTTAATATGATCTAAAGTGTAACTGTTGACATAATTTAAGGTCTAAATTTTAAGACGCTAAAGTAGGAGTTCAAAATTGTTAAAATATGTATGATAGTGAATTAAAACATGTGAGATTAAAGTGTAACTATTGATATAATTTAATGTGTAAATGTTAGCATGATTTAAAATCTAAATTTGAAGGTGTTAAAAATAAGAGTTTGAAGACATTAAAATACATGTGATGGTTAGTTAAATTGTGTGAGACTTGAAATCACTGTTAACATGATTTAAAGTTTATGTTCTAAGATGATAAAGTAAGAATTTGATGTCCCTCGCTGCTAGGCGGATTGGACACAAGGGGTGTGGGGGGAGCGATGCCTCGGGTGCAATACCGGGGCGGTGCTGGGTTGTCCAGAGGCGGATGCCACTGAACTATTAACCAAAAATAATAAATTTGAAGTTGTTAAAATATATATGATAACTGAGTTAAAATGTGTAAAACTTAAAATAACTATTGACATAAAATAAAGTCTAAATTTAAAGACATTAAAATAAATGTTAAAAATATTAAAATAAAATCGTTAAAATATACATAATGGTGCACATGAGTGACTCAATTAGTTGACACTACGTTGTACATTTAAGATCAGGAGTTCAACTCCCAATGATCAAGGAATTGTCAAAAGATCTATCCCCTATGATGTAAAAGACTAATATTTTAAATAATAAAAATTATATATATATATGATAGTAATTTAAAATATGTAAGACTTAATCACAGTTTGTATAACTTAAAATCAAAGTTTAAAGTTTTTTAAATAAGAGAAAACCAATTAAAATAGAAAAACAAACATGTTCAAGAAGAGAAAGTATATTAAAAAAGAAGATAAAATTAATTGAAATATCTGATCTGTTAAAATAATAATTAAATCATTTACATCAATAATTATAATATATTAAAATTATAATATTATCTGTTAAAATAATAATTATAATATGTTAAAATAGATGGAAAATCAGTTAAAACAAAAAAAACATATTAAAAAATATAATTATAATTATTAATATGATTTAAAATAGAGAGAAATATCAATCAATCGAGACTTATTTTAGATTCACGACTCCTTTAGAAAACTATGTAACTACATATTTTTCTCCCTTTATAAAACTATGTAAGTCAGAGACTAAAAATAAGTTTTCAAAAAATAGGGATTGATTGATAATTCTCCCTTTAAAATATAACTTAAAAGATGTTAAAATAACAATTACCCTAAATCAAGACAGAAAACATTAATATCTAAATGTCTAACACTGATCTCCATAAAATAGAGACTAAAAATTAACATCTCTAATGCTTCTGACATAAACCTACAATTAAAGTCCCGCTTCTAACTGCGGACCTATAATTAATTTTCCTTGGAATATTAACCGGATTGATTCGTGGACCGAGGACGACGTAACGTGGGGTTTTTACAGCGACGGCATCCCTGATCCCTGCAGAGTCTTTACCCCCACTTCTCACGTTCCAATTCCATGGCTAGTGTGGGCAGATCACTCCACAAAAGAGAACACGGTCGGAACACAGGAAGGGTAAACTCTCCTCTTTCACAGTTACAGCGATCGAGCGGATCCACGGAAAGGTTTTTTGCACAGGGAACAAGAAACAAAAGAATTTAAAGTCCAGAACAAAACCCAAGATTCACACCTAGCATACAGTGGCTGCAGGAGACAGGGAAGACAGAAAGATAAAAGTCTTGAGGATGGAGGAGAGAGAGAGAGAGAGAAGAGAGTCTAGAGAGAGAAAGACAGGACATCTGTCCGGTGGGGAGGGGGAAAGGCGCAGTGGAGGTGGCGGCTACTGCTGCTGTTGCTGGTCGAATGCTTGGAGCTGCTCCCGGAAGACGGTTAGGACGTCGGGGAAGGTGACGACGCCCGCCAGCTGGTAGTCGTCCTCGACCACCCACACGTAGCTCACCCGGTGCGCCAGCGCCTGTATCATCACAGCCACCAGCGAGCTCCACGGGTGGCACACTATGGCGTCCTCCGACCGCCTGCCCATTCGAGCCGAGTAGCTGCCCGACCTGTTGTACCCACGCCGCAGACGGCGGCCCCCTCCTGTCCCGCCTTCCGCCGATTCCTCGTCCGAGGAGGAGGAACCCGACGAGCTCCCCGAGGACGGGGAGGAGAGGGAGGCGTCCGACATGGCCGCGTCATCCACCAGCTCCAGCATCCCCCGCATGCCCCGTTCCATCAGCCGCGCCTTGACCGCCCGCAGGGCCTCCTCCGGGGGGCCGCCGAGGCCGCCGGAGTCGATGTAGGCCATCAGCTCGCCGGCAGAGAGCGTGGCCACGGCGGCGGCGACGGTCTCGTCGCAGTTGGCGAGGGTGGAGGGGGAGATCTCGCCGATGAGCTTGCCGTCGTCGGTGATGACGGCGACGGCTGTCTGGGAGGCGAGGGCCTGCTTGATGAGGGGCACCGCGGCGAGGGCGGGCTGATGGTAGCGGACGGCGAGGACGTCAGGGCGGACGATGCCGAGGTAGTCGACGGAGAGGGCGGGGACGGGGGAGAAGGCGGCGATGGAGTTGAGGAAGAAGCGGACGAAGTCCTCCTGCGTAAGCCAGCAGAAGGCCAGCGCGTTCTTCTGGGGCTTCTTCCGGCCGGTGACCCCCGCGGCCCGAAGTGGGACCATCAAGCTCTGTGCCCCACTAGTATCACATCCAGCGCCTCCACCACGCTGCCAAAACAACAACAAAAACCAACTCACCACCAGATCAGAACCCCCAAAAAAGAAAGAAAGAAAGAAAGAAATAGAACAAACACTATCGGTTTCTTCGTCCCACCCTCCAAAGAATTCCCCATCCACACCCCCAAACCCCCCACCACCACCATCAAGAACAGAGTGGAAGCATTCATCACAGAAAGGGGGAAAACAAAACAAGCCCTCGATCGCGTGACATGAGCCACAACAGAGTCAATGTTTTTGAAGCTGAGAGCTCCATGGTCACATCCGAACAAAGAAAAACTGTAGGGAGATCTCTCAAGATAAATACATAACATTAAAGGCGCCGTCCGTTGGGGGGGGGGGGGGGGGTCCTCCCATCCCCACCCACAACCAGAGACCAGATCAAAGTTTCGCGGAGAAATGAACAGAGAAGAAACAAAGATAGGTACAAGGGGATATAATGCAACATAGATCGGAGGGGGGGCGGGGGGACTAAGGACTAACCTGGAGTGGCGCTCGACGCGGCTGATCAGGGCACCGGAGTCCTTGGGGAGGAGGGCGGAGACGGGGGACCGGAGGCGGAGGCGGGGCTCGCTAGGCTCTCCTCCGAACAGAGGTAGCAGATGATGTCCACCATGCAGACTTGCCGAGGCAGGCGGCGCCCTTGGCCGACCCCGGCGTCCTCTCGCTCCACACGGCCAGGCAGCTGTCACCGCATCGCTTTAGGGAGAGCAGCGCCTCGCCGACGGTCGCGGACGGCGGCAGCGATCTCAGCGCCGGCTTCCCGATGCAGAGGTCCGACACCTCATGGGCTAGCAAGCCCACTGCCATGCACTCCCGGAGCTGCTCTAGAGAGAGAAAGAAAGCAAGCAAGAAAAAGAAGATAGAGAGAAAGAGAGACCGAGGAAGATAGATACACAGAAGAGCGAAGGGAGTAGATTAGAAGAGAAATGGAAGCTGATGCGAAGATGAAAAGATCGCCGAGGAGATGGGCATTGGGTCACGGCCTTTAAATAGATGTAGCCACCCAGCACTGGTAGTCGGTTGTTTATCGGGTTCGGATTCGGACCAGGCGTTTCCGGAAGGTTGCCATTTGGCCCGGGTTGATGTCACCCTGTCGGTGCAGAATAGGAACCGTTTCGTGCGGCGAGATGGAGCGGCGCACCACGAGCGCGGCGAGGGGGGGTAGAGTTCTGTGCGCTTGAGAGAAAAGTTGGGTTTGATTAAGGTTGCAAACGAGTCGAGTCGAGTTGAGTATTACGATGTTCAAATTTTGTTTATTAATTTTTAATCTATTTTAAGTCGAATTTAAATTTTGTCGAGTATTAAAAATGATTGTTCAAATTTGATTCGTTTAAATACTCTCGAGTTTGAACTTTTAACGAATATCTTAACGAGTCCAATTGAATTTGCGAGTAATATATATATAAATATATATGTATCCATATTATGTATATATATAAGGCTAATTTAATTTACAAATAAAAACCTAATTGTTTATAAGACATAAAATTATCTTATTTCAAGGTCATATTCAAGATCCTTCATAAGTGATTGGTTTAATTATTTAGTATAATGTTTTAAAATATTTAACAACTATATTTGTATTTTTATAACTAAAAAATAAATATATTTGTTACGAGCTTAACGAGTGAGTAGACATTTGTCATACTCGGCTCGTTTATGAAAAGAACTTAAATTTTTGTTTGATCTTGACTCGTTTACTTTACTAAAAGAGCGAATTCGAACAACATCTGAGTCGAATTCGAGTTACTTGTCGAGTGTATTAGTTCGTCTACAGTCATTCCATTCATAATTTATGTATTTACACACTCATATTTAATCTTTTATATTTTAATATTTATAAGTATTTCGTACCTTACCAAAAATACTTTAAAAATCATAAATATTAATATTATCATATTTATAATAAGAAATAATATAATCTGAGTATATTAACGGGTAACTAATTGAGGTATTTTAACGAGCATATTATCGAGTATTTTAACGAGCTGTTTCGCGAACGTATTCGAGTCGAGCAATTTCTGTTGAAGCTCAACTCGTTTATGAATCGAGCTTATATTTTTGTTCAAGCTCGGCTCATTTATCTAATAAACGAGTAGAGTCGAATTTTTATCGAGCCGAGTTTCGAGTTACTTGTCGAGTATATTGGTTCGTTTGCAACCTAGTTTGATGAGCATTGGCAAAAAGTTTTTTTTTTAATATAGAGATTTAAAAAAGTTTTTTTTAATAAGCCATTTTGATACAATAGGTGGAAAATTTGTTGTTTATTTCAAGGATATAATTTTCTCATAAGAGTTGTTAGATTTTTAGTCCATGAAGTCTATTTGCAAGTGATTTGTCGTAATTAACTTCTAATATTTTATGATGGATGTTAATGTACATGTAACATAGGTCGGCTCGAGTCGAGTTTACCGTCGAGGTGATCTTGGCCGAAGTATGAGCCAACACGACCAAATTTAGGAGACCGATCCGAAATGCACTTGGCCACGTGAAATGCCTCTCGACATGCTGAGCAGAATGGTCTAGTCTATGGAGTAGAACAACGTACTTATATCTGGAGAGTGTCTCCCTCTTTTATAGAGTTAGAATATCCGTGTAACAGTTAGATGACTTCACAAATCTTACAGGGGATCTCCGTGATTCTATCTAGATCGTGGTCGTAATCGACATGACATATCATTCAAATTGTGGTCTTAATGGCTGTAATTATCGGACGCACGATTCTCGAATGTTGCCATATCAATTATTGCTCCGGTCGTTACGTGAGCCATGTTTCAAGAATCTTGATGACGCGTCGGGCTCTAGGTCAGACACGTCGAGCCGGGATGATCCTCGTCCTTGATCGAGTTGAGGTAGTTAGCCCAAGAGAAATAAACAAGTCGTCCTACCCGACGTGACTGTCGAATTAGACGACAACGAGATCTGATCACAACGACGTCAGAACGTCAGCTCCTGTGGGAACCCGATCTAGTCGTTTTGAGTTGTCGACCCGAAAGATGACTTCACTTAACACAAGTCACGTCAAGACGCTTAGATAATTTGAGAGGTCGACAGAATTGAGAGTTCAGCCGACCTGTGGAGAACTCCCCGTATCAATAACAAATAATTAAAAACAACATTTTCAAGAATTTCAACAGTACAACTATCTATATAACATCCAGTCCGAATCACAGGTACCCTCGAGGCTTTAACATCTCTTGAACATTACATCCCCTTGATGGAACAGTATTCTTAAACTTGCACATATGGGAACGGGCCCTTGAACTTATTTTGCGATGGGAGTTATGAAACACTTTAAGGGTCTGTTTGTTTGCACGGAAATCCGGTGTTAAGAAATAGTTTTTAGGAAAACTTGATTTTTTAAATCATTTGGTACCAGTGAAAATAAAATTTGGAAAACTAAATCACAAGAATCCTGGATTTTGGCACACGGTTAAAAGCGCGGATGCCATTTTTCAACTGTTGTGTGGCGGCAGTTACATTGCTACAGGTACACATTTTGTGCACTATTCATGTAAGTTGTAATTTTTTTTTTGTTCCACTCATTTAAATAGTATTTGTCAAATTTAATTATTTTTCATTAGTTAATTTATTTATTTTTTTATTAAAATATCTGTAGAATACTATTCATTCAAATTGTGTTTTTATTTTATTTCTCCTACTTTAAATTTTATTTGTCAAAGTTACTTATTTTTATTAGTTATTTATTATTTTATTATTTTTTAAAAATATTAAAAATAAAAAATAAAAAATAAAATTTGATGAATAGTGTAATACACAAAGAGTATATGACTTTCTCTCATTTGAGTAGATCATAAGATCTCATACTCCTCCATACAACTTTATATTTTCCTAACAACAAAATAAACAATTACGTTTTCATTTTCACGTAAAAGTTTTTCCGTGAAAAACTATTTCCCTCTAAAACTATTTTACATGCAACTAAATGGACCCTAAGTGTCCTTGAAGAGTTTACTCAACTCTCCTACCTAGTAGA
Source organism: Colocasia esculenta (assembly GCA_014218235.1). Classification (NCBI taxonomy): domain Eukaryota; kingdom Viridiplantae; phylum Streptophyta; class Magnoliopsida; order Alismatales; family Araceae; genus Colocasia; species Colocasia esculenta. The sequence goes on along the minus strand of CM024765.1, from coordinate 92,273,423 downwards.
TAAATATTTAATAACTACCAAAAAGTAATATTTTTGGAACTACTAATTAAGATACCAAAATTCTTGAAGTGTCAAGAGAGTTTACACTTCAGATGGAGCGACGGTTGTGGAGGCAGTTGGGGAAAATGCTGACGTCGAAGTATTGATGGATCTTATATCAACAGAGAGAAATATTAGTTGTATGTCCTAACACGTAATTAACATGTGTTGGATCGATGTTTAATTAAATACAGTCACATTACATCTCAAATAGATGTGATGCGGTATAACCTAACTTCCATGTTTGTTATGCACCATCATACTTGACACAGAGAGTTTCCACAGATCGGCTGAAGTTTCAGCTCGATTGACCTCCTAGAGTACCAAAATCAATATCTTGACGTGGTTTGAATCAAAGATCTCGTCGTCAGTTAGGTCGACGACTCAAGTCGACTAGATCGACTTCTTTATATCCCCTAGGCCGCCGACAGATGCTCGGCCAAGAATGAGGTTTACCCAACTCAGTTGTTACTGATCTGGAGCACGATATATCCACGGGATTTTTGAGAACGTGACTTGCGTAATGACCGAGACATTAACTGTTTGAGATAATGACCGCGAATTGTGTGCTCTGTAACGACAGCCATTAAGGCCACGATCTGTATGATTTAACGTGACAGCTGCAGTGACGATGTTGTAATGATTAAGGGGACTTGATGAGAGATTTGGGGGGGGGGGGGGGGGGGGTCGTTCGACGGTTGTTATGGGTAATCTACCCCTATCTAAGAAGTAGACACTTCACATGCACAAGTACGTTGTTCTGCTCTTCGGATAAGTCATTCTTCTCGACTAGTGATTGATTTGAGCATGAAAGTATTTTTCCACCGAGATCTCTCAGTAAAATTTATAGGTTCTCAGTCATCAAGATCGAAAACTCGTTACTTTAACCATCTCGGCGATCACCTCAACTTAAGTTGACCCCCGTTACAAATAGTAACAGCACTATTATGTCGTCTCACTCATCGTCCGTCGGCCGTTAATCACCGTCTCTATCATATCGATCACCAACAATTGTCTTCGGTTGCCACTATTTGCTATTATACCTCTGCCACTGTCGTTCACCTTCTATATCATGCCATGTCTCGGTAATATGTCCGACTAAATAAGGCATAATGTAATTAAATTAGTTTTTACCTAGTTGAATACTAGCAGACAAGAAGCAAATAAAACATGTTTGTCTCTTGACGTGGGGCCTATACCAGTGAAGTTAGTAATAACCCAATAACACTTATGGTATTTTAATTTCTTCAAAAGGACCGGAAGGCCGATGAGCCATCCCCTCGCCGGGTCCACGGCGTTCCAGTCCCACGTCTTAACAAATTCTTTTTTTCCCCCTTTCTTTTGCTTAATGCCTTGGAATCATGTTCTCTAAGCGGTCTCATTTGGGAGTGCGGACTGCTGACCGCGATGGACGTTTCTGACGGTCAAATCGCAGATGACTTCGTCCATACTTCGCCCCATTCTTCACGGGGAGGAAAAGTCACCGGATCACACCTTTCCGTGGAAGGCTTCTTCTCCCCTTCCGTTCACAGTGGACTGCTAGCTGTGGTCGCCACCGCCCCCACACTTTTCACACACACCCCTGAAAACCACCACCATATTTGAGCCAACACTGAAATTTATATATTACTAGATAACTACCCGTGCAGTGCACGAAAAGTTTTTAAATTTAGATATATTTTAATATATATATGTATTAATAAGATTTAAAAAATTATAAAATGATATAAAATTATTACGGATAGTCATTTCTTAATGGTATAAAACTGTAAGTAATTGTCTTACCATTGATATTTTTAGACTTGCTTTGGAAGATTTAGTAAGATTTTAAAAACTATATGGGTAGTCATTTTTTAGTAGTATAAGACTGTAATTTTTTTAAAAAAAAATGTGTAAGATTGAACATGTCGAGTTTAGAAAGTTTCTTCATAACTTTAGGTGAGAGACTTGCCTTATTAAAATAGGTGCATTAAAAGAGTGAGGTGGGAGATGTATTTGTGAGTTTTGACGGGAATAAATTTGTCCTGATATTGCTACGTGGCAGCCTCAAAATTGAGAATTATAATATTAGTATAGATACATTATATCCTTGAAATATGAAACATACCCAAATTGATTATACCTTCGTTAAAATGGTAAGCATATATATCTCGTTATCATGTGAATAATTCCGTTAATTAGCGGGAGAAAATACTTAATGTCTGTTCAGATAGAGAGAGAGGTAGAGATGGGGGGAGATTAGAGGACACATTAATTTTTGTGTTCTCTATTTAACTCAGTTATGATTGAATTAAATGGATAGGTGTAAATGATAGAAATACGGCTAATGCAGGGATATAGGGCATAATACGGTAGATTTTAAGAATATATACTCAAATAGTACGGATATCAAGGATAAGCCTATAATTTTCGTTTTGCAGAAAGTTGAACCTTTACACCTCGACGGGGGTTAAATCTGCACCGTCGGATCCCCTCCCCGCGACTGCCATGTAATTAAACTCACTTCATTTCGCGGCAGCTGGTCGCACAGTTTGCTTACCAAATTGTCCATCCCTTTTCAACACGTTTCTGGGACGGTGTGAAGATTTTAAATATCAATTGCAACGGGGTTATTTAACTTTACATTTAATTCTCGAGATTCGGGGGTTCAAAGTTTCCAACGGTCTTTCAGTTATGAGAAAGATTTTGTGTATTTCTCAAAACGTAAAAATATCATGTCATCTTATATTTCTCCTTTTTCATTGGTGAAAAAGAGACAAGAGATCTAAGTGACACCTTAATTCTTATCAATGGAAGAGGAGAAGTACAAGATGACATGATATTTTTGCACTTTAAAAAGTGCACAAAATCTTTCTCTCCAATTATATGCGTTAAATTTGAACTTAAATCCTTCACATTTCACATAAATTTGAAATTTATTACACCACGGAGAACCCCGACTAAGTCGACCGATAAGATCTTTTACATCTGAATAAGAGGTCTCAAATTCAATATCTAAAAAATACGTATTTGACTTAGATATAATGCTAGAGGTGTGTAAGTTTTAGATTTTTCATTCCAACTGAAGTAGGATAATACTGATATATCAAATATGAGAGCTGTAAAATTCTAACCTTAGCATCTACGAATATCAATTCTTGAACCCGCAAAAGTCGCAAGGGACTAGAGTTGTCGTTACCCAAAAAAATTGATTAATCCGTCACTTATCAGAGAACGGTAAACAGGTTCATCCAAACCTTGTCCTTAAACGTGTGTAAATTTAAGATTTGTTTGATCAAGTGAGATAAGTAAAATATGAATATGCAAAAAATAGGAGTTGCTAAATCTGGATTTCGAAACACACGAATACCAATCACTGACCTACAAAATTACACGGGATGAGATTCTCCGTTACAAAAAAAAAAAAAAAAAGATATCCTCAAAACTTGTGAGGGATGCAATAAATGGGCCGGGCCCCATAAAAATAGTGATTAAATTATTTCATATAAACATCTGAGCATTAGAATGCACAATTAGGGGTGTCAATTGAGTCGGGCCGGGTCGAAGGTCCGGTGGCTTGGTCTGATTTTACACGGACTTGGGTCGGACGATTTAATATTTTTTTAATTTTGAACCCGGCCCGGTTTGGAGTAAGATTGGGCCGGCCTCGGGCTTGGCTCGGCCCGGCTTGGGCGGCCCGATGGCCTGGTATTTAAAAAAAATAAATAATAACACGGCGATAATTTTATTATTCTAAAATTTTGAATTGAAAATTATGTTGTGGAGTTATCCTTAATGACTTATCATTTATTTCATATTTGTAACAATTAGAAATAAGTTTATCTAGATTAGTCTAATGTTTATTTTATACTATTTTGATTCAATAAATACTATTTTTATTATAAAATAAATAAAAATAGATTTAAAAAATAAAATCGGGCTGGGCTTAACTTGGGTCGGACCTTACCTAATTTTTTCGGGCCGGACCGGCTTCAAAAAACCGGGCCTCGTCCCGGGCCGGGCCGAATTTGGGCCGAACGATTGGAGACCGGGCTGGACCCGGGTTAGCACAAGCCCGGTCCAAGCCTGCCCCATTGCCACCCCTATGCACGATCGATTTCAAACAAAATGGATGCAAGGAAAACTTAAATTTATAGAATCTCGGATCCTTCTCCCCCTAGTCCTCGATATGGGTGGTATCCTTCATGAGTTCCATTCCATGACGGATTTTGATTGCTAGAAATGCTATCATACATAGCGAGTGGCCCTCATTCCTGTCTTTTTTTTTTTTTTTCCTGATCAGAAAGGGGAGTTTAAAACTCTATTCTAGTAACATAAATCGAACGATATATAACATTCATGATATGAAAACTCAATGATGCAGTCAAAACGATATCACCCAACAGAGTAGAGCAAACATAATACTTTAAGTCTGGAGAAAAACTTTAAACTGACAAAACAAAACACACAATCTCCATCAAAATAATCAAGATCAAATTAAAAGAGGGTAACTTGAAAGTTACTGAAGTAAAGTATCACATGAGACTTGCTTTGATAGAGGAATGTTGTACTAGTTTTTAACAGTGACAAGCAACGGTAACTCAGACAACACACACATTGAAGATGTATGTGGATGGACTTCAATATGCTAGCTAAACAAGATGCTCTAGAATATGGCGAACGGGGAGTCAGAGCCTAACTAGCCTCAGAGATGTGACTTCTCTGTCAACAACAATAAAAAACACTGGGGTTTTTTTATTTTAAGTCCAATTGTTGACCCCCCATTTATTTTTAGGTCTATTGACCAGAAAAATTATTTTTAGGTCCTATAACCCAATTTCCATTATCTTTAGCCCCTTCGTCTATCTTCCGTGAGGGCTCCGTTTGCAGAAACCATCGGGCGCGAGCAGGCGACATCGGGCGAGATTTGCAGGAGCTTCGGCAGGGGCAAATCGGGCATGAGGGCGAGACCACCATTGACCAGATGCCGGAGACGTTCCTACGCAGATCCTGGCCGCTGGTCGTCTGTCTCGACTTCATTTTGGTCATCTCGTTTGTAACGTCGTGTATTTTCGGATCCTTTTGGATCATGTGTGTTGTGGTTGTGAAGGCCATTGTGAGGCCAATGTGGTTTGGTTGTGTGGTGTGAGCAGGTGTGGCGCAGGTTTGGTCCTGAGATAAAATAGGACCTGCTGCAGTTGAGTAGGAGTTGGCGGCCAGGTGTGGTCGTTGACTTGTTGGCGTCCATATGTGTTGACGTTTACTGTATGAACTTGGCGACAAGGGATATGGACGTCTATCCTTGGCGGTCTGATTGGCGACAATCATGTTGACGCCAACCTGTGCGACCTGCAGAATATAGTCTACCCGAGAGCAATTTCCTCAGTCCAATTCCCCTCTCCCTAGCCCTGTCTTCATGCCTCTTGCTTCCCCAATGCTTCCAACTGTTGTAAAAGAATAATTGAAGGAACGTGGAACGTGAGGCGGTGACGAATTGGCCAAGGAAACGCCGGAACGTGGTGTAATTGTCGTAGGAACTCGCGGAAAGTTCGGCGTGGATTGGGAGAATTTAGGAGGTTTAAGTGTGTTTTGAGGTAGGGAATGACCCCTTTAGTTCCTATAGGTTGTGATAAAGCAATTGGAAAGCATGAATCTGCATGATAATTGTGTTTTCGGGTAATGGTATCCATGCGGGATAAATGGGTGGTTTGAGCAATTTAACAATAGAAACATGTTGTTTTAAGTTAATTAGGATTCTTGCATGTTAAAGAAAGTATTTCCTCATATTTTCTCGATGGTTTTGGGACTAAGTATGCCTGTAGAATCGGTTTAGGGTTTCTGCAGGAAGTGGAGTCGAGGAGCTTGGCGTCAACATCGTTTGACGACAGGTTCTTCAGCTGGGAACTAGACGGCCAGATACTTTGCCGTTTATATTCCATCGACGGCAGTCGATGTTGCCGCCAACATCTGTATAAGTAGAAATGGCTGATTATGGTATTTATCGATAATGAGTGGTGCGTTGGCACCTGTGGTGCGTTGTGTGCACATGGTTTCTGTGTTTAGCATACGGGGTATGCAGTTAGCTACTTACTTACGAGGTTGCGTGTTGTTCATGTGAGTACAGTTGGGTTCATGTGTAGTGGACCGTTGTTACTTGAGGTTTACGTGACGTTTCACGTGGTTTGTGTGTGTCGTGCACGTGGTTTTGTGTACGTGGCAAGTAGTACGACGCCTACCGGGGTTACCTCTCCAGTTGGGTACCCCAGGTTCTCTGTGAGCCAGGCTATTAGCTCGGGGTTTTGTCCCGGTACTTGTGATGTACCATCGAGGTCTGTGTCGTCTGACCTGGACACCCTCACTCCTTTGTTTGAGTAGTACGTCCGGCTGAGGGAAAGACGACAGTGGGAGAATGACACGTGTTTGTCTTTGGTCACTTGTAGCGCGCTCGTAGTTGGGGGTACGGACACCAGTAGACGTACTGGACCCCAGCTAGTCCTTTTCCAGTGCCTCACTCTAGAGAGTTCCGGACCAGGATATCTAGAGGTGTCAGGTATGGGCCTGCGACCGTGTGGTACGCAGGTGGTGGTGTTTAGTTGGTCTCCACAGTTGCTTGACCTTTTCACGTAGAGCCGCAGCTGGACCTTTCGTTCGTGGCTGCGACACTGAGAGGTAGACCTGTGTTAGCTTGTCCGAGTCAATCGCTGGTGTCACGAACCAGTTCACGTGGCTCGTGTTTGGCAGTCTCTACTTTAGCTCGTACACTTGTACTGGTTTGTCGTTTATTTATTACAATTGTTTTACATAGTCGGCAGACGGTGAGTACTTTTACGACTTTAATATCCTGCTTAGTTGTTCTATAAATTGTTGGTACTATTTACTACTTTTGTACCTGTGGTTTTGGTTTGCTCAGTGTTGGGGGAGTTCCCTACTGAGCTAGTGACTAGCGAGGCTCACCCCTACCCCCACAGGTGAGAGCGAGGAGGACGTTTCTCGACCGTCGTCCAGTTCAGAGCCGCGTCGTAGCGGTGCAGGGTCAGTACCTCCAGCTGTGTAGTAGCAGCTCCAGCAGTGTAGTGTAGTCAGTTGTTTACTTTCTTCAGTTGTACCTCGGGGTATGCCCCAGGCTATTGTACTTTCATTCAGTTTTGTGGAAGTATGGCTATGTAAACTTGTGGAAAATATATATATGAAATGGTGTGTTCCTTTGTGTTTTCACGGACTGTGGTGTGATATCCCTTGCGAGGCTTCGGCCCGTTCGCAGGAGACGGATCTTTATTAAGCTTGTTATCGATTTAACGGGCTTAAGTAAGGCATTCTGTCACACCGTTCCTCCTTGTCAGACCATGAATCCCAGAAGGCTAGATCCAGAGTGCTCTTGGGCAAGCACTCCTCGGGGAATCTCCGGAATGTTTCAGAAAGGAGTGGCTCAGCAGTTCTTCCGCCGACCACCGCTTCCTAGGGTCCTTGCTGAGGCATCTCGCTCGGAAGTCCCTGGCATCATCGGAGAGGTTGCAGGGGAACTCTGGCACGTCTTCGGAGAAGGCGATCCGGTGGATGGTGGTGACTGGGTCTTGGACATCGCGCCATCTCGATGACTGTGCAACCGAGTGCCCATATATCCACTGCTGGTCCCTGCACTTCCCCCCTGGCCACCTCCGGCGCCATGTACAGGGGAGTCCCGCTGATGATCCCTCGTCCCTGGCAGCCATCGTCCATCCACGCCGCACAGCCGAGGTCGGCGAGCTTCACAACGCCGTCGTCCTGGCCGACGGGAACGTACTCCACGTAGAGGTTGAAGAGGACACGACCATCGGGCTCGACGGTGACGCTTGATCCGAAGCAGGAGACGACATGGGGGCTGCAGACATATGACAGGATCCTTTCTTCCCTCTGTAGGGGAGAGGAGCGCGAAAGCTCGGCCGACTTGACGGCAAAGGTCTCCCTGTCGCCGGAGGTGGAGGCAGCCAGGTAGACGGCGTCAGTTAACTGACGGTGAAATCATATTTTGGATCTAAAAATAAAGAACCACTTCTAATAGATCGGATGTCAAAAAAATTGAGTTAATGGACTTAAAAATAAATAGTAGGTCAGGATTTGGACCGGGAGTTGATTTAGCCAAAACACTGAAAGAGATCTTAAAAATTAGAGATCAGATCGGCAAGGTGATACAAAATGAGCGCTGTAGGGGAACACGAACACAGACAAAAGAGCCTTAACCGGCCAACAAACAGAGGGCTTAGGAGAGGGAAAGACTTAGGAGAAGAGGTGGGGGGGGGGGGTGCGATGAGGATCCTCTTTCCTGTTAAGAGAACACAAGGATACACCCTTACATGACATCTAATGCTTGTCTCCTCATTTGTTACGTGACACCTTCTCACAAGCCGTTTCCCTACAGAAATTATGAACTTTTCAAAAAAAATTGTCAAAGGGAAGTCTGTTTGAATTGGAGTCGCTCTAGATATAAAATTTAAGAGGTTTACAACTTTAGGAGGTACGAGTCTTTCGAATATTGTATCTAAGGACAAGGAAACTAACTCAATTTCACCGCCCGATCAGAATTAAAGTTCGCATTTCCCTTTGTCAAAATATTGACATGTCCGAATAATATCTTGAATAAAGAATATTTGTCCTACTATGAAATGAATTCACTTTGCTCTCTTATCCCCCAAGAAAACATGCGCCACTCGTTTTGGGTCATTTTATGGGTTTTTGTTTTCCTATTCGAACCGAACCGAAGGGCAATAAGAAATTTTCTTCCGTTTGTTTTAAACAAAAATTTTATAATATACACAGAATTATTATTGGTGTTTGTATTCTCGAATACTAAAACTATAGTTTAAAATATTAATATTCGTATTTTTTACATGTGTATATAATTATTTTTTTAATATTATAAAGTTACATTGGATTTATTCTTTGTTTAGTTTGATTTCACGAGAATTGAAACTAAACCAAATCATTTATGGTTCAAACCGGATGATTCGATTTGATTTTTTCAGTTTGAATAGAATAATACACAGCCTTATTCACCGATCCCCATCCTAGACAGATAGAAAATCTACTCATTCAAAATGTATAATAAATATTTCTCTCTTAAATATTCTTTTTAAATAGGATTATCCTCTCCATGGAACTTTGCAGTTTTTTTCATTCATTGGATTGACTACCTCATCCAATTAATTAGGTGATTATTTGGATGCCACAAGTTTTTGGAAAACAACATTAATGAAGAACAAATTCTTGTAAATTTATAAATAAAATCACTCCACTCAGACAACCGTGTAAATTTAAAAAAATCCGGACCCCACACATACATGTGGGATTCGTGATTTCACCGATGATTCATGAACTTATCAATATATATTTTGTGATTAAGAGAAATATATTTATATTTAGAGAAAGATTTAATGATCTACCGAGCAATATCCGCTCTCATGAGCGGTGTGAATTCTTTGCTACTATGTGAGAGAAGTTAGATGAGTTGGTGCCTCTACATTCCCAACATGGCAATCGCCCTCTCTCTCATTTGCAGCAAGAAGCCATGCATTTGGGGCTGATGCAAACATTGGCTACTTCTGCTGTGTCTCATCCATAACGGATAGCAGACATGACATGTACTGTGGCCAGAAGTGTATGGTGGCCCCTAACTGCAGCATATCCCCGCCTTCTTGTTCAAAGAAAACAAGGATGATCTGTGGCCAAATCCATGAATAGCCCATCATGCATCCTCTTTGTTTTCTTAGCTCTGTCGATCCATTTCTCTGTGCTTTCTAATTAGTTGACCTAATTCCTTCGATTTTTCCCATCCAGTCGTCGTGTGCCGTAGAGAAGGAATGAGAAGGGAGCTCTACTATCTGTGTTTTGTCGAACCAAGAAAAAGCCTACATGAGAGAGAGAGAGAGAGAGAGAGAGAGAGAGAGAGAGAGAGAGAGAGAGGAGAGAGAGAGAGAGAGAGAGAGAGAGAGAGAGTGATGGGGTTTGGTACGAATTGGAGGGTAGATCAGAAAGGGGGGGACCGGTCGAAGAGAACACTAATGAGAAAGTAAATTATTTACGAGAAAAATTTAAAGCCACATCAAATCAAATGATCTAAGTTGAATTAATCAAAAGACCAATAGATAAAAAGACATTCTCAATAAGAATTCAACATCAAATAAAGGCCCTTCTCTAGTTTCTTCCTAACTTCCCTTCTAAGTGCATCAAAAGTTAAGAACAAAGTTTATGACAATAAGAGTTCAACACACTGCCTTCTGCATCAATTACATAACCTCTATTTTAAATAAAATGCCAAAAAAACACATGTCAAGTTAAAGTTGTAGTAGTCCTTCCAATATATGGTTCAGATTCGTTGCCTGCAAAGTCATCAGTAAACATGATATTTTAATAACATTTATATTCATATTAGTTTATGCATCAAAACATAATTAGCTAGCACTACTTTTTTAAATAATATACAATACTTGGTCAGTCTCCTTAAACTCTCAGTTAAAATTAGCATGTTTTCATTAGTATAAAAATAATAAAATGCATATTGTATCTTAAGCATACCTCTATTAAACTCTATGGCAGGATATTCATTTTCACATCTTCTCATCATCTCTACAATAGAAAATTATTTCTGTCAAATACACCAAAATGTAAGAAATAACTATCAAATAAATGACAATGATATTCTGACCTCAATAAGAGACAATTGCATTTGTCGTGGTCGACACCTCGTCTTTTGCATCCATTACATAACCTTCCTTTTGTTGATTGTTCAATTGCAATTTCTTTCGCACTTTTTATACGTTTTTCACTCCCTTTTGTCTTCGATTTCTCAAGTGGAAAAACGCTAATATCTGAATGCATCGTGATGTGGCTGTCGACAGACACCAGTTTGTGATGAACTGGTCCTTCTTCAGTCAGTTAGAAGTGTCAGCAGGCACCCTATAGAACTGAAACTCATACCTTATTTACATCCTTATTTACATTCCATATCATTTAAGTAAATGTTTCATTACTTAAGATATTACATGTAAATAAGGAAGTACCCCCCATTTGAATCCAATAAAAATATCAAAAAAAATATATCTCTTACCAATAAAAAGTCAACTCTCCCACCGAAGAAGAAAAACGTGATTTTGGCGATTCCATTAAAATAGCGTCTTTCTAATTTCTCACAATTTGGCCTACCTAAAAATTTCATAATTCGAATAAACCTATTAGAATGTTAAAAATCAAAGGTCCGGTGAAAAATGGTTAACACACATATGACTTCTCCAAGGGAGCCCTCTCCTACTGAAGGAAAGTCAAACCTGCTCATCCCTTAATTTACATCAATATGACTTTCGAATTGATATGTTATTATCTCCGATTCTAAATAAGAATTAGTAAATGAATGGTTCAACCAATCATACATATTTTATGATCATCCTCGTGATATATTCTTCCGTGACTTTTCCGTTGTTCTTGGATTCTAAATTATTGAAATGAATCAGTTATTCCTCATTTACCTCCATCCCTCACTAAATCAAGTGAAACTCTTTAATAACTCGAATGTGTGAACACTCACACAATGATGACTCGAAGTTTTAAGATCGTCTTAAATCTCACAAACCGGACCATGTCAAAAAAAAAAAAAAGGGGACTGTTGGTAGAGACTAAGAGCATATGGGAAGTGCGGAAGTCTAAAGTACCGAATTTCAGAATGTCTTGTATACACTCACAAAACATGACAAGAGTTCAGGAAAATCTTAAGCCTAAAATTGACTGATGTTATTGGAAGTAATTTTTATGTATAAGTCAATAGGACTAGAATATAGTGAGAATCAGTTGAGTTTAGTTGTTATAGCATATCAAAGCATAGTAAATTTTGCCAACCCATGTAATTTAGTAAGGGTGAATTATGGAATTTTGTACTACAAACATTATGAGATAAATAAAATCTTTGTTGATTATCATCATATTCTCAATACTCATTATTCTCGTCATGCCTTACTACCCCTTTCCAAGGGAATATGTATTCATAAACTCTCCAAGGATTAATGTTAATCCTTAGTGGGGGAGACTTTAAGTATAATATGCTATTAGAAAGGATCTGCTCAATACATAATACCCTATTATCCAAGATAAAGAATATAGTAAAGGTTGCATTTAATTAAACTTATGGTTACAATATGGCTCTTTGATAACTAGAGACGTTAACATTCAGAAACCCTTCAACTTATAATATAATAGACATGACAAGATGGTCAGACAAATCTGGAATAAATAAAAGTTCAAAGATTGGAAACATAATCTTTGTGATCCATCCAAATTAAGTCAAGAAGTTTGGAGGACCAAACTCTTTTAGTGGGAGAGAGTTGTAACGCCCCAGAAATTAAAATTGTTATGAAAATAGAAGTAATTTGGTTAAAATACCTTAGGGTTGTTATTAAAATGTGAGAATTAGATGATAGACTTAATTAATGGTAATGAACATTGTCCCAGTGTCGTACCTCGATGTGCGTGCCTCCACAGGGCGATACCGAAAAACGACATCGAAATAAAAATCCGAGAATATCATAATTTTCAGAAAAATGTGAGAATTTGAATGTATAATTATCCGAATTTTTCGACGTACGGATTTCAAGGTACAGTCGACGCGATTATTTTTCGGGTGATTTTTCACCTATTGTAAAATAAAATCTAAAAATTAAACTAAAATTCTACAAGTTGTAAAACCATCGTATTAGCCTATGGTTAAAATTTCGTGACAAATGGACACCATTTAGAGGTGTTTGCATAGTAAACATTGGACCAGCTGAATTATGTGGTAATTACGGGATGGAATTTTTAGGAAATTTCAGTGGGGTACGTGTAAGGCTCCTAAAGAGCCATTACATCAAGGATAGGCCATCATTGCAGTTACTTATGTGTAACCAAAGGGTAAGTTGCATGTGATACGTGTTAAGGTAAGAATCAAAGGATTCTTACCATGACACATGGGCAACCAACGTGCCATCATGCATGAGAAGGTTTGTTGGGTTATAAAACACCCCAACACCCATCGTATGCATCTTTCGAACACTTTTGTTCTTCCTGGTCCTGTAGTTGCTTGGCCATAGCTGCTGCTGCTGCTCCTGGAGGTTTGAGAGGCTCCAATTAAACTGAGATGGCTAATTCTACAAGTTTCCCTCTCCTTGCTTCTGTTGATTCCTTTGTTGAGGAGAAAAGAAGTACCTTTGTTCTTCACCAAGTCAAGTAGGTGGCATACCTCAAATCCTTTTCAGTTTCCTATATACATGCTCATGGTTTCTTTATTCGTGGAAACCATGTCTCATGTTTGTGCTATGACCTGTATAGTTCCTCTTGCTTAGTTTCACTTTTGATTAGATGAAATCATGTGTACTGGTAGGATCCCTTTTCTCCTTTCTCATTCTTATCCTCTAAAGATGTTAAATAATTTCCAGTATAGGTGTTTAGATCCTCACACATCAGTTTTGACTTCATAAACACCTTCAGAACTGTTTGTTCACCTTCTGTGAACATGTTGTAGCATATGTATGTTTTCAGAATTCTTCCTATTGGATATAGTAGGTATTGTATAGGTTCCTATCCTCTCCTCATACTTCTACCCACTGCTCTGGTTAGAAAGATCATGGCCTTACACAAGTGGCCTTTGAGCTCGTTAACAAGTCATGGATAAGTTTGCATATGAGATTGTAATCTCAGATTCTTTTGTTTGATCTCTCCAATTACCTTTGGAATCATATAGTTACCAAGGAGCATCTTCACTTCTATTACAGATTAAGTAGGTTTCATCTTCCATTGATTCGGTTCTGTCCTCCTCACATGATAAGAAAATCTTCTTGATAAGCATACAAGATGATACACTGAAGCTATTCTATTTTTCTTTCAGTTTTGGTAAACACGTTCTTAATGGGAGAAGAACAACCTTGTTCCACTCTAAAGACTATTTTCTATCTTCTTCTTCCACCCTTGGTTCATGTTTATATTATAGAGCCTTGATGGAAATTTCGATATCTTAGAACATTGTGATCTCTTTCCATCTAGATGTTGTACCTCAAACCTTTATTTTGGAGCATTAAATACCTTGAGTTTGAGAGTTTATCTTGTGGAAATATTTCCATCTAATCCTTGTATAAGGACCATATTTCCAGTACTATGTCATGCTAGTTTCTAGCTAAACTAGTTTGAATTGCAACCCTCTTGTTCTATCCCATTTGTTAGCTTATAAACCACTGTGGGAACTACAATTAGACTCTTCAAATTGATATAAATCATGCCTTGATTTATAAGTTCCAATGTTAGAGTTTTTATTGTGGTGACTGATCCTGCTTACTCAGTGTCATTTCTTCCAATTGTCTTCCAATATCTACTAAAATTTCTTTTGCAAATGTCAGACTTTCTTCAGAAGAATATGCTTTATCTATCCAACTAGAAACTATTGAATAAAGATCATTTTTTGATTCAGATGACCTTGAACCATCATCACCTCGAAGTTCTATGCCATGGTGATCAAATATACTTTGTTTTGTCATATCTATAGTCCATCTACTTAAAACATAATGAGGGGATAATGTATCACCTTCATTCATTCTCAGTATATAAAGTAAGTGGCTGCATGGTATTCCCTCTGATTCAAATTTTTTGCAAGTACATTTAGCTCTTTTCTACAGGTTATCATACTGAACCACAAATAATTCTTCATCTTTACGGAAACTCACACTAAAATATTGAGATGACTCCTCAATTCTGATTCCTGATGAAAAAGAAAGCAAGCTTTTTGACAACTCAATTTGAAATCTCTTAAAATTTTCTTGTATAAATCTTTGCCATCTGCCTTCCACATTCAATGGAGTTTTAACTTAGGCGAAGTGTGTTCTGATACATACATTTGCTTCAGTTCTAAGCTTCGCTGGCGTTTTATTGCTCTCTCAAAGCGAATAATGAACTTCATCAATGTATTTTGCTTGCTAACATATTGGAATAAAAGGAATTCATTATTTTCACTGCGTTGTGTACTTCTAATTCCCGCTAAAAATATATCCTTCGAAAATATAGGAACCCATTTTTCTCGAATCTCATATAATTGTTGAAGCCACTTGTTATTCTGTAGCTCATTCTCACCATTAATTGCTCCCACGCTGATTCAAAGTTTTCTATAGATGTTGACTTCCAAATGCATTTATGAAATGACTTTTGAAACGTTGACTTCAATGCTGTAGCACCCAACTTGTTAGTCTCTTCTTCAAAATATGACATGTGCAAAACCTATGATAAGCAGTTGGAAATATTAAAGCTATTGCAGCTTTCATTGCAGGATCCTGATCAATGATGATAGATTTAGGACATACTCCAGACATGGCTTCTAAATTTTTTTGAAAGAGCCATACAAATGCTTCTATCTTCTCATCTCTAAGAAAGCCACAACCAAATGCAATTGATTGTCTATGGTTGTTCACTCCTGTGAATGGAGCGAAAATCATTGAATACATGTTTGTATCATATGTAGTATCAAATATCACAATATCAGAGTAGTAATGATAGTTCTTTCTCGCTAAGCCATTGTTGGCCCTTTGGTACGGCAGCAAGCAAACCTAGAATGGGGGGTGAATAGGTTTTTCTGAAATCTGAAATAGAATCTTAAACACAGAAAATAACACTTGAAAGCTTGGTTAGTTCAGTGTGATAGAGAGTGCAGTGCGGAAGCAAATAAACAATCACACAAGGACACAGGAGATTTATCCTGGTTCGGCCCTTCCCACATGGAAGTGGGTTAACAACTGTATACAGTCCTACAGCTGGACACAGATCTTTCTTAGAAGATCAGACTGAGAGACCTTACAAGATGAACACTCATGTAAAGCTCACAGTCCCAAACTCTCCCCAGATATACAATAAGCTCGGGAGAAACAAAGAGAGAAAAGAAGGCTCGAATGCTTGAAAGCTTGGAAGCTTGAGAGCTTGAAATGCTTTGAATGCTTCTTCTTGGCTCAGGCTCTTTCTCTCTTTCCTTGAGTGTATGTGGCGTGAAGGTGCTTCTCACAGATGTACACTCCTTCAAAGATATTCAGGAAAAGGCTCTTATTGTTCTTCAGCAATGCTCCATCTTTATATTGAGCAGCTTTAGAATAGATCCGTTGAAGAGATCCGTTGGAGCTCTTCTAGTCGTTGCTGATCTTTCTCTTCATTTGTCTTAATCAGACTCTGGTGGTCTTCGAGATCTGTCAGCATAGAAGAGAGTGTTAGCATAAAAGAGTGTTTATGATAAAATGCATGGTACTGTGCTTCTGCTAACATACTGAAAATAGAGGTCATATCTTTTGACAAGATTCTGAAATATGCATGCAGTTTTTTGTCAGAAGATATTTGACTTTTTATTTAAGCGCCAAGCATATTTGAAATATAAAGGCAATCTGTGTTTCAACAGAATCCATGAAGAAATCGTTATGAGCATGACTTATGAAATCGTTATGGGAACGATTTCTTAACAAATCGTTATGGGAACGATTTCTTACCAAATCACTGCGCTCAAAGAAGAAATCGTTAAGGCCACTTATCAAATCGTTATGGCATCGATTTCTTAACAAAACGTTACGCTTACAGAAGAAATCGTTATGGCATCGACTTCTTAGCAAATCGTTTGCGCTTACAGAAGAAATCGTTATGGCATCGATTTCTTAACAAATCGTTGCGGCGCTTGATACTTTGGCACTTTAAACAGAAATCGATGTATATTGATTAAACATCGATTTATCATTTTAGTGCGCCAAATATTGCATCAATGAAAGACTTAGCTTTTGCTATGAGATTGATGCGACACAGATGAAACAAAATATTCAATTTAAGTTACATCATAAATTTTATTATCACCAAAATACAAGAACAAAGAGAGTGGTTCAACAATCTCCCCCTTTTTGGTGATGACAAAATTTATGTGAATTTTCTGATAAAAATATATATAGCAAAGAGGTTTCAGAAATTCATACAAACTCTCCCCCTTTTTGTCACTAACCAAAAAGGATGGATCTTACCAGGATTTTCTCTCCCCCTTTTTGAGAGAATTTCTTACCATAGAGGGTTTCAACAATAATTTTAATGAATAACTCCCCCTTAGTCTGTGCTCCCCCTGAGCATGAGACTCCCTCTTAATGTGAGGCAAGTCTGATCTTGTTGCTCTTGACCTTTGACATGTTGTTTGTCAAGTCTTCAAGATTTTATATCTGCATACATCTTAACAGAAAACTTGCAAACACTGTTAGTAGCATTGTAGCTTACTGAATATAACAAAACATAAATGTACATTAAAATACAAAACTAAAACTAAAGGATGACTACTTCCTCTTCAGATTAGAATGAAGTGAAAGTTGGTAGTCACCAATCGGATGTTTTTTGAGCATCCTCTAACCATACCCATTTGAATGCATTTTCCTTTTGTTCATCAAGAGTAGATAGGCATTTTCTTCTTTAATGTTGAAGCTACCTGAGGAGTTATTTACAGAAGTTGTCTCCTGAGGAGTTACTTGGATTTTATGAGCCTTATCCTCAGCGTTTTCATCATCAGAAGCTTCTTCAGCGCTTATTCTTTAGAGATATCCTTTTTGAAAAAGATATGAGGCTTCCCCACAATCTGAGATTCCTCCTTTATTTCTTCTTCTTCATGTGGAAGGATAACTTCCTGAGGTGCTTCCTGTTGCTCCCCTTGAGTGGCGACAGTTAGAGATGATGGAGTTATAGCTTCCTGTCTTGTTTCTTTAAACACTTGAGCATCAGTAGGTATTTCATCCGTAGTGGGTATTCTTCATATGTGAGCTTCAATTTGTCCCACATATCTTTAGCAGATATACATGCAGATATTTTACTAAATTCCTTTTTAGATAAAGCACAACATAAATATTTTTAGCTTTAAAGTTTAGTGATAACTTTATCTTATCCTGCTGTGATAGTAGTAGTGTTTTCAGCAGGGATAAAAACAAAATCACCTACCTCAATTACCTGCCACAGATCAAAGTCTGTGCCTCGAATGAAGCATTCCATCCTTATCTTCCAGTGTTGATAATCTTCTCCATCAAAGATGGAGGTCTGGTGACTGATTGTCCTTCAGCATATCTTTGAGCTGCCATGGATCTTACTCTAAGATCGTTGGATCTTCTTTGAAAGTTCAGAGACTCGCTCTGATACCACTTGTTGGCCTTTTGGTACGGCAGCAAGCAACCTAGAAGGGGGGTGAATAGGTTTTTCTGAAATCTGAAATAGAATCTAAACACAGAAAATAACACTTGAAAGCTTGGTTAGTTCAGTGTGATAGAGAGTGCAGTGCGGAAGCAAATAAACAATCACACAAGGACACAGGAGATTTATCCTGGTTCGGCCCTTCCCACATGGAAGTGGGTTAACAACTGTATACAGTCCTACAGCTGGACACAGATCTTTCTTAGAAAGATCAGACTGAGAGACCTTACAAGATGAACACTCATGTAAAGCTCACAGTCCCAAACTCTCCCCAGATATACAATAAGCTCGGAGAGAAACAGAAGAGAGAAAAGAAGGCTCGAATGCTTGAAAGCTTGGAAGCTTGAGAGCTTGAAATGCTTTGAATGCTTCTTCTTGGCTCAGGCTCTTTCTCTCTTTCCTTGAGTGTATGTGGCGTGAAGGTGCTTCTCACAGATGTACACTCCTTCAAGATATTCAGGAAAAAGGCTCTTATTGTTCTTCAGCAATGCTCCATCTTTTATATTGAGCAGCTTTAGAATAGATCCGTTGAAGAGATCCGTTGGAGCTCTTCTAGTCGTTGCTGATCTTTCTCTTCATTTGTCTTAATCAGACTCTGGTGGTCTTCGAGATCTGTCAGCATAGAAGAGAGTGTTAGCATAAAAGAGTGTTTATGATAAACGATGCATGGTACTGTGCTTCTGCTAACATACTGAAATAGAGGTCATATTTTTGACAGATTCTGAAATATGCATGCAGTTTTTTGTCAGAAGATATTTGACTTTTTATTTAAGCGCCAAGCATATTTGAAATATAAAGGCAATCTGTGTTTCAACAGAATCCATGAAGAAATCGTTATGAGCATGACTTATGAAATCGTTATGGGAACGATTTCTTAACAAATCGTTATGGAACGATTTCTTACCAATCACTGCGCTCAAAGAAGAAATCGTTAAGGCCACTTATCAAATCGTTATGGCATCGATTTCTTAACAAAACGTTACGCTTACAGAAGAATCGTTATGGCATCGACTTCTTAGCAAATCGTTGCGCTTACAGAAGAAATCGTTATGGCATCGATTTCTTAACAAATCGTTGCGGCGCTTGATACTTTGGCACTTTAAACAGAAATCGATGTATATTGATTAAACATCGATTTTATCATTTAGTGCGCCAAATATTGCATCAATGAAAGACTTAGCTTTTGCTATGAGATTGATGCGACACAGATGAAACAAAATATTCAATTTAAGTTACATCATAAATTTTATATCACCAAAACAAGAACAAATAGAGAGTGTTTCAACAATCTCCTCCTTTTGGTGATGACAAAATTTATGTGAATTTTCTGATAAAATATATTAGCAAAGAGGTTTCAGAAAATTCATACAAACTCTCCCCCTTTTGTCACTAACCAAAAAGGATGGATCTTACCAGGATTTTCTCTCCCCCTTTTGAGAGAATTTCTTACCATAGAGGGGTTCATCTCTATTCTCTTCCATCATCCCAAAAGTTTCCAAGCAACGAGTAACTAATAAGATGAAATGTAGAACATTAGACAATAAACTTTTGATTAGTATATTTATTAGAAATAAGATTTTATCAACTATATGTACATAAATAAGAAGTTAATTGAATATGATAAATTTACAATTTGAATAAAAGCTAAAAAGCTCTGCATGATTTAATTTTTTTAGATGTTAGAGCTCGACTCCACAAACTATTTATTTAGCCAAAATCAAAATTCATTAAAACACACCTGGCACGTTAGTGGCTGACGATGAACATCCTGCACATGCTCACCTTGCTCTCCTTAAAACTCAACGAGAGATGGTCGCCAGTGGTCGCCCGAGTCTTCTCTCCGGAGCGAGAGGGTCGTCGCTTGTTCCGAAAAGCTGCTTCTATCGCATTGGTCGTGAGCTCATGGGAGAGGCAGAAGAAAACATTGTTGTTGCGAACAGAGAAAGTAGAAGACCCAGCGAGAGGGAGGCAGTGAGGCGGGAAAGATATATATATTATATTATTTTTGGGTTTGAGGGTGATTTTTTTTCTGCAGCTGAGATTGCCTTGTTTTACGTGTGAGGGGTACAGTGGGTTAGAATTTTATTTAATAAAGGTTTTTGAACATATTAGTTAAATTTTCGAGTAGAACACATAGTTAGAATTTTATTTAATAAAGTCGATATCTTTTGAATAGTTCTTCTCTCTTTTTACATATATATTGTACATAAATAAATAATTAGTCTTAGATTTTCTTAATCATCTCTTGTAAATATTAAATAAATGTTAGTGAAATAAATAACCTTTACCTAACACCAACATGCCACACACCCCACCCCATCCCATTAAACAAATAAAATTTATTTTTAATAAATATTTCACTCCACCAACATGCCACACACCCCACCCTATCCCATTAAACAAATAAAATTTATTTTTAATAAATATCTCACTCCACCCACCCACACGTTCCACTTAAACAAATTTCTTTTCTTTTCCTTCTTTTCTTTTCATTCCCACGTGGGCGATGCCATATCGATTTGGGTGGCCATACCGATTTGGGGGCGTGCGCGGCTGGGTTGGATTCGGTGCGAACGGAACCGGTGCAAGGTAGGCCTGGGTGCGCCGCGTGTGAAGGAGGCGGTGCGGCGCCCAGGTGATGGAGGCGATGTGGCCATAACGATTTGGTCCTATACGGCTGGGTGCGGAGCTTTGCTGGCGTGCGTGTGCGGCGGCTAGGCCTCTCCTAAGCCTCACACGGAACTTTCGGGAAAAATCCAGAAATGGGTCATCGTAAATGTCCTATAATCATCTGGTTCATTGATCTCTATATAAATCTATTTAAATGGTATCTATTTGTATTGAAATTTTAACCATAGTCTAATGAGATTCTTTTACAAATTATCATAATTTTAGTTTAATTTTTAAAATTTATTTTCGGATGGGTGAAAAATCACTCCAAAAATAGTTGTGTCGACTTAATCTCAAAATCTGTACGTTAAAAATTTTGAATATTTATATTTTTAATACCTCCATATTTTTCTAAGAATTATGATGTTATCATATTTTATTTTCGTTACAGTTTTCCGATGTCGCCATGTTGGGATGCGTACGACCGAAAATGATGTTAGGGTATGATAAAATATTTTAAACACACCCTATATCATAAATATCTCAATTTAAACCTAATCAGTTTATATAAACAATAATTTCTAAACACATTATAATATTTAAAATTCGAGAGTATTACATATAGAAATCGATGTGGGGAAACAGAAGAGGTAATTGTTGCAGGCTTCATAATCCATACCCCACATCGATTTCCCCTCATATATAGAGTGGGGTTGTAATGATGAGGGGAAATCAATGTGGGGTATGAATTACGAAGCCTGCAACGATTACCTCTTCTAATTCCCCACATCGATTTCCATACTCTACATCGATTTCCTCTTCTAATTCCCTCATTTAAAGCCTGAAACGATTATCTCTCTAACTCAAAGTCATAATCCATACCCCACATCGATTTCATTTTACAATTTCCTCATTTAAAGCCTACAACGATTACCTCTCCTTCGGAGAGACCATCGATTACCATCTCTCTCTGTCCACCCACAACATATATTCCACACACTCTCTCTTTCTCATTTAATGCACCCACATGTGCCACCGATTCCCCTCATCATTACAACCTCATACACAAAGCTCCAAAAAGCCATGCAAAACCCATACACGTATGCACACACACACCATTCCCAACACTCTCTCCAACCACTACCCATCAATAAAAAAAAAAAACATAAGCCACCACATCGATTCCCATTCAAAACCCCACATCAACTCCCATATAAATTCCACCCTCCAAACCCCCACATCAATTCCCAGGAAGTTAACATTTTGCACTCCTCACCAAATCCCCCTCATTTAAATAAATAAATAAATAACGGTGACAAAACTCATAAGATAATGGTTAATGAAGCTAAAATAATAATAATAAAATATAAATAATAAATCAAATCATTTAAAATAAATTCAACTGTCATAACTTCAAATCAAAGTAAAAAAGAAAAAAAATACAGTGTGATAGGTTCATAAAGTGAATGATTCTACATGAGATCTAACAACATAGAACGAATGTAACAAAAAAATAACCTAGAGAAATCAAATCAATAATCTTAATAAAAAAATCAAACAAAATAATTCTGGTTAAGTTTCTAACTTGGAACAAAATTTTTAAACTCAAATGAGTTCAAGAGAAATAAATTCTAAATAGAAGAAATATATAATCAAATGAAGACCCACATCAAATCAAATGATCCAAAGTTGAATTAATCAAAAGACCAATAAAAGACCCAAAATTATTTTGTTTGATTTCTTTTTTAAGATTATTTTTATTTGATTTTTTTTTCTTAACTTTGAGTTTATTTTGAACCTACTTTTACTTGCTTTATTTGTTTTATTAATTTGTTAGATAGGAAGAAACCAATAGGAATATGTGTGTGCGTATGCATGTGTATATAGGTTTGTGGGTGTGCATGAGATTGAACGGTGTTGGATGGATCATTGTGTTTATGTATGTGAATGTGGGAGGTTGTGCATGGGGTGGTAGTGGATGGAGAGAGAAGAGGAGGCCATAAATGAAGAAAGAGAATATCTTTTTTAGGTGCGGCTCAGATTGTCTTGTTTTACGTGTGGGGTACAGTGGGCAAAAAAGAATACCGTCTTTTTCTCCACCTTCTCGAGATTGTCTATCGAAACATGAGTTCTTCACAGAGCGTTAGATGTTAATCGAATGGTGAAAAGTGAAGGTACGCCCAAACCGCACCTAAAGAGGATGCCGTATCACAGCATTTCTCTCTCTCTCTCTCTCTCTCTCTCTCTCTCTCTCTCTCTCTCTCTATATATATATATATATATATATATATATATTATATATATATATAGATATTTAATTTTATTTAAAATTGTTTCATTTTTTGTTGTGTGACTCCAAAAGTAAGCACAACAAGAATCTCCTTTAAACCATCCAAGTATACTGTGTTAGTAGGGTCCATCCCCTCTTGATCCCTCCTGTCTCCGTCCCCGACTTCGTCTACGTTAATTAGTACGGTCCATCCCCTCTTAATTTTGTATGCGTTCTCCTCCTGTAAAAACTTTTGTTTCCCCTTGTCTGCATTGTCGTCGAGACGGCTCTCCGTTCGTAGATTTTCGATTGCGGCTTAGACACTGTTTGGAAGTGCGGTGGAGTAGATTTTGGGGCTTTAAAATCTCTGACAAAACAAAATCGTTTCCAAACAATGTTCTCCGCATCGGCTTATGTGTAAAAGTGATTTTTGTAAAATGGAGAGAGAGACATTTTTCTCTCTCTTTCATGTTGAGAAGCGGGTGGGAGTCCGCTTTTGCGGATTCTTCTCATTGCCGACGTTTACCCATGAAATGGCGACGTTTTTTATAATCGCCTCGTCACCCGCGTTTGGGCGTTGCACGCTGCACGTGCGCCAAGGAAATCGCGCTATAGTACAGCGCTGTGACAGGAAATCCCGATTTTTAAAAAAACTCGGTGGTTCCAAACAGTGCCTAAATATGTGTCGACGTTTCCTTGGTACATTCATTGTTATTTGTGTAGGTATGATTTCTTTTGGCGTCGATGATCGTCGCGAAATATGGCTTCTTGGTTCGGCGGTGCACCAAGTTCGTTTGCCCTCTTGATCTCTTCTTTGTGAAACGGAGTTTGATTTTGACGATTTTTCCTCAGTCTAGTCACGTCGAGCGACTCTTCGATGGTTTTGATGACTGGAGGTGTACTTACACCTGTTGTGTCTTCGCCGCCTTTCATTGGCGAGCAATCAAAACAGTCTTGTGCAACGTCCGACAGTTGCTATGCACATCTCTATTTTTTTTGGCACCTCTAGTAGCACCCCTTGGCATCCCCTTCTCCGGCTGTGCTTCTGGGCGTCTCCATTGTTCCTGTCGTCCAAGGGCATTGCTCCTCTCGACGGCTTCTCGCCGGCATCGTTAGCATCTACTAGATCATGGAGTTTAAGAGTTTATTTTCAGAGTAAAAACTCTTGGTCCATAGGTTAATTGTTCTGGACATTCTTTACTTATATCCTTCTCTGTTTGAACGAATGAAACGCCTTTCTACGACGAAAAAAAAGTTTTGGTAACTCGCGAGTTTGGGATTTTGCCCTTTGGGGGCGCCCCAAAGGCCGCATCAATACCATTAGCGTTGCCTTGCCTGCTGCGCGTGGGCCCCGCTCAAACTCCAATAGACAGCCCAAACAACCCTGTCCGTAGAACACAAGGTGGGCCCCTCTCCGCAGTCTAACCGGACCCCGAAACCCCCGAGGATCCGAATCTGAGGGAGACAAACTTGCCGGAATGCGGGGCTGCACACTTTCGATCCGTTGTAATCGGGCGGAAAACGGATCCTGGCGTGTGGGAATGGCCGATGGGTCCGAGACTGGTCCAAAAGGAGTAGGCGGGGTTGATGCGAAAGGGTAGTGGGCGAAGAGGACGAGGCGGTGGGGGCCACGCACGTGATCGCACAAGAAAAGCCCCGCTGGCCCTTTCCCTGACCATGTTTTGTTCTGTTCCACTACGGCAGTACGGTTTTGTGGGCAGGTGGGCGCCAGCACAAGTACTGCACAAGCGGACGAGAGCGACGGTGGCTAATGGCTATAGTTGGTAGAGGATTCGAGATTTTTAACGAAGTTTTTAGATGTTATGTTTACATTTTAATTATTATTTTTTTGACACCTTAAGATAAGCTTCTCATTCATTCAAAAAGGGCAGCATACGGATTAAAACAAGATCCCTAAATATGACCTACAAATCTCAAACGCAGCCGCACCCTTTTGCAAATTAGATATAAAGATTGATGAAACATTTAAAAGACAACCACCAAGATAGATTTTTGACGCCTACGGGACGTTGTCAATGTTGAAACATACTCGAGCATTCTTCGACCCTCTTGAAAAGATGAAGTCTTGATCCTTCGATTTAAATAAATTATTTGAATAACAATAACATTTATAGAAAAATGAACACTCAAATAATAACCTTCCATTTAGAAAGAGTTGAACTAGCAAGACTCGTAGAATGATAAGGAGATCTCCCATATAACAATTTTACATATATTTCCAAGAAGCAAGATCATGAATAAATAACCGACTAGCCTTAAATATCACCACCAAAAGAGGATGGCAAGTCGATGTGGATTTATTTGCATGAGAGATTTGAAATAGTTGATGGGACTTCAGAATATATTGTTGCTCCAAAATATGAAAAAAAAAAAAAAACAAAGCCCTGATACAAAGGAAATGAACAAGAGGTAATACGTCAGGAAGACGGAGGTAAGATGAGAAAAAAATAATAATAATAAAACTAGTTTGAGAGGAAGAAAGTTAGATGTCTAAATCCTTCGATAAATGTCGGAGACAAATCTCTTTCTTGAAAAAAAAGACAAAAATCAGAAGAGAGAAACTCTAGAAAACAAAAGACCCCCAACAGGATCTTGAACTACAGCTAGGTAAGTCTCAGATACAATTCCCTTATGAAAGGGAAGATAAAATTCAAAAGAGACAATTTTTTGAAACAAAACCTCAAAAGAGAAGTCGATAATTACCTTCTTAGGCGACCAAAAGGAGGGGGAGGGGGCTTCTTTGACGCACCCCCCTCCCCTCCTTATCACCACAGGAGAAGAGGCTAAACGTGGAGGAGCTCTGAGATATCATAAACATGAACAATTTTTTTTAAAAATGAAAAACAAAATATAGAGAGTAGTAGACAGTCTCAATATTCCATCTTTAGAGACGTATACATGTTTACCTGCACACACCAAAAAGTAGAAAAAGATTTATTGTATTTGTATATTACATTTTAAGTGTAATATAACTAAATAACAAATTTATGTGATGTCTGTTAATTAAATTATCATTTTATCACTCCTCAGGTGAGAAATACCACGTGAATTATTACCTAGCCGTATTATCTGTGTAAACTATTGTGGTCTTACCCGTGCAGGTCGATGCCAACTAATTAATCAGAGTCCATGCTACACCTAATGTTGTTTATGTAGTGTTTTGTCCGTAGGTGAGATAGACATTGCGTTCGTGTGGAGAGAAAAGTGTTAAAGATTTGAGCGCAGGCCAACTATCTGTTTGTGATTTGAATTAATTTTTTAAAAATGTTGCTTACGTATTGTTTGGCATGCAACTTGCTTATTTATTTTAACTGTAAGGTGTGAATAAAAATTAAAAAAAAAACATTTTTTAAAAAAAATTTCAACTTACATAAGCCATGACACCCAACCCATTGGTCGGCAATGAACTATGACTAGCATATACACTGTCCCCCAATTGACTAAAATGGGCAGGTCGTTCTCGTGTGCCCACGTGAGAATTAAACATGTGCACGTGAAATATTTAACCCTCGACTGAAATGGATACTGCTCGTGCAAATTTATTCTTCCATTGTGCCCTGTAAGTCCAATTTGGTGCTAAAACACTGCGTTCTTTTTTTTCTTTCTTTTATTACTGCGTTGTAATGTTTTAACGACAGTTAAGATTTCACGCTAGGTAGGTAGGGGAGGAGGTGGATTTATCGATGTCACTCTCATTAGTCCACGTCATCTTACAAGACTAATTACACGGCGGTTAGGTAACGTGGTCGTTGAGGTAACGAAGCCGGCCGGCCGTGATTGATGTAATGATCAGTGTAATTTATGGTGACAATAAAGATAGCCATCTATACAAGAGATCTAACAACTACATCACTATATAATAAAAATGAGGTCAACTACAATTCATCTCCTGGGACAATTACTCTTAACTTTTTGGGGGGTTTTTTTAGGAAAAAAAATCTTATGTAATCTATCGACATTTCAAAAAAAAAAAAAAACCTATGAATCTTCATAATCGATATAGATCCCATTGTAATATGTCATTCTCCCCCAAAAAAAATATTCCGATGTTAGTTGCCTTTATAGAGGATGAACTTAACTTGGGTTAGAGTTAGGTTAGGAAACTATCATTTTGCTCTCACTTGACTTGGGTAGCCTCAAATGACCCTCATCGTTCATCCCTTCCATTTGGGATTTTATTGGAAGAGGGCGACACAAGAGAGGGAGGAGGGATGTCAACGAAAAGTCGTTGAAACGTTGACGACATTATAGGGGCACCGACGACATCACAAGGACCTTGGCGGGCGCCATGTTGGTGCAACGGAGGACTTACACGTCTCTGTTGATCGACATCTGGCCTCTATGGATAAGATCGTTAAGTCTTATTTGAGATTTGAATTTTCTTTTTCCTTTTTTATGTAGATCTATCATTACAAGAGAAGTGAGATTTGTCGATGACTTTTTATCAGCGGTTAGTAATAGTCGTTGATATATAAGATAAATGTCAACAGCTACTGTAGGTCGTTGACATATGCCGGCTACTTTGATCCGTTGACATAAGTGTAACATATGTCAACGACTAATAGAGGCCGTTGACATATGTTGAACATATGTCAACGACGTACTGTAGCCGTTGACATAATGTCAACGGCTAAAATATGTCGTTGACATAAGAAAAGTTTATGTCAATGGTTCACCGTAGCCGTTGACATATGTTCATCATATATCAACGGCCTCTATTAGTTGTTGTCATATATTGATGAAAGAATAGCGGGATATTTCTCGCCCTTATGAACATTTGTCAACGACTGGGGATAGTTGTTGACATATGTTACATATGTCAGCGGCTGTAGAAGTCGTTGACAATTACTTCAACTATTCTGCAAATCCTACAACACTCGAGGAACCCTCGGTACATTGTGACTGTTCTTCCTCCCCAATCCCATAATTTCCATCATACTACTTCCATGGACATCACCAGTCCGCAATCCAACATCTCGCTGGGTTCCTCCCCCACACAGCGCTGCCGCACACTCCCATCCTGGGGTACCCGATGTGCCTGCGGAAGAGGAAGGAGGGGGAATCATCCTCCTCGTGCTTGTCCTCCAACTTGCATACCCCGAAGAGGGCGATGGTGGAGACCGATCAGGAGGCGCGGAGGGCCACCGTCCGGGAGTGGGGGGAACCAGAACCTCGTTGTGGCCGATCTCGACATATTTGAGATCATGGAGATGGAGAAGCAGAGGCAGTTCAAGGGGATCGAGCTCATCGCCTCGGAGAACTAGCTTGTCCCTGGCAACGAAAGCTCCTTTTGCCGTATTAGTCGGTGATCAATGCAGCACTGCATGCTCTGGAGTCCTGTGAAGCGATTCTGGTAGGTGAAGATGAACAACTACTATAGACGGCTGAACAGGGCGGTACCACCACGACGGACCCAATCGCAGCTCCGCCGTAGGTGTGCCGATTAATTTGCACGGATGCTAGCTCTGTTGCGTTCCCCCCTTTGCCGTTGGATCATGTGCGCATGCAACAACACTGGAGCTGCCTGATCCCACCATCTGCATGCGCCAATCCCGCCAGCAATCTCGCCACATTCTCGTGAACCTGCGCTCTTATTAGAATGTTTCCCACCGACTATGGATTCCTAGCTGGTTGGTCGGCATCTCTTCGGAGGCAGCGCAGGATCACCAGCGCCTCTAATTAAGACTGGATCAGAACTCGACGTATTCCGCATACCACTTCTCCCCGTCCGTTTCAACCAAATTAATCTCCATATCTTCAACATCCAGCGCGTTCACAGACGATCAAATAGGTCTGCATTAATCTGTGCCTGGTTCTCGTTATTACATGGGGAACCAATACATAGATCGGATCGAGTGGCTATGCTGGGAGCGCGCATTGGCGGCCTTCAATCATGACCCCGAGTGCTGGGGTGCGAATGTGCAGCCCTATTCCTACACCTCCTCAAAGGTGGGGGGCAATGGTAGGATCGGAGGAGGGGGGTTGCAGGGGCACTAGAGGAGGTGACCGAGGGGGGGGGGGGGGGGGCGCGACAGGTTTTTTTTTTTCTTAAAAATAAAATTGTCAGCGGTTGGAGTAAGCCGCTAGCCGACATATACTTCTTATATCAACAACAAGGAGCCACTGACATATGTACTATATGTCAACGACTGCGATCCATTGATATATCCAATATATGTCATCAGATGTTAACCGCTGACATATTAAGTATTTATCGATGGTTAATGACAGCCGCTGACAAACATTAGTCGACGACCAATTTGTCAACGATTTTATCAACGACTTAAAAGCCGCTAATATACATCTATGTCAACGATTTTCTATCTTTTGTCAACGACTATAAGTCGCTGACATATATCCTATTTCTTGTAGTGCATATTTGTAATGTAAAAAATTATTTATTAATTACATATTTCTTAATTAATTATATATTATTTTAATTTTTATTTATCACATTTGATGAGTTAAAAGTCATAAGTAATTTTATGAAAAATATTATAAAAATATTTAATACTTCTATTTAAAATGACGTAAAAGTTGTTCCCCGCCATCAGAACAGTAGTACTCACTTCACCATTTAAATTGGAACCTCCACCCCCACCCACCCCCAAATCCCCATTATACAGAGGTGGGTTCATGCTTCATTCTTGTCGATGAAATAAGGGATTAGTCGGCCGGGTATGTTGTCACTTCTGATGTCAAGGTTTTAACTCGACCCTCAATTCAAATCTCTACGATGGAGCATGTTCCCTGTTGCTGTCGATGCCCCAAGTTCTTGACTAATCTAGCTAGAAACCATGCTGCATGCACAGCGCCGGCCGCCGCCATGGATTCTTTTCCAACAAAACAACAACCAGAAAGCTTGAAACCTGATCGATCTCTGCAAGTTTTCCGACTGAAACGTCTGGTCCACTTGAGCACTTGTAAATTGTCCTGTGGCTTATGTCGCCACCCTGTCTGTCAGGCTCATTTCATAGATTTTCCAGATGCGCAAATACCCAATTATTCAGCACACAGCAAAGGATCACAGATACCCATAAGCTTGTGATTACAGGTTGTCATTATCTATAAACGTCTTCTCTTTGCTATAAGTTATACGCATGCACAGTTTTTCGAATTAGGGGACGGGAACAGGGAGAAGAGACAATATATATATATTATATATATATATATATATATATATATATATATATATATGTATGGACGGGATGGGTTGGACTAAAATATGTCGGTTGGTTCAGATCGGTTGATCTCTCCAGTAACCTCTCAAATTAGTCCCCCGCCTTGCTATAGGATGGACACCCATCCGTCTTTGCAGTGTGGCGAGGGTTCGAGGGTGGTTGGCGTCGGAGACGCGCAAGTTATTAAAAAAGTTTGGGGAGCTGCGCTCCCCCAGGTGGATTTTCTCTGAGTTTTTTGGAGGGTTGTTCTGAATTTCGAATCCGGGTGACTCTTATGGTCGGACGGTGGTCTAAACCACCACATCGCTTATCAAAAAAAAAAAAACCTCTCCAATTAGAGGATCGAGTATTTTAAATTTGCAGTCCTCAATATAAAAAATAAATGTTATTCTAAGTCGTCTTACCATTAATTTGTAGGCAATATTATTGAGACAATATTCCTTCTCTTTCAGGACGGCAGCAGTTAGGACCTACAACCTCCTTAACAAATGAGAGTTGGTACTCTCCAGCAAGGACTCCAAGGGTTTCTTGACATAGCTTCTAATCATAACATGTACACCAGAACTCTTTTTTATGAAATGTTTATTTATGTTCCTGTGACAATAAGTGATGATGTTGACAATTTCTATGCTAATTAGAGTCAAATTAGTGTCATGAAAGTGTGTTTATTATAATAAAGTTGTTTCCTCGAAGGATTTGACATGTTAGATCTCCCACCGGCATCCAAATCTTGGTAAAGATATCATGGGGGGAATGATCTTGTGTAAGAGATAAGTACGTGTATCCAGAAATTTGAAAATTTAAAAAAACGTGGAAGACGGGAACATAATAGAAATTTCATCAAGTATTCAAAATGTAAACTGTTAACTAAGACATTAAATTTCATCTTAATTGATGTGCGAATACTTGACATTATAAAGAGGTTAAAAAGATCGCACTTGACAAAACTTGACTAAAGTTAAAAGCTGAAAGATATGTGGGTGGGGAAGAATATTAATTGATGTGCATATACTTGAAAATATAAAGAGGTTAAAAAGTTCGCACTGGTTAACGGACAGTGCTCCAACACCCTTTCTAACAGATCTTCTTTTAGACGTCGAAAATATGTTTCACGTCTTTCTCTTAAAAGGGGTGTTAAGATTTTTTTATCGATTACTAGATAATGTTCTCTTAGTCGGTGCGACAATCAAAGGTTATTAATACGCCAGGTCTAACTCCAGAAAATAATAACACAAATTGGAGGACGAAGTTTACTTCTATTGTCGAGTTTATCAGAATTGAAAATATATTATGTCTTACTTTAAATTTGATTCAAAAACAACTAGAATAGATTCAGAGGAAGATGATATAGAGCGCTATTCTCGAAGACTAAGATTGCGTTCTCGAGCAATCCTCCAATGCATTCATTCTTGGGATAAATCTTCTATGAAATTCTAACTAACTCTTATTTTATTTTGACTTGTAGTCAATTTTATTTCTGATTTCAAAATTTTCCTTTACATATATAATAAATCGACCCTCTTGGACTTTTGAAAAAAAAAATTTTGAACAAAATGTGGGAAGACCTCAATAATCTACGTAGAAAAGTTGCATATGCAAATTTGTTATATTAAATTTTTTTATATGCAATATGACAACCACCGGATATCTTATATTTATTTTCCATCGTACCAAACACCCTTGTAATTTGTTCATATTAATTATTAGATTTGATTATGCAATAAGGAAAAAGATTAATACCCGATTGATGGAGCAATTCAGCTGAACATTTTTGCTGCCGAGTATAAAATAGTGCTCAGGCGGCAGAGTTATCATGAGCTCACCAAAGAAAACATTGTTCATCCAGATGTGATCTGGACGAACCGTAGTTCGTCTCAGGGCCGTCAGCTTGGACAATTGAAACCTGCCACCCACCAAGAGATGTGACACTTTTTTTGGACAAGAGATATGACACGCAGATGCGCTTATCGACAATCCCGGCTCAGTTCTCTCCCCGTCGGATAAGCCCGTCTGCCTTTAATGCCCCCACCGGGTTCGTGTAACTGTGGACACCTTGACCCAGACCGCGCGGGTGCGCGGCTATGTGCTTTCCTCGCCGATTTTTTCGCTGTCGCCGCGCATAACTAACGATTTGTCGGCCCCGGGCCGCGCCGGAGCGGACCAGAAGGTCCAGAACTCATGCTGGTCGTATTGTTCGGGTCCGTACGATCCGAATTCAGATGTAAGAGCATTGGCAATAATTAAAGGAGTTTTTTTTTTCACAAATCACTCCTTAAATTGATCGATATTTCAAATAATCTTTTTATATTTAAAAATAATTACCTACAATCTACTGGATTCAAAATAACCCCTAAACTTACTTGCCATCCAAATGAGAAAGAATATTCCATCTGAAACTCCGATAATAAATTATTAAAAAATGCATTTCAGCATATATGTTGAGTTAGGTTTGCATGGATATTGAAGGGGGGAGGTTTTTACGATAGGGAGAAAATGATAATTATTATGTTAGGTTGAATTTAACCGTAGTTAAATACGCCAATTTTGACGATCAATCAGTGACAGATGACATTTTTTTTTAAGAATGGCGGCAGATTACAGGTGTTATTTAATATGAAGATTCTAAGAGGTTATTTGGACATCGATAAATTTTAAGGGATGATTTGTAAAAAATAACAAAATTAAATTGTAAAATAAGTATTTAAATGGTATATAGATGTGATAGGCCCTTTAACTAGGCCTAATAAATTTAATGAGCTCGGCCCAACTATAATCCTTAGTAGATGAAAAAATATAGAAAATGGGAGAGAGCCCTAATTAAGGGGCTTTAGTCACACATATGATGCTTCATTTTCTCTCTCCTCTTAACTATTTTTAAAAAGAAAAAAGACACATGGTAATCAAGATATTATCTAAACCCCCTCTTTCTCTCCAAATATTCGTTCTCTCTGTCATGCCGAATTATCTGTGAGCACTGACTTGATCATTAAAAGATTGACTTACGAAACCCTTTCCGAAAGAGATTTTTTTATAAGTCTAGTTGACCTCAGTTGTGAGTAGATTTTTGTTTGCTTGGTCTAGCTCAATTTCTAAGCGTCAAACTTGACACTCAAGATATCCATTAATTCGCCAAAGTCTTTGCGGGCTGGACTAACCTCACTAGCATGATTTTAATTTATATTGAATAAAATTTGAGTGAAATTTTTCCACTTAAAAGAAACTATATATAAACAACAAGAAATTAATCACTTTTTGGGTCACTCATAATTAATGTCCAGCAATCTTAATACAGTGTATACAAATTTACTACAGACATATTTTTAAAAAATAAAAAATCGAATGCATGACAGCATGCGCAGCATGCTCGGATGCGTGAACACTTTTTATGTTATGTTATGTTATGTCTGAGAAAATGACATTGCTACGTAGTGGGAGGACACTACGGCCGAGCTAGCTACGTTATTAATACATCTTTGATGTTGGGAGGGGGGGCCATGCATGCAGGTGGGGTAGGATGGGCTTGGGGGGTGAAATTAATGTCTCCTATTAAAAGGCATATATACTGTCGGGTAAAAGGGGAAGAAGTGAATCTTTTTTTTTTTTTAATGTACGTACTGAAGTTATATAAAAGTAGCTGTCCTTGGTTTCCTGTAGCAACCCGTCAATAATTTGAATGAATAAGGGGGAAAACAGTGAAGTTATATTAAGAAAATAAGAAAGATATATAACTAGACGGAAGAGAGAGCTTTTATTAGCTGTGTCTGAATGAATAGTAATCATTAATTCTCTCTTTGATAAATTACGATTAGTATTCGAGGTATGATTGTCATTATTCTTTACATGAGAGTAAGTTTAGAAGGAAATAAATAATGTGGTATGGGATGGAAAAGGAAGGTTATAATATATATAGTTATAATAATTTTCATTATTGGACCAGCACAGGCATAAGGAATTCTGTTGTCAATAACTTGAGTTTAGCTGGAGCTCATTCATGAGAATATTGCTAGCTAGTGTTAGTCAATAAAATTGCCTAGCTGAAACACGAGTAATTATATTAGGAAGTGAGAACGCTCAAATACATAAACACACCGAGTAAGTACGTAATTAAGTAACTCAAAACTATTTATTTTGGGCCTAAATTAATGACCTTCGTCACTCCTCCATTAAATCCGACTAAAACGTATGCGAGAATATTTCTTAAGGAACTTGTGAAATATTGGCAGACTGTTATCTTGTTACTTTACCAAACTATCAACTCCAGATTGAAGTTAACGAGTACAAATTAAGATTCTTAATCAGATAATAAAGAATGACTAATTAATGCCCTTTGTCAAGAACCTGATCCGGCGATCAAGGGCCACACCGTGTGATGTACACTTATGTGAAACCCACTTAGGAATGTCAAAAAAATTCCATGAATTCGATTACCGGCCTACATCACATACGTGATAGGTTTGGAAATACCCGCATATATATATATATAATATATATATATATATATATAGTTTAGTGCACTCGAATCCTTTAATAAATTATCACAATTTATAACTAATTTAATTAAATTACTATGGTATAACTCCCGCATGCAGCACTACATGTGTCGATCTGATCCTCTCCCCACCTACACATAGGTAAAGTCTAGAGACATCTCTACTGTTCAGACCTATATAGCTAAATTATAAACTAACTAAGTTATAAATACCAAAAATTTATTTTTTTAGATAAAAATGAATATCCAGAAATATATCTGTATCTGTGACAGTAACATATATATATTTATATTTGTACCTGTAAAAATAATAGAGTACTATTCCAGTATGATATTTATAAAAATTTTACAGATAAAATAAGATAGAATATTATTCTATCTTAGTCCAACCCGCATCCCTAAACCCACATTTTGTACCATACTGGATGAACAGTCAAAAGTACTGCTGTTTGCGATAGATTGCGAGGAGAAAAGGTAACGATCGAAGGAAGATGGGGCATGGAACTCCAAGGTGATGAACAAAGTTCGCACTCCCAATTTATTCTCTTCTTTAAAAAAAAATGGGTATGAATAATATATGATTATATATGCTTGTGAAAAGGAGAAAGGCTGATATCAAGTCTGACACCCTTCTGGCAACAACCCTGCAAACTTCCAAACTAAAAGAAAGAAAACAAAGGTCACCCTGCAAACTGATTAGGAAATTGTGAGGATCCTGAAAAGAGAGGTAGATGTGTTCACATGATCACCAAGAACAACAACGAAAAGAGATGAGCATCCACAGCTGAGAAACTTCACATAGAACAAGGAAGGATTTGAGGAGAAGCAGCTCGGCGGGCCGGAGGAGAGTTGCAAAACTCCACAGACGAACAGCGTCCTGCAGTCTGTGGCACTCTGTGCCATACCTCGAAGCGCAAGCTTGAGATGTCCATTTTTTTATTTAGAGTTATTATTTTCGGCGTTGCAAAATTAAAATTTTCATCTATGTCTTCATCTTTTTTTCTTAAGAAAACTATAAGTTTGAGTAAAAACAAATATTTCTCGAGAATGGCCTTCTCCATCCACTTGGTAATTTTTTCCCCGAGAAGGTCCTTCCATAACTCCATAGTTGGGGTTCGCAATCACGTGAAGATGGGAAGGATCCATCGGCTAAAAGTCCGCAAAAGGCCAAAGGCGCGGCCAGCTGTGCAGAAGCACAGAGCCATTGAATCACCCACCGGTTCACCACGTGCCGTGCATACGCAGATCTGCGTATAGTCCCCGCCGACAGCGACGAGCATTTCGCGTACACCCTGAGCCATGAGCCGCACGTACGTATGCGAAACGGCCCCTATAGAGCTCCCCCCCACACTTTGGTTGTTCCAATGCGTACGTTCGTTTTAAGGGTTGTCCGAACATTCCAAGGCGACTACTTAAAACTTTGGAGGGCCATACAGACACAAGACAGCGTGGGGGGTATATATGAGTTAACGAGGTTTTTACTTCTGGTTCCGGGTTTAAGGACTAGTAACAAGTTAAACCAGGGGATTAATGATTCTTGGAGGAGGAGAAAGGAAATTAAAAGAATCTACGTGTTTATAAGATAAGAAAGATTTAATATATTTTCTTATTACACTTAAATATAATATAATTAAGTACTAAATTTATGTGACATCTTTTATATAGAGATAGCCAAGGTCCCTCAAGTACAATAAAAAATATATATCTAATTATATTACACTTAAATATAAAAAATATATATACTACACCTTCCCTCATAAGATAGCCAAGGCCCTTAATTGGTGGATGCAATTAGTAGTAAGAATTAGTGTTAAACTAGTTGAAAATCCGTGCGATGCACGGTAATTGTTTATAAAATATTAAGATAAATAAAAAATATTATTTATAAAAGTATATAATTTTTATTACAAAATTTTTGTTAAACTAAACAGGAAAAGTTTGTTCTTAAAACAAAGGAAGGTGGACTGCATGAAGGTAGGCTTAAAATTGAATTTTTTTTAAAAAGTTATGGTCTGCTCGATTTAGCAAGATTTGTTAGATGGTGAGTATCTTACCTTGTTTAAAAAGATTTCTTCATTGATTTAAGTGACAATTAATATTTACCCAGATTTTACTTAACCATATTTAACTGCGATATAGATAGATTTAGTGAAAAAATTTAGGCGAGAAAACTCAACTTTTGGTGCTGCCACTTAACTGCTCCAAAACTGAATTTTATTAGAATAATATAGATGGTGGGAGGGCCGAAAGCCCAAGCGCGTGGGTGGGAGCCTTTTGTATCGCAGAAGCCGACGTAGGACATTTCAATGATGAGCAGCATCAAGTGTTTCACCCGGTAGTAGTCACGTTTGTGGAAAAAATAAACGCAGACCAGCTGGCACCCCAATGGGGGAAGGAAGAACGAAATTAAAGGAAAGGTTAATTGCAAAAGACTCTGCATATCTTGTGAATTGTGTATCGGGTCAGTCCGTCTTAAAATTGCATTGTTTAAAACATTTTTGCTGTATCTAATGTAATTGTACAAATGCCCATGCCATCATCCGTTGTAATCCGACTTGCACAGACACCATCTTACTCATGATTAAATGTAATTTGAGTGGGGTGAATGACCAATATATCTCTCTCCCTCTCCTGGGTTGGACTTTGGAGAGAGAGAGAGAGAGAGAGAGAGAGGATTTTTATCTGATAGGGGTACTTGGAATCCCCACTTGAG
Organism: Colocasia esculenta; assembly: GCA_014218235.1. NCBI lineage: Eukaryota > Viridiplantae > Streptophyta > Magnoliopsida > Alismatales > Araceae > Colocasia > Colocasia esculenta. The sequence continues at coordinate 92,235,903 of CM024765.1, read as the reverse complement.
GCATTATCCTGCTCTACGTACTTCGTTGGCAGTCCAGTTTCTCCCTGCTCATTGGCTTTAGTTAAGGACAAGTCAATCTCTCCATTATAGGTCCTTGCTGACAGGGGACTTTTTTTTTTTTTTTTTTGATCAGTAATGTGATGGTTGGGGAGGGGGACAAATGAGGAGAGGGCGCGGGATCGATCCCGCGCCCTCCCGTCTCCCCCCCTCCATTTGGCAGGGGGGGGAGACCACCACACCAACATGACAGGGGACTTTACTTCAAGAGAAATATAAAGTGTGTACTAAAATGACATATTCATTAGAGAGGTGTGTTATTTATCTTTGGATATTTAGAAAAATGAAAGTGAGGGAAATATTATAATCCCCTCAGAACAAATGGGACATCTGTGAATATATTCGTTGAATGCATATTTTTGATGTGCATCGAATATTTCTCTTCATTCAAAGATCTAACTTATTTGCTACTGACTTCGCACACTTCTGACGAGCCGTGAAATTAGTAGCACAAGAGAAGAGAGCCTTTCAAGTTGGCAGTCTACACGTCTTCAGGTCAATTTTGATATCGAGATGGATCGAAAATATGGTGAGAATATTTTTAAAATTTTTAAAATATTTTTAAATTTTTTAATTTTTAATTTTTAATTTTTTTAAAAAATTAAAAATATTCTTATTTATTTTCGATCCATCGTAATACCAAACATCTCCAGAGTTTTCAAAATCTAGTCTTAACTCGTGTGTTCATAGTTGTCCGTGAGGTGCAGCCTTGGAGGGCATCCCCCTCACCATATTTTCGAAGAAGGGGATGGTGCAGTCATAGATTATTTTAGGGTTTTTTTACATATATATCTCTACAAATATCACTATTGATATGTATATTTATGTTCTATATCAATTATCTGAATGATTTTTAATCTGTTGTAATGGTTATAATTATATTTTTATAGAGATATATGTATAAAAAATTATTATATATATACTCTCATAAAGATATAAATGTAATTATTATGACAGATCATAAATATTTAATATAATGATATAAAACAAAAATATACATGTAAATATATATACAAAACTCTCGTTATTTTAAGCCGCATGAAGCTCTGGTGAGTTCCCACATTCGCCCGTCTTGTCACCGGGTCACCCACGCTGATAAAATACTTTATTACACCCTGTTAAATGGGTTGTCACCGTTAAATTAGAATATAGTTCTTGCATGGCCGTGTGACTCACGTGAGTATTAAATTTAATATCGAATTGGAATTTTCAACTCAATGATAGGATTGGAGCTAGGTAACACTACTATTATAATATAAGAAGAGATCGATATTTTTATTTCTTTTTAATGTGAAACTATATATTTTTAACACTTCTTCTCACACGTGTACTAATTTTAAGTTCTCCGAGCTGCAAGAGCCAGTTCATATATCAGATTAGACTTTTAAAATGTTGAGTTGAAAGGTACCCACATCCAACATTAAATCTAATTATAATGAGCTAGTAAAAATACTTTGGTTATGAAAATGTCTTTCTTCTTGCTCGTTTATGGCTATGTGCAAGTTGCCCCCTAACGCCTGCGGAGTTCCATATGCTTTCCTTGCATCAATTTTACAACTTATCTAGTATAGTATTATGCTATTTGATCATTTAGGGACCAATCATATATAGATTAATGTGGAGTTGGGTGGGTGCTTCTATGAGTAGGTCGGTTTTGTTCTCTTCGATGTTCCATGGGCTTGGTGGTTTAGACAATTCAGCTTACTCAAGCCTTGTCTTGTCCCATTGTATTTAGTTCCAATATATCCTATGAAACAAAATATTGGAATAATTGGACATGTATGCATCAACTTGAAGGTATTGGGGTGGGGTGGGTTAGGGGATCCCCGGTTCGAACTTGGGTTTTTACCCCCAAAAAAAAATGGAAGTAGACACTAGCGTCCCATTTAATTAGAAACGTATTTCATATGCCAATAATTAATTGGAACATATATGTGTATCCGACCTATCGATGTCATGACAGGGGTGGAGGAAAAAGTGGGGCGGCGGGAGCCAGAACCATGCATAGTCCCCTCGTAAGCTTCTATTTATATAAACAGCAATTAAAAAATTTTGCAAGTGTGGCAAGTTAACAAATACCTTAATATTATATATAATATATATATATAACATACCCAAAAAAATAGAGATAAAGATGCCTTTGATTGAGCCTCAATCATCATTGCAAACTTCTGTTATACACTATTTGTTGGAATATTTATTATTAACTTTAAAATTTTATTTTTAATTTTATTTGATTTGGTGAACTCTATAAAGAGTTCTTGGCTCTCCAATGTGAGGTTTATCCCATATTAGAAGTTGAAAAAAAATATATTTCTTTTATATAGTTGTTTCTTTTCTTAAGAGATGTGATCTCTAATGAGAGCTATGGAGGAGTACCCATTTGGGTTTGTGGGCTTTGGATCTTATTTCACACACGCGCGACTTGTCTTGCCTTTGGAGGTCCAGTTGGTTGTCTACATGACTTTCTTTATTTTACTTGTTAACTGTTGAACGACCATTTGACTTCATCTTGGATTCTTTACCCGTTTCGGAAATCGAACGGCCGCCCACCCTTCATGGGAGTGTTATCGCAATGGATATGGAATGAAGAGAGATGGCATCTATCTCTCTGGCTTTCTGCTTCTGCATTTTTTCTCTCTTTTGGTAGTGTTCTTCATGTGTCTTCTCTGCAATGACGATTAGAGGTGTTTAAAATATGGTCCAAACCGAAAAAATCGAACTGAACCGACCGATTCGGTTCGATTCGGTTTCACAGATCTCAAAGTTCAGTTCGATTTCAAGTTGGGGAACCGAAATGTACCGAATATGTATATATAATTAATTAATAATACATATACACAAGAAAAGTGTTTGTAGCGCAGTGGTCGCCAACGTTGGCGTGTGACCTCCACGCGATGTCGTGAGATCAAATCTCGCTTAAATAATTTTTTGTTTATATTTTGAACCGAATGTTTATTTTTTTGTTCATATTTTGAACCGAATATTTATATATAATTGATTAATAATACAAATATATTTAAAAGTGTCTGTAGCGCAGTGGTTGGGGGCTTTGGCGGCTCCTCCATCCAGAGAGGTCGCAAGATGAAATCTCGCGATTGTTTCTTAAAAACTCTTTTTTTGTATTTCGATTTGTTCGGTTCGGTTTGGTTCACTGTAGCAAGTCAGTTCGATTCAGTTCCCCTAAAAATAAAAGTGAACTAGATCGAACTGATCCATTGTCCACCCTTAGTGACGATTGAGAGTTAGGGACTGATTTAAAAAGTGTTTGTCTATCGACACGATTTGGTGTGCACCCTCACACCATACTAGTGTTGAATCGTTGTATCTTAAAAGTAGTTCGTCATCATCCTATTACATCGTGATAGAGACGAAACGACTTCAAAATAAACGACATCGCACTTCGGCCCTTAAATTTACATACATTTGATCTTACTATCTATCATTTATTTTAACCATATTAATTAGATTGAATCTATCTACTCATGCTATATACTTCTCGAATTTCAACACTATTACCATCGACTGTGGATCTTCTATGTATAAGCTGTCATATATTTAGTGTTTTGATCACCTGCTCCTGCTATTTTGCATAAAACAACAAAGCTTTGAGCCACCATTACCAGGTTGTAGCAATCAGATGTTCAGCTCCACTGGCCCGGACTAATCTTCCATGTGACGACGACGCGTTGAAGTCCCCGTTCACTTTATAGATTCCCGGATCACAACAATAGACAAGTTTTAGTTAGTCAATAAATTGATGAGTGAAAGATGGGAGAAGAGACACTATGGACAGCTAAGATGAACTCATTAAATATATTGGTAGGTGCACTGCCTCACATAGTACATCACCTAGAAGATTTGTCATGTGGCCATCAAACATGTAAAAAATTATGATCAACACTATAAGATAGCAAGCAGAAATTAGCCTAATTGTTGCATTTGTGAAAATATATTCGTTACATTTTCACAAACTCTCTATTGGGTAGATTTATATATTAGGCCACCAATTTAATAACTAATAAGAGCTTGTAAAAGCGCGCTTCTTACACTTTCTCTCTCTCTTTAATCTTCTTTGAAATGTTACAGGTGTCAAAAGTTAAATTACCTTTTTTTTACCAACTTAATTAAGTGAAATATTTTACTAATAAAGATATTTAGATCACTGGGATTAAAAATCCAGCGATGGAGAAAGAAGACAAGATTGGATCAGATGCCGAGGAAAACGGCCGACACATCACATCAATCCAGCTGTAGATTGGACCGTGCGTTTGTGGGGAGCACTCCCAGCCGCTTTTGGGTCGGCGAACGGACATGTACATGTACTTATCACCTGCCACGTGGCTTTCTCACGCGGGGATAAGCAGAGCTACTTTTAAACGCAGAGCACGGCCAATAGGGTAGGGTTGGCGAACCCCTCACCAATTCACCAACTTTGCTGGAGTGGAAGAGAAAACGGTGCCCCATGAAGTGGAACAGACGAAGAGTTTTCAAAGCATCAGAAACGGCATGACCTCAACCATACAGAAAACTTGGCACACAGAACGAGATCTCATGAGGCTAAGATGGCCCAATAAGAGAGTCTTTGTTGGGCTTAACGAAGACAAGGACTTGTTAGAAGTCCTTTTTATAAACTGTTAATATTTAGTAAAAGTTGAGAGATAGAACCGTACAAAATATACGGTTTTTTTCTAAATATATATTTAATTATAATAAATTTATAAATTATAAATTAAATTTGATATGATTATTATTAATAATAATATAGGAGTATTATATAGAAGAAAAGAAAACTTAATTTTCATGCGGAACACTAAACAGATCAAATATGAGAGATGCATATTTTAATGGAGGCAAATACTTATATTTTTAGATGGGGGGTGGCGGATTGGATAAAAAATGTTATTTTTTGTCAAGGATGGGTCAAATGAAGAAAAGGAGAGGATTTGAATTTTAAGAGTTTGCTACTTGCGGTGGCAGCAGATAAAAAGAGAAAGATATACAAAAATAGAGAAAAAAAAAAATGGGGGATAGTTTTAGGCAAAAAAACTCTGATGTTGTCACGTGTACTTTTAAGACTGAATTTTATTATAATAGTATAGATATGATATCTCGTTTTTGATAGATGAGAGTAGTAACCATAAACCTACTAAATACCTAAGCTCCCTCTCTTACTTACAAAAGATGGTGGATTCTTCGTCTTCCTACAACATGAAGTTCTAATATATATTATTATAAGAAGAAGAAATTAAGAAAATCTTCGTGCCATCTTTCTCTCCCTTATCTTCCGCTGTTTTTTCATCTCCGCACTAACGGGATATCGTCTGATTAAAAGAAAGATTTCATTAGCTAGTGTTTCGCATAATCTAAAGATCTGTCATTCTTATTGACGACGTTTCGTAAATCTCTAATCTTGTAACATCATATTTTACCTCGTTTGGATAGAAATTTATCAAGATCATGTGCAGAAATGCCCAACGAAAAGAGAAAACTCCAAAGTTGTGCCCTTCTGAGTCGAGAAATGCGCACCGTTCTGAAGACGATTGTTAATTTGTTAGTGTTCCTCGTGCATGTGGAACCATGCATAGAAACACCTAAGGCTATGAATGTGATTCCAGCACGGCCTAGAAATCTTTAATCATTATCTAAAAGACCTGACAGCTTGGTTTAACCTCACATGCAACAGATCAGTTGATCACTTGATGTAAATTAATTAAAGATTCTTTAGTTTTTACGATACCAAGACGTACGATAGATGTGCACATGCAGATGTGTCTGTTCGACACTGCACAAGACAGCATTCCGGTGAATAGTCCACGAACAACGGTGATTAATTCCCCAATCTCATGCATGCAGGTATGCATATATAAGATATTACATATGAACCGATATATGTGTGTATGTATATATATGTTCGTATTGTACTATTCACACAACAGAATCTTCCAACAACGGTGATCGGTACGTGTAGACAAGAAGCTGGCCAACCTGCTGATTAAAATTTTTGAATCGGCCGGCCGAAGATCGAGTCGAAGGGGACATCAACAGAGTCGGATCGAGTAGACGACACGAAATATCTTAACAACGCGCATGTCATGGGGGGGAATCCGACCCCGTACGAACTGCTGCTTCTTTGCACAGTGATAAGTTATAAAGCGTAATGTGGACGCCTCTTATCGACCAGCACATGGCACCTCGATATGCAGATCTACATATACCACTTGGCCTGGATCGGATCTCCTGATCTATGACAAAAAAGTAATCACATGCATTTTAGGGAAAGTTGGTACTGGAGAGGTCTTCTTTAATGGCAGCTTGATTAATTAGATGATCCTGGGCTGGACTCATTAGAGGAGGAGGAAGCACAATTACATGATGTTGGGAGTATTGATGCTGCTAGCTAGCTAGCTCGCGACTGAAACCGCAAGAGCAAGTATACATACAGTATATTGGACCTTTTGTTCAAATACCCCTTTTAGAAACGAACTTAATGTGAAGTAAGTTGTCAGTATGTGAATTTAACATCAGCTATGTCCTCGTCGTAAACGTAATTAATTTGCATGACTGGTATATATATTTGAAAGAAATTTCTTGCAGTCAAAAGCCAAGTTGTTTCTTAAGACAACCACAATTAATCAAAAGAAGTTGTGTCATATAACGAGTAGTACTGTGCACATTAAAGCTGGATCTAGGGGCCTTCAATATTTGTCCAAGAGATCAATCTATAATGCTCAAGTCATTAAAGTGATCAAGCAAGGGTTTGCAATGGCAACAATAGTCACAAAATTTATCTATGTTTACGAGGGTTAGATGGCTTGGGCCTATTCGAACCTCTGGGCGATTAATGGGCCAGCTAAGCTGGGCCTTTATTTTTGGTACTGGGTGGGCTCTTACTGGGCCATCCGAAAGGTAAAGAAAGAGCATGAAGGACTAAATTAAACTTTTCCATTCGCCTGCAATAGCAGCAATACCAGTCTTTGATCCATTCAGACCATATCTTTAAAACAAATCAAAATTAGCCCATCTTTATCCCATTTCAGAATTTAACCTTGTTGAAAGATGCAAGTTTCTTTAATTTTTTTATATAAATTGCCGAAATATGCTCTTAGGAGAGTGCACATTCTCACTCAAGCAAGACAAATACTAAGTGCCAGTTATCATTAAGAATTAAAAGATGACATACTCCTGAAGGTTAAAAATGGGAAAATACTAGGATTTTGCTTCTAACAGGAGTCCTCTAGTCTTACAAGCCTCAAAACTATGGTATCAAAGTTGAAGGGCCCAAAATCATAAGCACTTACACACCTTTGATATAATTGATGTGGGACTATGCCCACTCCCACACTCCCTCTCGCGGCTAAGATGAGCCATAAAACTTAGATAGGAGGTGACATTAATCAGAGTATAAAATTTAGGCAAGATATTCGCTCTACTGCAATCTTATAAACCTCAAAATCATAGTATCAAAGTTGAAGGACCCAGAGTCATAAACACTTAACACAGCTGATACAATCGATGTGGGATTATATCCACTCCAACATCAGTGAGCATTGGAAGGTATTGTTCATGCATGCAAGAATATGTGTAGTGTGTGCTATCACTGTCGCAGGCAAGATACAGAATCCTCTATCAGGTTACAATATATCCCTATGATATCGAAATCAATCATACTGGCATTGACGTCAAAGACGGGGGCGGATCTAGCATATGTTTAGTGGGGTCCTGTGATTCTACTGAATAAAAAAATTATATTGGAAGGATAATTTTTCATCATGAATGACTCCATTGTATTATTAAGACTCTACTGAAATAAAATTCTAGATCCGCTATTAATCAGAGAGCGCCGCCCAACGTATAACAATATATTACAGTCTCCTGAAACGAGCCAAGGGATTTCAATGAATAGTGACTCCCAAAGCAGCCTCCGATCTGCAGCTGCATTCTGCATAAACAACGGGCATGTGATCTTGTGGCGATTAAGAAATAAGAACTGCCAACAGCGAGAGTGGTACAGTACTGGGGATGACAAATATAATACAATTAAGTTGGATACTCTTCTTCCAGAACACCCAGGTCTTGGGCGAGGTTCAACATTAAAAGCATAATGTTGGAAACCCGAGGCTCTGCATGCATGCAGGTTTGGACGATGTGAGCATCAGAGATCATAGGTGCAAGGATCGCAAAGAGTTGATTGTCACATATGCAAATTAAGATACCAGGTGACTGCGCGAGGTAGTGTTTAATTTGTTGTCCACACCAATAAGGAAGGATCGAAGTTTGAGACTTCATAGTAATTAAGATCGTGTTTATAAATGAATACCGTCTTTTGTAATTCTTCTTTTATCAAAGCTTTTTATTTGGGCCGCTTGTTTTGGAGTAGCGCATAAGAGTGCCAAGTATATATGCAATTGGTCTCAACAAAATGACTAGTCTGGGCATGACATTAATGGGATTGAGGTGACTTTGTGCAGGATGCATGGTGCGGAGAAATGTTATAATTCGTGCCTCACATGCGTTTGTTAACTATTTGAAGCGCGGGACCATCACAAACGAATCAAAATCACATCTTCCCTTTCTTTTGGGGAGACCTTTACTTCAAATCTCCATATTTGCCAGTGTGTGCAAGAGGGGATTTAACCCATGAATTGGTAAAAGATTATGCATGAGCTCTCCTGGCCGCATGAATGGGATTCGTTGTGAGATTAAACAGGAAAAAAAATCTCTTAATTCATAAAGCTTATACTTGAGACATGCCTTGCCGTGACAGAAAAGAAAATAGAAAACAATCATACCTTCCTAGCGTGTGAAGGTACCAACTAAGCCATGCTTGGTGAGCATGTGGGTGGCATTGGATCAGTCCTCTCCTTTGTGTCGAAGTGCAATGATCGTTTCTCCCTCCCACAACCACAGTATAAATCAGGTTCCCTCAGCACATGTGGTGTAAGTTGGAGCATCTTGTGGAGTTGGGAGGGAAAAGAAGGTGGCTAACTATATATTATTTAAGGCCTCAGCCTGCGGGGATCACTGGAGAAGCGTCGAAGAGAGGCAGTCACAGGCAGCTAAATTGCCTGGTGGAAGTCTCTATATTAAGCTCCTTTTTTTTTTTACCAAAGAAGGAGCAAAAGCTCAAATTTACTAGAGTAAGGAAGATACAACGTACGTAGTAAAAGGACAAACCCTCAAATCACAAAACAAGTCAGATATCACTGCACTTGGATTGGGAATCCAAGAGCACAAGATAAACCTGATACATAGAGCAAAATATTAGGGAGCCAACCCGGAGAAGAGGATCAAATAAAAACAAATTACAGAAGGCCACATTGCCACAGAGAAATCGAGAACTACTATGGAGACGAGTTGCCCATCATGAACAGAACATTTATAACTTAGATGACGCACATTTTGAACGGATGGGCCGTGGAACACAGGTTACACCAACAGTTCTAAAGCCCCAGAGTTGGAGAACCCAGCGACTTTTTATTGGCCCGGATCAACACCTCAGAGACTTGGCAAAGTCGAGCTTTAACTGAAGAAGATCTTTGAGCAGAAGCACACGATCTGAGCTGCAAAAAAAAACTTGAGCAGATAACACATGTACAATACTAGTCGGATTCAAAGCAAAACTACAGATCCCAAAAATAAACAAAGGCGGGGGGCGTGTTGGTGTGGGTGGAGAAGACGGCGGATTAAAGTGAGGATCTAAACTACTAAGTCATTCTTTGTGTGCTCATTACTCAAATTTTCATGCGTTAGTACAAAATTTAGACGACAAACAAGGTGGAAAAAACATGTACCCTAATAGTAATTGAGTGATTCCAAGCCCCTTTCACATAGTTAGGAGGTTACATGTTCGATTCCAACGAGGGACAAAGGAAAAATCATATGATATATGATTTTTAATCTTGATCGTATATTTGAGATAGTCAAATAATGTTAAAAAAATGATGATACAGACAAAAATATATAGCCCCGCTAAAAAATCGAAGTTAGGTTATTGAATGCCTCATATTAAGTCTCACTCAATTATGTTAAACGACGACGTAAATATATTTTATAAACTCACTCGTGCACATAACTCGAGGCTGAAGGAGAACACTTCCTTCTGAAATGGTCTCCAACTCTCCATCATCTGACGAGATGCAGAGACTATGGAGGCCCTCCTTCGGTGGTCCTTTTTCTACCCAGTTTTGTTGTTGCCGGCGACGACAAAACATCCATCCCCTTCTTTCCCGTCTCTTCTTTTGTGCTTTTTCCGAACCCCTTCTACACGAGGGTTCGAAAGTCTTTTTTTGATCGGTAATGTGATGGTTGGGGAGGGGGACAAATGAGGAGAGGGCGCGGATCGATCCCGCACCCTACCGTCTCCCCCCCTCCATTTGGCAGGGGGTTCGAAAGTCGAGAAGCCCTTTCTTCAAGTCTGTGGGCTCTTTTATTATTGAAAAATAGTTATTGTATTTTTTGATATATTATTAGTATATTTTTGGCCTTTTTTATTTAATGACTATAATATATCGATAGCACATTAACAAATAAAAGAGATCAAAATTGTATTAAAAATATATTTAAAATGCAATAATTATCTATTACTACTATTATTGTCCGGGGCTTTCAACGTGCTGGTTAATTAGCCCTCCGTTTTGCAACAATTGGATCGGTGAGTTGCCCTTCTGCTAGGTAATATCAGACGCCAATTTTTTTCGTGTACCTATCAATGCTTGTTCCATTCGGGTGAGCGATTCATGCTTGACATGTTCGACTTGCATTGTGGACTGTGGACCTTGATCATTCAAATCTTTCATATTTTGCATGCTTTTGTTTGGAAGTTTTTCTTTATATCGGTGATTTGATTTGAGATATATATAAAATAGGATATATTGATAGGCCCTATGGACTAGATCCAACAAAGTTAATGGGTTCCATTGGATGGACCTCATTCATCACCTCCACCTTGAAGGCCTCTCACAATTCGGCCGACTCAAACCTAAGTGACTTCGACAAAATGGACAAACTGCTCGAAGACTACTCAATGGTGCTATTTATAGTCCCAGACAAAAAACTATTGGACGAAGCACTCACACCGGACCCTCGCATCGACATCGATCCCTCACTGGCTAATATCTTCGTATGATTGACCCTCATCGAGTGCTAGTGCTGCGGCACCACACCAGCTGTAACGGCCCTAAATATTCATACCCAATAAGGGTCCATATCTAGATCCATCTCCCGTGAACGGATCGAAGTCTCGCAAGAGATATCACTAACACGTGTCCAGTATGAATATAAAAGACCACAATTACAGCATATAACACAGAAAAGTACAAGTGTATATAACTGTAAACAACAATATATAATAGTTCACAATTACAATATTACATGTCCAATTAAACAGTACAACTACCTGGGACATACCCTGAGAGAGCACAAGCTCACACAACTCAACTACTCTACTGTCGGTGGTACAAGTTTGCACTACTCCTGCGTAACCACACCAAAGTCGGCCAACACCTGAAACAGTCTGTAAGGGAGTGAGCATCAACAAGTCACTGCCTCAGTAGGGACCTCCCACAAAGAAAGCACAACTACACTAAAAGACCTCAACCCCGGAGGGTCACACTGGCAACACCGGTAGCCGAAACATAACATGCACACACACGCATGTTAATCAACAACAAACTATAAACACACCGGCTACACCCCGGTCTTCGGAAAGTAAAGGGAAACGCAAGACTAGCTTAACACTGCTAGCCCGCCCTACAACCAAACCACCTCGACCACAAGCTTCACCGGCAGACCACTGCCTAAGCTACAGTCTCACAGGTAAACCAGCTGCACAAAGCATCGGGTTTGGCAATGACCAGCCAACACCCACATACCAAACCATAACTAGAAATACACGGTACAAATATAAATAACACACAACGTGTGGAGAGTCACACCACAAGACCTCCACAGTACGCACGGTCTCACCTCAACACCAGCTGAGGTCAGGACAAATGTACCACCACAACACAACTCTACCCACAAGAGGTACATGTACCTGCTACCACGAGATACAACACTGAACTACAGAACTGTGCCACCTCCAGGGCACACCACAGCGGTTAACGGTTTCACAATTATAACATTAACCAACGGTTCACACACAAACCACAACCTGTGGTCAAACACGAGTCGGTACGGAGATGACGCCACCACTCGGGAACGAACTACTGGTTCATGACGCCAGTATCCAACCCGGACAACAAAGCACAAGAACTACCTCTTAGTCTCACAGTCACGGACGAAAGGTCCAACTGCCGCTTCACAACAACAAGCCAAGAACAGTGGAGACTAACTAACCACCACAACCTGCAGGTCAAACACACCGCAGGTCCAAGCCTGACACATTTAGGGGCTCTGGCCGAGAACCCTAAAGTGAGGCACTGGAACAGGACTAGTTGAGGACCAGTACGTCTACTGGTGTCCGTCCCTCAACCACGAGCGCGCTACAAACAGCCGCACACCCACAAACATAAGCCGTTGTCCCCTATCGTCTTTCCCCTCAGCCGGACGTACTACTCAAACACAAGAGTATGGGTGTCTAGGAAGACAACACAAACCTCGACGGTACTCCCGTACCAAGACAAGCCCTAAGCAGCCGGTGCTAGGGTAACCGACTAGAGAGGTATTTCGGAATAGGCATCGGACCACCACACTCGGCAAACACTCAAACCATGATATACGATCCTTTATTATAAACCACGGTATACAAGTGTCAAGCTTAGCTTGTCAACGGTCACCATGTGACCTCCAAGCCAATCAATGCCGACACATACACAAACCACGATATACATACTTATATGACCTTTATGTACAACCCACGGTACACAAGTGTAAGGAATGGCTTATCATCGGTCACCCTATAACCCTCAAGCCATCCTACACACAACCATTCATTAACGGGGTCATCACATGACCGCCAAGACCACACATTAGACTTATACACATTAACCATTAAACACCTATCTTAATACATTAACATGCTTAACACAACACATAACTATACCATATCAATATCGGAACATAACCTTGCATGTCATTGGTCACCCCGTGATCTCCATGGCAACACACGCCACTTAACACACTACCCTTACAATGATAACCTTTAAAGAACAACCACAAACCCGGGATAGGTCTACACAAAACCTTCACTGCCCAACACCCAACATTACCCTCAGAGACCAAACCGCGTCGAGCACAGGCGACGCTTCTCAAATCACGTCGACCTGTCTAGACGCCACAATGAACCTTATCGCGCCAGGGCCAAACGCCACGGCCAGATCGCGTCGGCCCTTCCAGACGCTATTCAAACTGCTATCGCGACAGGCCTTAGTGACGCGACCAAGTCGCGTCGGCCCGACACGACACTGCACGACGCCACTAGACCCAAATCGGTCAAACCAACGGTCAATGCATAGTCACGTCCGACAACACAGACGTATCTCGACATAAACGTGTCGGGTCAACCAGACGTGACCCCGACGCCGCCTTAACATGACGGACAAAACCCAAAACGCGTTGGCTTAGCGTGACGCGTTCACATGAACGCGTCGGCTGTCCTGGCCGCGTTTCAACAGAGATTGTGAGTTCAGCTCACAGGCCGAACCCACCTCATCCACGGGAGAAACACCACACATATACTTATAAAACATCAAAGTAAAGCTGTAACAATATAAAATTCCATTCATTCAAACCACCCAAGCATGCACAACCCTTAAACCCAAACCAAACATGCTTTAAAACTGGTAACGAAGGTAGGAAGTCTCCCTACCGGCAGAAGACGCCGAAGCACACCAAAACCTCCTCGCCGACGGCACGCCCACGCTCCGAGCATCGTTCTCGCATGGTTCCCGCATCGCACAAGCCATCCGAAGCCGAAATCCACCGAAAATTGCCGGAGAAGCCACAATAGCTCCTCCCCTGCGCCAGACAGAGCATCCTCTGCGCTATCTGGCCGAAACGAAGCTTTTAACATTACATTCAAAATCGCGTCGCCGACAGCCGCCACGTTTAAACCTTTTAAACACGTCCACCCAAGCTGTCGCCACAAAGCAACCGCGCGACATGCGTCACGGAGGCGGTTCCCTAAATCGCGTCCGGCATATACGACACGTTCAAATTGCGTCACCTACCTCTGTCGCGATTCCAAACAGTGAACTAGCAGTGCAATTGGGCTGGCATATCCGGCCCACACTGCTCACTCTATGCTCAGAAAATCCAAACACAACTCATTGACCATCTCTTGGTCAAGAGCACCACACATAGACCCAATAAACCAGGATCCGAACGACCGTACTGTTACACCAGCTCTGACCAACCATCAACAATCGCTCACTCTCTGGACCTCTCCTGATCTCTTCACTTACACAACATATGCTGGTGATCCCATAGCCCCTCCTTATATAGGCCCCAGTAGGGAGCATCTTAGAGTCGACGCGGGACAATTATCACCCACAAAGGGCACGGATCCTAACAATCGCCATCATGACAATCTAAGCAGAGTGATAAAGGGCATGGTCCCCCGACATCGGCACCATCATGGCATGCCATCTTCGTGATGACAAGATGCGGTAGGTCAACAGAACTAGAGTCTAGACCTGGGACACGATACTCGAGTTTGGTCTCAAAGTGGGATTTCATGATTGGCTCTTGGGCCCAACAAGGTTAATGGGCTCGACTAAGTCACGGGCTTTAGAAGAAGAAGGAGAAAAGGGGAGAGGACTCTAAAGGAACTTTAAACCCATCTAGGATATCCCATTTTCTCCTTCCCCTCAGTTGCCTTCAAGAGAATACCATCAGACACAGGTATAGAAGAGAAGATATGTGTTAATCAAATCATTGCCCTGCTCTACTCTCTCTCTCTCTCTCTCTCTCCTCTCTCTCTCTCTCTCTACTCACTTCTCTTGTGAGTATTTATTCTCTTCCTTAGACTAAGCTAAGCTGAAAATACTGACTTAAATATCGAATGGTCGATTCTAAGAATACTTTCTAGAATTAACTTTCTTTGCAGATGGGGTTGACTTCGACTGAGAGTGGATTTTTGTTCCCCTGATCATCCAGCGCTCGAGTTCTAGACTCAGGTCCTAAGAAGTTGTCTCATTGAAGTTGTGGGTCGAACCAACCTCATTCGATATGGTATTTAAATTATATTAGCAAGTGATGAGATGACACATATTTTCTCCACGTGATTGAAATGACAAAATGTGCTGATAAATTCTTTTTGTTCATGTGATTCAATCTGTATTTATCATGATCTCATTTTTACTATGTGCACAGTAATATATAGAATATTTTACAAATTTTTACAACATTTGGGATCAAAATAGACTCCCCATTTCATCTTAGCTTTTTCCATCAAACTTTTTGCTTTTCCTTTTTTTCAGATTTCCTTTTTTGGTTGCATGTCAAACCCAGCTCAACCTAGCTCAAGGAGCATGAACTACGTGAATGTGTGTTCTTATGTTTTCTTTATTGTCTGTATGATGGAGTCATTTGATCCGGTTTGTCGTTTTTATTCTCACATATATTTATCTTAACGTCTCAAGACTTCATTAGTAGCTTGAGACTCCGCACTGTATAACACGACCACCTAATCTGAGTATTGTTTTATAGTGCATTTCCATCAAGTTGATAAGAAAGGTGGTGGTTACACACAACACTCTTTTGAAAGTTACTTTTCTTTTCGGCAAAGAAGTAGGGAATTTGTGGATAACATCTGCATCCTTCAGTTAAGTGCTCTACGGAAAGTGCAGAAAGCATAAAAGAGGGAAGAGAGGATAAATGTCAATCAGTGGAACTGTGTGAAGATAAACCTAGTATAGACACAAAGTTTGCCATAGCAATATCGAGCCTGGGAACACAAGAAACAACAATGACTGAGTCTTCAATGAGAAGTTGATAGTCCTCAATCATGGGAATACTTGTAATGGAAGGTTAACCAATCCATTGATGGTTTTGACAATAATCTGGCATCATTTTTAATGAGGATTAATTTTTATCCGGAAGATGATGGGCCCATTGGATCGCCTCAAAGATGTCGAGAGCTTCAATTACCATAGATAAATTGAGGGGAGGACTAGAGAGGAAATTTTAATTAGGATGCCCTTGTCATACCTAAGAACAAGCCCAATTGTAGCAGTCTTTTCACTAAGAGCCCCAACAACATTTATCTTTTAGGTCATGTTTGATATCAACATACATCGAGAATAGAGTGAGGATATCTTCAAATCAATTTACTCTTGATCTATCCTAATATCAAACGGCCCCTTAAGGTTCTTAACAATGGGGGGGGGGGGGGGGGAGAGGAGGTGGTGTGGATAAGGAGAAGGGAGTCGGGATGAAAGACCTTTCTTGAGACCAAGTAAATATTGAGAAGCTCTGACAACAATGAATTGAGGTTTAAACTTAACTCCCTCAAAGACAAATGAGCATCTTACCTTCCATAATTGTGAGAAATAGAGAGCCCTATGCCTAAGAATTCAAAATCTTAACTATCAAGGGATAGCTAAACTTTTGATTATATATTTAAGAATCATCTTTTTGAATAGTATGATTATGTTGGTTCAAAAACTCATATTTGGTCGAATACAAGAGATTGTCTCAAAAACAACTACGGCGAACACATGTGAATTGACACAATAGTTAAGACCTTCCACATATATTTTAATAACTTGAATTAAAAAATTTCCCTCATATTAACAATAAGAAAAAATTGCGGTGAGCTTTTCTAATCAACCTATGTGGGTTCTTATATTAGAATTATAAGAAACTGTGATGGTTTTAAAATGATGATGAGCTCGATCCAATTCAAATGGGTTTTAATGGGCCGACATCTTATGTAACGTCGTGATCGTTCGAATTTAATTTTAATTGATTTAGCATAGTGTTTGGTCCAATGTGTGGCCATTGAGTCTTAGTTGGGGCTCTAGTGTGTTGTGTGGGTGTTGTGGGCTGGAGCTTTTGGCCCAAACAGCCCATTAATTCTCAATTTGGGAGCGCGATGGGGGTGGGCAACGCTTTATGAACGTAGCCTTCTCCTACGTCACGTTCTCATTACCGCCTAATTTGGGATTTTGTCTGCTTGTGCGACATGTGGCGGGCATCAGGCTACTGCATGGCGCGGTGTTTGTGAACGCGACATCTGGGTGCGTCGCGTTTCGAACGTGACGGGCACCTCTGACGCATTCTCATTCCCGAAGGCTTTATGTTATATTGGTCGTCCAAATAGAGCAGGGAGCTCTGTTCGGCCAAGGGAGGAGTTGTTGGTGGTGCTCTGGGTGATTTTGGCTCGAGAGTTTTGGATTTGGCGTGGTTTCTATGAGAGAAGGGCATCCGGAGTGTGGAAATGTCGATCGAATGATGTTCTTCATGTTCTTCACGTTGGTAGGTAGACTTTCTCGTTTCTTGGCGTTGTTTGAATGTTTTAAAGTATGAAAAGCATGGCATTGTATGTGCATGTGATTTCTAGGTGATTTAGTAGATTTGTGGAGGTTTGAAATTGATGGAAATGAGGTTCTGTTGAGGTTTCTAGGGAGAAACGAGAGTTTGACGTTCTGTTTTAGAATGTGATGGGTCGGGGGGACGCATTAAGAACACGGTCTCCTACCCCAACATGTTCTCATTGTAAATGCGGCCTATCGAGCCGTCATGTTCATAATGCGACCGTCGGTCCCATCATGTTCTGCTTCCAGATGTGTTTAGCTCTGTGCATTGTAATGTGGATCCGTTGGGGGACCGGTTTCAATATATATTTTTCATTAGTTTAATATGTTTAAGCAATGTGGATGTTATTTATATACGGATTTAAGGGGATTGAGTAGTTTGTTGATAATGTAACGTTATTATATGTACCATGTAAAGTATTTTCATGTGAGTAAGGTGTTGAGTAGTGTGAAGGTTGTTAGCTATAAATTAATGGAAATGGATTAGTTTATCATTAGTTAGAAGTTATTGTATATTACGTTGATTACTCCCATGTAAGTAGTAGAACGTGGTTTGTAAATGAAAGGTTTAAAGACTGTGATATAAGATTTACAAATGTGGTTTAGTAATCAGTAATGATCAGTTGTGACTTGCTGTTATTTGCCGAGTTTGGTGGTCTGGCGCTTAATCCAGAATACATCTGTAAGGCCCTCGAATTTTGTTGCATTATTGTATTGCTTGTAAATAATTCATGTTGTGTATGTACGTATGTAAATATCTACGTAAGTACTAGTTAGTATACTATTGCGTGCATATGTATAAACTAGATGTAAATAATGTATGAATGGTATGACGGTAGTGTGTACATGATAACGTATACATATGGCACATATATAGGTATAAGATGGGCATAGTTTCTGCATGTTTTAGAGTTCTGACCGAAGGCCAGATTGGCGTCAATATCGGTAGACATCGATGTTGTGTCGGCGTCAACCCATGGACGCCAACACTAAGTCCAGCGTTCAGCGATGTAGACGCCAATTTCTCTTACCTACATGCATTGCAGACCTGAAATTCCGGAAGCAAGCCACCCCAACCATTGGGGAGCTGTCCCCAACGGTCTGAAAGGGGTATCACATCACCTCCTGCGTGAGTGAGAGGTCTTTGGCTATATACAAAGCCATTTTCACACCCTAAGCCTTCTCTTTACCCCTTCGCAAGAGAGGAAGAAGAGAAAGGAGTGAAACCCTATTTTCTGTGAGAAACCCTCACCTTTGCAACCCAAAATCTGAAGTTCTGAAGCTTGATCCGGCCACCTGTTGCATCAAGGAGCTTGCTGGATCATCAAGGAAGGCATCCCCGACCTCGGATTTCACTGGAGCTTGCTCAAGAACCCGGAGGAAGTCCATCTTGGAGGCTGGTTGGGAACTTCTTGGGACAGCCCAAGGAGAGCTTCACCAAGCCTTTTGATCCCTTTGGAGTATACCTAAGAGGCAAGTACCCTACTCATAATGTCCATATATGTGTCTAGGTTGGTTTTATCATTTTTGTGCATTTTCCCTCGTGTCCTAGACCCCCCCAATTCACCCCATCTTTGGAGATCGGGTCTGTGTTTTGCACAGACCTAACCTTAACGGCAATATCCCTTGCCGCTAAGATCATGCTTAGCGTCCAGCGATTATGTCATTAACATTAATTAGCGGCCATAGCTTGCCGCTAAGTTCATCTGAGCAGAACAACAAGCTGTTCTGCCCTTCTATATGATTAATTTCGATATGTTTCACGATGAGGATATAATGTAATCTCTTATATGATATGTATACTAGTGAATGTGGTGTGTGGATGGATTTTGTCCAAGGTGGTAAATGATAGAATTTATTTATTCCATGGAAATACATGTATGATGAGTTGCTAATCTTGTCAACCCTTTATTTGTATGATTTAGGACGAGTCTGAATGTCCTACATTTTATGGGTCATGCATGTATTAGTCAGTCTCTGTTCTGAAATTCTGAGATTTTTTTTCCATGCTTGTGTGAATTAGTGAAAATGTTGTTTGGGAAATAGAGATCATGCGTAGGTCATGATACTTCTTAAGTTAAATCATGTATTGCCCACAAAATTTCAGGAATAAATTCTGTAGCTCCATGCCTGTTAGGGCTCAGACAGTGAGTTGTTAAAATGGTGCTTGTGTTCAGCTCCATGTTAAATCGAATTGCGGATAGCATGTGGAATAATGTTAGATTTTCTGTAATTTGTTTTTAGCTTAGAAAAAATCTGAAATTTTGCATGAAGAACCCTAACCTGAAATTAGCATGTGGTTAAAATTTCAGGTCATTTGGACCAGTATATGATGCAATAGGGATTTCCATGTAAAAAGTGAAACTAATGCATGCCGTTGTGAAAATGATTTGATTTTGTATATAGTAACCTGATTAGTGAAATTCCTGAGCACTAAATTTCTGTAATTGTAGTGTCATGTCAAGAAAATAGAGCACTATGTGTGTGAATGAGTGAATGAGTGAGATGTGAGTGTCATGTGCTAAACTAAGTGCTTAAATCGGAAAATGTGTAATGTGTAAATTGTGTCAAGTGTGGCACTGCTTCCACAGAGGGCAGTGGAACCGTATCAGGGAAAAGTCTCCCTGAGAAGGTTCAATGTGTTGTGACCCTAAGGGTATTAGGGGGAAATCCTGGAGGTGGACAAGTACCACTGGTTAGGGTGGAGACTTGTTCTCCCGGTCTGCGCAGTCCAAGAGTCGCCATTGTGTGCCTAGATGGCGTCTATGTGATGTGATGTGTTGTGTCCTTCTTTGGTGGTTGGGACTATGTGTCACGGCACTAAATGTGAATGTGTAAATGTGTGTGGTCCATGTGAAAAATGTGAATGTGAACAATGTGTAAAAGTGCATGTGTAAAGTGTGAAATATGCGAATTTGAAATTGTGTAAAAATGTGAAACCAAAATGTGAGGATGTGAGTTTGTAATCCATGTTATGACAATTTGAAATCATGCTGAAACAGTAGCTTTACTATGTTATGATCATGTTATGTATGCAAAATGCCTAGAATCCATGCTAGGGATAATTGTTAAGCATATATAAACAACTTCCATACTTGATTGTTCACATGTTGTGATTTAAATCGTTGTTGTAGCTCTCATGTGTTAGATTATGGTTGCTAAAGCATGTAAAACCAGCAAGTTTAAAGCATGTAAAATGGTTACGTATATGTGTAGGAATGTGTAGATTCCATGTTAGGTATGTTTCCTTTCATACATGCTCGGAAATTCATGTTAATGGCTTTCATGTCTTAGTTGGTTGAAGGTAGATTTCTATGTGAGGAATGAATAGAAAGCATGTGATAGGTGATTCTATTTTAGGAAATCTGAAAGCATAGTCCATGTGTTTAAATTGTAGATTCACCATGATAGGTTGTAAAATTTAATGTCAAGCATGCTACAGGTTGTGTCTTGTGAATGTGTATGTAGAACCTACTATGATATGTGCATGTACGGTATGTGTAGAATTACTTGCGGAGTCTTTTAGACTCACTATTTGCTTCGGCGTACAGGTGTAGTTGGTGACGAGACACTTGTGGAGGAGACGTTGGAGACCGACTCCGAGCGTGGAGATTAGAGTGTTGGAGAACTTGAGACATTTTGTGATTTTCATGGTATGTAAATTGAACATTGTATTAGCACTATCATGGAAAGAAATGTTTAAGTGTGGACAATTGTGTATTTGATTTTCAGCAATTTAAAGTTTGTGGACTCTTAGTTCTCTAAATGTTATCGAATCATGTGTGTTAAATGTGGATGATGAATGAAATGAAGACAGTAGTTCTTTTACTTCCGCTACTCTGTTCTTATATTCACGTGTATCTCAGCTGAATGTCATTGTTGGGTAAATGTCCCACTGTGATGACGCTCGCTATACCGATGTGGGTTGGTATAACCATACCGGTATAATGAGGGTCGTCGCAGAGATTGGTATCAGAGCGACCGGTTGAGATTGCACATGAATATACATAAGTCATCATCTTCATTACATACTAAGTCTACATAGGAATGTCCACATGTGTAGAATTGATTAATAATGAATGAAAAATAGATACGAAAATGGTTAGAAAACTTAGTAACCTAGCTCTAATGGTGGCTGAAATTTATTTCAGCCATGGCTTCGAGAAGTAGGCGTGGCGGAGCGGTAGCGGCAGCAGCGCCAGCTACAGGAAGACCAGGAAGACCTCGAGCCCCAGCTCGAGTGTTTGCTTTAGCTCGCGAGGACGCCGAGCAAGCGGAGCATGTCACCGAAGGTACGGTTTTGCTTTTAGGTGTGCACGCTCGGATTTTGTTTGACGGGTGCTACTCACTCGTTCATTTCCGAGCGGTTCGCTAGGCAGTTAGCCCTAGAGTCAGGTATAGAGTCTGAGGATTTAGAGGTCCCTTTGTCTGTGCACACCCCTGCGGGTACGGTATCGACTAGGAAGTGCATTCCGTCGTTACCTGTGTGCATTGAGGATAGAATCCTAGATGGGTGTTTCTTCTTGCTAAAGATGAAGGACTATGATGCTATTCTTGGTCTAGATTGGCTAGAGGAGCACTATGCGTTAGTGGATTGTCGCCGGAAGAGGATTGTTTTCCGCATTCCTGGTGAGGACGAGTTCTCTCATCCTTGCCAAGGAACTTGGCGGGAAAGTTAGTCATCTCTGCCATGAAGGCGATGCGCATGGTGAACAAGGGTTGTGACGCTTTTCTTGCCAGCATGGTATCAGTACCAGAGGCTGATGAGTCACCTACTCTTGCAGAGATTGAGGTAGTGCAGGATTTTCCAGACGTCTTTCCTGATGATTGTCTGGTTTGCCACCGGATAGAGAGATAGAGTTTACCATAGAGTTGCTTTCAGGCACACCTCTCCTATCTCGAAGGCTCCATATCGGATGGCACCTGCGGAGTTAGCCGAGTTGAGGAGGCAGTTGCAAGAGTTGCTAGATAAGGGATTTATTCGCCCTAGTGTTTCCCTTAGGGCGCACCTGTATTATTCGTCAAGAAGAAAGACGGGTCACTTAGGTTATGCATTGACTACAGAAAGCTGAACCAAGTGACTGTGAAGAACAAGTATCCCTTACCTCGTATTGATGATCTGTTTGACCAGTTGCAAGATGCATCAGTCTTTTCTAAGATTGATTTGCGATCTGGTTATCATCAGTTGAGGATTCGGAGTGAGGATGTGTCCAAGACGGTGTTCAGATCCCGTTATGAACATTATGAGTTTTTGGTTCTTCCTTTCGGATTGACCAACGCCCCTGCAGCGTTCATGGATCTCATGAACAGGGTGTTTAGGCCTTACCTAGATAGCTTTGTAGTGGTCTTTATAGATGACGTGTTGGTCTACTCTCCGGACGAGGCCACGCATCGTCAGCATTTGAGGATAGTGTTAGAGGTTCTCCGTGAGCACAAGCTGTATGCTAAGTTCAGCAAGTGCGAATTCTGGTTGCGCGAGGTTCATTTCCTCGGGCATGTTATCTCCGGTGATGGTGTTGCAGTGGATCCAGCAAAGGTCCAAGCAGTTATGGATTGGGAGGTTCCCAAGACCCCTTCGGAGATTCGTAGTTTTATTGGTTTAGCTGGTTACTATCGGTGATTTATTGAGGGATTCTCATCCATCGCCGCCCCTTTGACTCAGCTTACCAGAAAGGGAGTGAAGTTTGTTTGGTCCGAGAAATGTGAGAGTAGTTTTCAATTGTTGAAGACTAAGCTCACGTCAGCCCCGGTGTTAGTCTTACCGAGCGATGTAGAGGGTTTTGCTATCTACACGGATGCGTCTCGGTTTGGTTTAGGCTGTGTGCTCATGCAGCAAGAAAGGGTAGTGGCTTATGCTTCTCGTCAGTTGAAGGAGCATGAGAAGAACTATCCGACTCATGATTTGGAGCTCGCAGCAGTGGTTCATGCACTAAAGATCTGGAGGCACTATCTTTATGGTGTCAGATTTGAGGTGTTTACCGACCACAAGAGCTTAAAGTATCTTTTCTCCCAAAAGGAATTAAACCTGAGGCAGAGAAGATGGATTGAGTTCTTGAAGGACTATGACTTCGACCTTCAGTACACCCTGGAAGGCGAATGTTGTAGCGGATGCTCTGAGTAGAAAGAGGCCATCTCTCCAGCAGGATTGGAAGATGCGGCTTGTGCGTTGACTGAGTGAGAGCCATCACTATGCCAGGCTTTTGTAGCTCAGTTATCTCTTAGGTCCTCGGTTTTGGATGAGGTGATCGAGCAACAGAAAGCCGACCCTAGACTCTTAGAGTTAGTAGGCAAGGCAGACATTGCTCGTGATGAGGACGGTGTGATTAGATTTCAGCACCGTGTTTGTGTCCCTGATTTAGTAGATGTCCGTGAGCATGTGTTAGCGGAGGCTCATAGATCGCGATTCTCTATTCATCTGGGTAACACTAAGATGTACCAGGATCTGAAGAGATCATTTTGGTGGTCCGGTATGAAGAAGGATGTAGCAGATTATGTGTCTAGATGTCTAGTGTGTCAGCAAGTGAAAGCCGAGCGACAGCGACCATCCGGCCTTATGCAAAGGATGGAGATTCTAGTGTGGAAGTGGGAAGCTGTCACTATGGATTTCGTCTCAGGTTTGCCTCGATCTAGAAGGGGCAAAGACTCGATTTGGGTAGTCGTAGATAGATTCTCGAAGACTGCTCATTTCTTGCCTATGAAGAAGAAGCAGTCAGTAGAGAGTTTAGCTAGATTGTATGTTAGTGGTATCATTAGATTGCATGGTGTGCCGAAGTCGATCATTTCGGATCGAGATCCGAGGTTTACTTCGAGATTGTGGAAGGGTCTTCAACATGCGTTAGGTTCGGAGCTGAAGCTCAGTTCGGCGTTTCATCCCCAGACTGATGGACAATCCGAAAGGACTATCCAGACGCTCGAGGATATGTTGAGAGCGTGTGTTCTGGATTGGAAGGATGATTGGGAGCGTCATCTACCTCTAGTGGAGTTCGCATACAACAACAGCTTTCATGCGAGTATTGGTATGGCTCCATTTGAGGCGTTGTATGGTAGGCCCTGCAGATCTCCGTTATGTTGGGAGGAGACTGGTGATAGGCAGTTGATCGGACCGGAGTTAGTTCAGGAAACTTCGGATAAGGTCCAGCTTATCAGGAAGAGGCTTGTTGCGGCACAGGATAGGCAGAAGAGCTATGCCGACAACAGGAGGAAGGATCTTGAGTTCGAGGTTGGTGATCATGTCTTCTTGAAGATATCACCTACTCGAGGAGTCGTCAGATTTGGCAGGCATAGTAAGTTGAGCCCTAGGTTCATTGGCCCGTATGAGATTCTTAGACGTTTGGGCAGCGTGGCATATGAGCTAGCCTTACCCCCAGCTTTGGCTAGTGTTCATCCTGTGTTCCACGTTTCGATGCTCAGGAAGTATGTCCGAGATCCGTCTCATGTGATTAGTCATGAGCCAGTGGAGGTTCAGCCAGATCTTTCGTATGTCGAGCAACCAGTAGCTATTCTTGACTGGAAGGTTCAGCATCTCCGAAACAAGAGTATTGCGTCGGTGAAAGTTCTATGGCGGAACTTTTCATGAGAGGAGGCTACTGGGAGATTGAGGATGCGATGAAGAAGAAGTATCCCCTTTTGTTTGAGTAGTGTCGTTCTAACTTCGGGGACGAAGTTTTTTAAGGGGGAGAGGTGTAAGGCCCTCGAATTTTGTTGCATTATTGTATTGCATGTAAATAATTCATGTTGTGTATGTACGTATGTAAATATCTACGTAAGTACTAGTTAGTATACTATGCGTGCATGTGTATAACTAGATGTAAATAATGTATGAATGGTATGATGGTAGTGTGTACATGATAACGTATACATATGGCACATATATAGGTATAAGATGGGCATGGTTTCTGCATGTTTTAGAGTTCTGGCCGAAGGCCAGATTGGCGTCAATATCGGTAGACGTCGATGTTGTGTCGGCGTCAACCCCATGGACGCCAACACTAAGTCCAGCGTCCAGCGATGTGGACACCAATTTCTCTTACCTGCATGCATTGCAGACCCGAAATTCGGAAGCAAGCCACCCCAACCATTGGGGAGCTATCCCCAACGGTCTGAAAGGGGTATCACATCACCTCTTGCGTGGGTGAGAGGTCTTTGGCTATATACAAAGCCATTTTCACACCCTAAGCCTTCTCTTTACCCCTTCGCAAGAGAGGAAGAAGAGAAAGGAGTGAAACCCTATTTTCTGTGAGAAACCCTCACCTTTGCAACCTGAAATCTGAAGTTCTGAAGCTTGATCCGGCCACCTGCTGCATCAAGGAGCTTGCTGGATCATCAAGGAAGGCATCCCCAACCTCGGATTTCACTGGAGCTTGCTCAAGAACCCGGAGGAAGGCCATCTTGGAGGCTGGTTGGGAACTTCTTGGGACAGCCCAAGGAGAGCTTCACCAAGCCTTTTGATCCCTTTGGAGTATACCTAAGAGGCAAGTACCCTCCTCATAACGTCCCTATATGTGTCTAGGTTGGTTTTATCATTTTTGTGCATTTTTCCTCGTGTCCTAGACCCCCCCAATTCACCCCATCTTTGGAGCTCGGGTCTGTGTTTTGCACAGACCTAACCTTAACGGCAATATCCCTTGCCGCTAAGATCATGCTTAGCGTCCAACGATTATGTCGTTAACATTAATTAGCGGCCATAGCTTGCCGCTAAGTTCATCTGAGCAGAACAGCTTGCTGTTCTGCCCCTCTTCTATATGATTAATTTCGATATGTTTCACAATGAGGATATAATGTAATCTCTTATATGATATGTATACTAATGAATGTGGTGTGTGGATGGATTTTGTGCAAGGTGGTAAATGATAGAGTTTATTTATTCCATAAATACATGTATGATGAGTTGCTAATCTTGTCAACCTTTATGTATGATTTAGGACGAGTCTGAATGTCCTACATTTTATGGGTCATGCATGTATTAGTCAGTCTCTGTTCTGAAATTCTGAGATTTTTTTCCATGCTTGTGTGAATTAGTGAAAATGTTGTTTGGGAAATAGAAATCATGGTAAGTCATGATAAATCTTCGGTAAATCATGTATTGCCCACAAATTTCAGGAATAAATTCTGTAGCTCCATGCCCGTTAGGGCTCAAACAGTGAGTTGTTAAAATGGTGCTTGTGTTCAGCTCCATGTTAAATCGAATTGCAGATAGCATGTGGAATTAATGTTAGATTTTCTGTAATTTTGTTTTAGCTTAGAAAAAATCTGAAATTTTGCATGAAGAACCCTAAACCTGAAATTAGCATGTGGTTAAAATTTCAGGTCATTTGGACCAGTATATGATGTAATAGGGATTTTCCATGTAAAAACGTGAAACTAATGCATGCCGTTGTGAAAATGATTTGATTTTGTATATAGCAACCTGATTAGTGAAATTTCCTTAGCACTAAATTTCTGTAATTGTAGTGTCATGTAAGGAAAATAGAGCACTATGTGTGTGAATGAGTGAATGAGTGAGATGTGAGTGTCATGTGCTAAACTAAGTGCTTAAATCGGAAAACGTGTAATGTGTAAATTGTACCAAGTGTGACATTGCTTCCACAGATGGCAGTGGAACCGTATCGGGGAAAAGTCCCCCTGAGAAGGTTCAATGTGTTGTGACCCTAAGGGTATTAGGGGGAAATCCTGGAGGTGGACAAGTACCACTGGTTAGGGTGGAGACTTGTTCTCCCGGTCTGCGCAGTCCAAGAGTCGCCATTGTGTTGCCTAGATGGTGTCTATGTGATGTGATGTGTTGTGTCCTTCTTTGGTGGTTTGGACTATGTGTCACGGCACTAAATGTGAATGTGTAAATGTGTGTGTGTCCATGTGAACAATGTGTAAAAGTGCATGTGTAAAGTGTGAAATATGCGAATTTGAAATTGTGTAAAAATGTGAAACCAAAATGTGAGGATGTGAGTTTGTAATCCATGTTATGACAATCTGAAATCATGCTGAAACAGTAGCTTTACTATGTTATGATCATGTTTATGTATGTAAAATGCCTAGAATCCATGCTAGGGATAATTGTTAAGCATATATAAACAACTTCCATACTTGATTGTTCACATGTTGTGATTTAATCGTTGTTGTAGCTCTCATGTGTTAGATTATGGTTGCTAGTGCATGTAAAATCAGCAAGTTTAAAGCATGTAAAATGGTTACGTATATGTGTAGGAATGTGTAGATTCCATGTTAGGTATGTTCCTTTCATGCATGCTCGGAAATTCATGTTAATGGCTTTCATGTCTTAGTTGGTTGAAGGTAGATTTCTATGTGAGGAATGAATAGAAAGCATGTGATAGGTGATTCTATTTTAGGAAATCTGAAAGCATAGTCCATGTGTTTAAATTGTAGATTCACCATGATAGGTTGTAAAATTTAATGTCAAGCATGCTACAGGTTGTGTCTTGTGAATGTGTATGTAGAACCTACTATGATATGTGCATGTACGGTATGTGTAGAATTACTTGTGGAGTCTTTTAGACTCACTACTTGCTTCGGCGTACAGGTGTAGTTGGTGACGAGACACTTGTGGAGGAGACGTTGGAGACCGACTCCGAGCGTGGAGATTAGAGTGTTGGAGAACTTGAGACATTTTGTGATTTTCATAGTATGTAAATTGAACATTGTATTAGCACTATCATGTAAAGAAATGTTTAAGTGTGGACAATTGTGTATTTGATTTTCAGAAATTTAAAGTTTGTGGACTCTTAGTTCTCTAAATGTTATCGAATCATGTGTGTTAAATGTGGATGATGAATGAAATGAAGACAGTGGTTCTTTTACTTTCGCTACTCTGTTCTTATATTCACGTGTATCTCAGCTGAATGTCATTGTTGGGTAAATATCCCACTGTGATGACGCCCGCTATACCGACGTGGGTTGGTATAAACGTACCGGTATAATGAGGGTCGTCGCAACATCTCCAGTCGAGTACCCCAGGTTGTCTGTGAGCCAAACACGTTATGCTTGGAGTTTGTCTTGGTATGTACCTTCGAGGTCTATGTCATCTTCTTAGACACTCTCCCACATTGAACCGCCTTTCCCGAACCACGCATTATAGTATCGTGCGAGTCGTTGCTGATAGGCAACGAGACGAATGCTGGCGTCCCTTTGTCGTTCGCTCAGCATGTCCAAGTTCTCTCGAAGAGCACGGTTATTGGCGGCTTCGTCAAGTGGGTTGTTCGGATGGTTGGAAGGGCTACTTCCAAAGGCACAACTGCTTCCGACCGTAGGCCAAGTGGAAAGGGTTTCCCCTGTGGCTACCGAGCAGTTGTTCGGTGACACCAAAGACATTTGGGAGCTCATCGATCCATGATCCACCTGCGGCCTCAACCCTCGTGCGGATCCCATGCAGCAGTGTTCGGTTGGCGTTTTCGACCAAACCGTTAGCCTGGGGATGAGCCACGGAGGTGAAGTGGTTGTAGATCCCGAGCTCGGCGCACTTCTGCTTGAAGAAGGTGCTGTCGAACTGCTTCCGTTGTCAGACGTAATCACCCTTGGGAGACCAAACCTGCAGAGAAGTTCTTCCATACGAACTTCCATGCGGCTTGTTCGGTGATTGTGGCAACAGGTTCGGCCTCGATCCACTTGGTGAAGTAATCGGTGGCTACGAACAGGAACTTCTTCCGCCCTTGGGCCTCTGGAAGGGGACCCAAGATATCAATGCTCCACCTGGCGAAAGGGCGGGGCTCGAACAGGCTGTGAAGCTGTTCGGCAGGCTGTTGATAAGTTCTCCGAACTTTTGGCATTCTGGACATTTCCTGACAAAGGACATGCAGTCCTTCTGAAGAGAAGGCCACCAGAACCCTGCTCGGACGATGCTGCGCGCTAGCGTTCTGCCCCCCAGGTGGCTTCCGCACAGCCCCTCATAAACTTCTTCTGTGGCCGCGAGGGCCTCCTCAGAGTTGAGGCAACGCAGAAGGGGTCTAACAAGGGACCGTCAGTACAGTTTGCCCTCTACGAGGGTGAAGTGATGAGCGCGCATTCTGACTTTACGAGCTTCGCCCTGTTCGGGCGGAAGCTCTCCTCGGAGAAGATACGCCAAGAGAGGGTCAACCCAACTTGGGGCTGGCGAGCCTATTTCTATGGCGGCTATATCGACCTCCGTGCTCGGCGAGGCGAGCTCTTCGATGAAAACAGAGCGAGAAGGGGTGATGTCACCTGAAGATGCCAGTTTGGCCAGTGCATCAGCTCGCGCGTTCTGCTCCCGTGGAACATGTATAACTTCGAAGTAGACGAGGCCCTCCGTCTGGCTTTTGACCTGCTGGAGGTATTGAGCCATGCAAGGTTCCCGTGCTTCAAACTGTCCGCTCACCTGGCTGGAAACCAGCTGGGAGTCACTAAAGACTCTGAGCCGAACGGCCCCGAGGTGCCTAGCCATACGGATACCGGACAGCAAAGCTTCATATTCGGCGACATTGTTGGAGGCTGGAAAGCGGAAGCGGAGGGCGTATTGGAACTCTAACCCCTCCGGAGAGGTGAGGACCAAACCCGCCCCGCTTCCGGTAACACAAGAGGATCCGTCAACATAAAGCTCCCATGGGGGCTCATCTGCCAACAGCGGATCCTGCTCGGCCGGAAGGGTAGATTCCGCCACGAAGTCTGCCAGTGCTTGTGCTTTGATCGCCGTCCTCGGTCGGAAGCTGATGTCGAACTCACCAAGCTCTATTGCCCACTTAACCAACCTGTCGGAAGCCTCTGGCCGCTGGAGGATGGATCTCAGCGGTTGATCGGTTAGAACTGTAACAGAATGGGCCTGAAAATAGGGCCTGAGTTTCCGTGCAGCCGTGACGAGGGCAAGGGCGAGTTTTTCTGCTCTGGGGTACCTCCTTTCAGCTTCTTGGAGGACCCTACTGATGTAGTATACAGGGTGCTGCGCCGCTCCAACTTCTCTGATTAAGACTGCACTGATGGAGTGTTCGGTAACCGAAAGGTACACGAACAAGGGCTCACCGAGCACAGGCTTTGAGAGAACAGGAGGAGCTGCCAAATACGCCTTCAATTCAGTGAAGGCAGCCTCGCACTCATCAGTCCACCGTACTTGCCCCCCTTGCTTCGAGGAGCTTTTAGAGCCTCGGAGCAACTTGAAGAAGTTAAAACTTCTTTCTGCTGCTCGGGACATGAATCGGTTCAGTGCCGCCAGACGCCCCGTCAGGCGCTGGACATCGCGCACTGTTTTCGGACTGCTCATCTCAAGCACGGCTTGGATTTTTTTCGGGTTCGCCTCTATTCCTCTGTTTGATACGAGGAACCCAAGGAACTTACCCGACCGAACACCAAACGCGCACTTGGCAGGATTGAGCTTCATATTATACTTTCGCAGAGTTGCGAAAGTTTCCTGGAGGTCGAAAGATGGTCAGTACTCGGAAGTGTCTTGACCAGCATGTCATCAACGTAGACCTCCATATTGCGCCCGATCTGCTGCTCGAACATCTTGTTGACCAGCCGCTGGTAAGTCGCGCCCGCATTCTTCAGACCAAAAGGCATTCTGGTGAAACAGTATAAACCTAGGTCTGTGACGAATGTTGTGGCGTCTTGATCCGAAGGGTGCATACTGATCTGGTGGTAACCAGAGTAGGCATCCAAAAAGCTGAGAAGCTCGTGCCGGAAGTAGCGTCCACCAGCTGATCAATGCGCGGCAGAGGGAAGTTGTCCTTGGGCGTTGCCTTATTGAGATCTTTGTAATCCACGCACACACGCCACTTGTCGTTGGCCTTGCGTACGAGGACCACGTTGGAGATCCATTTTGGATATTGGGCTTCTCGGAGAAGCCCAACAGCTCGGCTTTTGACCACGTGATCCTGAATCACGGTCTGCCGTTCTCGGTTCACGGGTCGCCTCCTTTGCTGAACTGACGGGACCCGGGGATCCAGCCGAAGGCGATGCACCATGACTTCCGGGGGAATGCCTGGAAGCCATCATCGGACCAAGCGAACACGTCCAAATTGGCCAGCAGGAAGGCTGTGTAGCGTTGCTGCTCGGCCTCTGTCAACAAGGCGCCAATGTACAAGACGTGTTCGGGGTCGTCGTCCACTTGAATGGGGATTAGGTCTTCAGCAGGCGTCCCTCGGCTGGTTGAAGGCTGATCGGAAACCGGAGGCGCCGGATCGGCGAGTGGTTGCTTGTCCCTTAAGGAGAGGACATAGCAACGACGAGACTCGCGCTGACACCCGAGCACTTCGCCAACTCCACTCGGGGTAGGAAACTTCATCTTCTGATGGAGCGACGAAGGTACTGCTTTGATTCGCCCGATCAAACCCTTGCCAAGGATAGCATTGTATCCAGGCATGTTGTTGACGATCAAGAAGTCAACGATCTTGGTCACAACCCTTGGGGCTGTTCCCAAGGTGATCGGGAGGCGAATCCTTCCCATGGGCTGGACCGAAACTCCCGAAAAGCCGAACAATGGCGAATTTACAGGGGTGAGTTGATCGGCTCGCAGACCCATGAGGACAAAACAGTCGTAAGCCAAGACATCGGGGGCGCTTCCATTATCTACCAGAATCCGGCGCACATTACAGTGGTTGATGGTAGCCGAAATGACCAACACATCAGTGTGTGGGGTCGTAACCCCTACAAGATCTTCGTCCGAGAAGGTTATAGCCTCCTCGGGCGGTGCGCGTGCAGGACTGGCAGGGTATGGGGCCGACCGAACAGCCGAAGGCCTGTCTACGACATGCACTCGCCTTGCGTAATCGCGTCGGCTTCGAGTGCTTTCTCCGCCCGCGCCGAAGCCTCCCGCGATCACGTTGATCTCCTGCCCATTGGGCTCGTTGTTGATCGGCTGCTCAGGAATGCGATCTCGGCGTCGGGGGCGTTCTTCGTTCCGGCGCACGAACCGTCCAAGGTAGCCGCGCTTGATAAGGTCTTCAATTTCGTCCTTAAGCTGGCGGCACTCGGAGGTGTCGTGGCCGTGGTCGCGGTGAAAGCGACAGTATTTATTTTGATCGCGCTTCCGGGGGTCGGAGCGCATTATTTGTGGCCACCAAACAAATGCCTCATTCCTGATCTCTGCCAGGATCTGTTCGGGAGCCACGGTGAGGGGGTGTAGTTGGTGAAGGGGCGCGGACGGCGCGGAGAATCGCCATTGCGCCGTCCCTTCTTCCGATCTCGGTCGGAACCGTTGTCGGAAGGCCGCTTTTTGTCCGACTGCTCCCCCTGCTCGGCCTTGCTCGCCGTCAGGCTCTCCTTGCAAGCTGCGTGTTGCTGTGCAATGGAGAGTAGTTCGGCGAGAGTGGTGGGCTGCTGGACGCCGAGGGTCCTCTGCAGGAAACCATTGCGAGTGCCCTGGATGAGGGCACTGGTTGCCAGAGGGACGTCCAGGCGCGAGATGCGTAGCGCCTCTGTTAGGAACCTCTTGACGAAGTCCCAGAGCGCCTCGCCTTTCTTCTGGCGCACAGCCAGAAGAGAAGCCGCCGTTCGCGGCTGCGACCTCCGCCAAGGAAGTTGTCCTAAAGGACTTCTTCAGTTGGCGGAAGGAGGTGATGGAACCCGCAGGGAGGGTTTCAAACCAGGCCCTGGCGGTTTCCTTAAGAGTTGCAGGGAAGGCCCTACACTTAGCCGCATCTGATGCTCCGTGGAACACCATGTGCGACTCGAAGCCGTGGATGTGGTCGGCTGGGTCGGTGGTGCCGTCGTAGGGCGCGATGGTGGGCAAAGGAAGCTTGGAGGAGACTTGGGCCTCCAAGATCTCCCTGTTGAAAGGAGAGCGGAAGTCCAAGTCGTCCTCCGCTGGCGCCTTTCCCTCCGCACGCTGAACCATCGCGTCCATGCGGCGTTCGAGGTCGACCACACGTCTTAAGCGCCTGGCGAGCTCCTGATCGGAGTTGGCGGGGCCCCCTCGTCCGAAATTGTGGGAGTTGCCGCCCACGACCGACCGTGGCCTACGGGGGGAGGCAACAGAGCGACGGGGCAAACGCCTGCGGCTCTCCGGTGCCCGCTCTTCCGTCGGAGCCCGGAGGGACCGGCGCTGCGAATCTGCCTGCTGTTCTTGAGGCACAGGGAGGACGCGGGAGAGGCGATGCGACGATTCCGCCTGCCGCTCGCGCGGCAGGGAAACCGCCGGGGCCGCTGCTCCCGCCAACTGGGCCTGTAGGGCGAGGCAGACGCCCGTTAGCTGCTGCATTTGCCCCCGAAGCTCTGCTACTTCGAGGGCAGTTGCAGGTGCGGCAGCCGTTGGTGCTGGGACGTCGTGGTTTGCGCCGGCAGTGGCGACGGCGACGTCACCAGGGGGGATCGGCGACGGGAATCCCCTCGCGACTGGAGAGACCTCGTCGCCCTACTTCCTACGTTTTGTATGAGGATCGTCCTCGAGCCATGGCAACGTCGTTTCCCACAGACGGCGCCAAATGTGGTGGTATGATCCTGTTTGGGCCTGAGCCAAACGGACCTCCACTAGAAAGAATAGGGAAGACGATCGCTGGTGAGGGCGAAGATCTGCAAAACCAGAAGAGGATCAGTGGGGCCCGGTGAAGACCGGGGAAACCCTCCGATGCCTAAGTCAGTGGAGAACTTGCAAGGCAGGGGGTTTCGGAGTATGAGAGCGTGTTCGCGTGAGGAAGAGAACGTACCGTTGCATGGTACTGTACATGTGCTTTTATAGACGTCGGTGTCAAGGCCAACGTGCGTAACGTTGGCGGATCGTGCCTGAGAAGGCGCCTTGATGGGCGCGCATAACGGGGGGTTATGCGCTCAGGTGACCGTTGGGATTTCAGGCAGATCGTGCCTCTTGATGATGGAGCGCGTGACTTGGGGCGGTTATAACCGCATCGTAAGCCGGGGAGTCAGCTCGGTGACCCCTGGTGACACCTTCCGAGCAGATGACCCACGCGAGGGGTTGAACGAGCTATTCGGCGACATCCAGGGGTATTCCGGGCAGCGAGGTTGAGGTCCGTGCTCGGAAGCTGCCTGCTGACGAGCTCGGCAGTCCTTTCGGAAGGATGACCAGCGCATGGGTCTCCTTTCACCTGCTCCGTACGAAGGCGTGGGCTCGCAGGAGGTGGCCACTACCGGATGGGACGGAGTTAATGGGCCTTGACATGATGGGCCTAGGTAGCGGAAAATAGCCACCACACATATCATTCGTAGATAGGTGATTTGTGCTCTGATTATTATGATTTTGGATTTGATAAGATAAAATACGAGAGTTGATAACTTTATCATATGTGAGAAGATGATGTAAAATTATCTTATTTTTCAGTCTTCATCAAAAATAAAATCTAGATAAACTATCTCTTTATAAGCATTTTCCTTTTTATCTACCAATAAGTCAATCCATTTTACAAACACATTATTATAAGAAAATATCACTGCCCGTTAGGCTGTCCCGCTCCATGTGGGGTCCGTCCATTATTCTTCATTACCCAACCTCCGGAATAGAAACGTGCAAGTGACGAAGTCTAGAAGTTTCTCCCTTCGGAGCTCGGTGCATCTTCGCGCGTAAAAACTCCTCCATCTCGATGACGTGGCGACCAAACAGCCAATAGCGCCACGTAAGACAAGACGAAACTCTTCACTTCCCTTACGTGGACCAATCACGGTTAGCGACAAAGGTCCGCCATTGGTTACCGGATTTCGAGCAGCGCCGGCCGCAGTTACTACAGCGAATCTGTGGGTGCACTGCTGACGCTCGTCCTTGTCTGAGGATAAGATCTACTGATATCGCTCGGTTTCATTTCCCCAAATACCCCTCCATACCATAGAAGGATCGGACCCACCCGACCGTATCCAAGGAAACTTCGGTTCCGGTCACCGCATTCCCAGGGCCACGCGGCAGCGTAGGGGCCGCAGCAGCGGACCACCGAATCGAAGACGGTAACCTCACAGGATGGTAGATGGACAACTGTGCGTGACAAGATCAATAGATCATTGCGCATTTCTGGTACGGGAAAGCGATGGATCCTGATCCATTTTTTTTATTTTAAAGCACTGCTCCAATTTTATCCAAATTATCCCATCATCTCCATCCCTTCGCTAGAGTTTGGCAGTCCATCCCACCATTGCCTTGTTCACTGGCATGTTTGCTGAAGAGCCAAGTGTGTGTGTAATCATGTGTATATATAGGGAGCAAGGCTCTTCCAAGAGAACTCCGTTCTAGCAAAAGTCTCAGTGCACGTATCTATCTTGGGTTAGGGCGAAGTTAGAAGGGAAGGATGTTGGCCATATTTCACAAGGCGTTTGCGCATCCACCGCAGGAGCTGAACAGCCCCACGGCGGGCGGCACTTGCAGGGCGCCCAAGCACCCGGAGGAGATCATCGAGGCGTTCCACGCCGCCCACCCGGATGACTCCTTCTCGGCCACCTTCAGCGGCGGCGCCGCCCTCGCCTCCGTCATCTCGGCCGGCCGGCACTTGTCGGCCCATAGGAGGTACTACTGTTTATAGGTCTCTTCCCCACTTTTGGTCTCTAGCCCCTCTTTCTGGTGAACCTTGAGAGTTGGGAGGGGAGAAATCGCCGTAGGGTTCGAACTTCGGGGACAGAGATGATGGGGAGGATGTGGTTGGGTGGATCTTTCGTCTCCATCTCTGATCTTCGGAAAGTTTATATATTTCTTGGGAGATGGGATTTGAAGTTGCCAAAGATCTGACCTTTGGTGGCCTCACCGATATCCCATTAAACTTCTAACTGTAGGGTCTGCCTGTGATTTGCTGCAGGCTGTTCTGCAGCTTCGACGACATCTACTGCCTCTTTTTCGGCAACCTGGACAACCTGAGCTCGCTGATAAAGCAGTACGGGCTGTCCAAGGCCACCGATGAGGCCCTGCTCGTGATAGAGGCCTACCGGACGCTCCGCGACCGCGGCCCTTACCCGGCCGACCAGGTCGTCAAGGACCTCAGCGGCAGTTTCGCCTTCGTCGTCTTCGACAACAAGGCTGGCACCGTCTTCGCCTCCTTGGTATGAACTATCAACCATCCCCCGTCTTCCCCACCCCCCCCCCCCCAAAAAAAACTTTTTTCTTTCTTTCTTTGGGCTGATGGATTATTAATCTTCAATGTTTTTCGTGGGCAGAGCTCGGACGGAGCGGTCCCGCTGTTCTGGGGCATCGCGGCGGATGGATCCGTGGTGATCTCCGACGAAGTGGACATCATCAAAGGGAGCTGCGGCAAGTCCTTTGCTCCTTTCCCCACCGGTACGTCTGCACGGACACTGTTCATTGTACATCCACATTGCCATGGGCAGAAAGCCCACATTTAATTTTGCCTCGAGGGCTCCGATAAAAATTCTTGCTCGCCGGGGCCGATGTGCAGGCTGCATGTTCCACAGCGAGGCCGGGCTACGGAGCTTCGAGCACCCGATGAACAGGATGAAGGCGATGCCGCGGGTAGACAGCGAAGGGGTGATGTGCGGTGCCAACTTCAAAGTGGACGTCTACTCCCGGATCAACAGCATGCCCCGCGTCGGCAGCGCCGCCGACTGGACTTCTTGGGCGGATGCCCAGCCATGAACAGCAGTACCCCAGGGGAAGCCCCAAAACAAAGAAGCAACAGGCTTCGAACTTTATTGTGAATAAGCCAAGACTTCGATATTGTGTTAGCCTTTTTCGTCTCCTTCACATCGATCCTCCTGGTAGCTGACGATGGTCTCTTTCTTCCACGTACGGTTTGCGTTCCACTAGTGGATGTGCTTGGGCAAGACTGGAATGCTGGATCAATAACCGACGAAGGGGAGCCTGTACATGCATGGTCCTCTAGTTCTAGTTGTACATGTTGACATGCAACTTGATCTTCTAAGCAGCAAAGAGACTTTTCTTTCTGAGCTCAAAACACCAAATCTAAATCTACATACACATGTAAGTCCATCATATATACATGCTAAAAGAACGCAAAATTAGTACATTATACTATTTTTGCTCTAAGAAATGATCACATCATGAAAATGTTGAAACTAGCATCACAAGGCAATATGAAATGAGCACAAAAAAAGAGTGGATAAAGCGATTCAGCCATTTATGCACCCAAACAAATTAGTGGAAGCATGTGCACATTGAGGAGAAATGTCAAATGGGAGATTAAAACATGAGAGTGTTGGGGTGACTGTGGGTGCACGAAAAGAGACTAATCAAATGGTTGAGTTGCGTTAAGCCTTCAGCTTATCCCTGCTGAAGTTGCCAAGAAATTGAGATGAAAGAGACATTGTGGAAGTGCTCTTAGACATTAGATCGAACACGTGGTATGATGGTTTAGACACTGCAGGATGGTCTACAAAAATAGCGTATGTAATTCATGTTTGCCGGTATCTAACATCCTTCATCCGGATAAGTAGGCTCCCCATGCTATATATCTGTCCGGAATAACGGATGCACACTTAAAAGCTCCTCACCTTGGGCCCAACTGTTTCGTATTAAAATGTTCTAGAAAACTTTGTGAAAAGTACTGTACAATTACGTGTACAACCATCCGATGCTTCCACTTGAGATGCGTCCCTCCAAATTAGGGCTACAAACAGAGTAGATCCATCCGATAATTTCACATCCCCTCCCGATAATTCGTATTCACTATAAAAATTGGATATGGAGCGGATCTTTTTAGGCGAATAATCTTCGGATACGAATTAGATACAGATAGTATCTAGATATACTTGAGAACAATAATCTAATAAATTTCGATAATATTTTGGTATAATGTCTAGAGGCTAGCCTCCTAGACCCATCATGACCCAGTATGACAGCAAAGCGACGACGGCTATCCAGCCACGTATCCTCGGAAATAGTTAAAAAGTTTACGAACACGGCTCAGTCGTCACATGCCCAAGGGTCCCCAGAAGTCTGATTTCCAAACACCTCCGAACCTATCCAAACATAATAGAGTCACAGAATAATGCTGCTCGGAAGAAGATCCAGAACCTTACCGAATAAGCCTCCGGACTCATCCTTGGACCCTCTACGGTTCTAACGTCCGGTCACCGAACACCAGACAGCCGCATCGAGTAGGTCCACAGGCTCCTATTCGGTACCTCTATAGCCTACAACGCTATGCGACCCTTGGCCTCCTAATAGCAGTTAAATGGACGGCACGACACGCCTCCCAACAACCTGGAGCAGCCCCAATGCGAGGTCCTAAAAGGCGTCTCAAATAGACGACCCCCATCTTGGGAATTCAACCGTCGCATCCCTCCAGACATCATTAGAGAAGGATGCGTCCGGACCCTTCAGGTCCCCTGCCTATATAAAGAACAGGTAATCTTCATACAAAAGCACGTGAAATAATCCCCACAATCACCCACGCACGAAACCACACACCGAAAAGAACCTTCTCCTCAAAGCCCTTTAACAATCATTACTGACTTTGGCATCAGAAGATTCTCCCGATTCTTCAACCGGGTTCCTGTGACATCTTCTGATCTTGCAGGTCCCTGTTCGCACTGACGACCGTCTATTCTCTCATGGGAACCTATTCGGCTCATTACCGAACAATAAAATACTTCCACCACATAATGTAAAGATAAAAATTAATAAAATTCATAAATTAAATATTAAAATAACTCACTGTTAAGATATACATATACCAACTATCAAGACATTAAAGAATCACAAAACAAACCCCTTAGATTAAAACAAATCTAATTCTTAGATTTAAGATCTAATGGTATAAATGGAGCGGATCAGGTGATTTTAGAACCTCTAGATTTTAAATAGATATCTATTTAATATCTACTAAATATGGTAAATAAATAATATTTAAAAATTCGGATATGGATTCAAAGTGGATCTAAATTTTATCCGGATCTATTTGCAGTTCTAATCCAAATCCACTAACTATAGAGATATATAGATCCAAATGAGCAGTTAATCTTAACAAACATACATACACCAATGAAAATTGAAATTAAATATATATCTCTCTCCCCAGGATAAATCAATTGGGTTCTATTTACTTCTAGAGATACATCATTATCTCTCGTTACATAAAAAAGTGACTCAATATATATGGTTAAGACTTTCTAATATACATTTTTAAAACTTGGTTCAATTTCGAACCTCCATATTACTTATAAAAAAATCTAAAGTTTTACCGTATATAAAAAATTACTGTGTAAGAAATTTATTCTATTTTACAACATAAGTAATCAATATTAAAGTTTAAAGACAATTTCAAAGACATTACAAAATCATTTATTACATGAAAAATATTCGAGAAGACGACCAAGAGACCCGTGGTCAAGTGGGGCAAGTCCCGGCGCCCGCGGCCACGCCAGGATCTCACCGGTCCGGCCATTACAGGCTGGTCCGCGAGGCTTCCGACACCGTCTGGTACTCCCCATATACCTGTTCCCCAATCCGGAACCACTGTTGACGGACGGCTCTGATCTCCTTGGGCTAGGTAGGACACGACGTGATGGGTGCGCTGTAACGTGGTCCCAGAAGGCCGGCGGGACACGAGACCGCACTTTCTGTCTTCTTTCCCAAGCCCTAGAAATTTGAATTGGGAGTTACAGGCACGGATCCCGCCCATAAAAAGGTGTGCGTAGAAACAACGGGGAACAGGTAAAAACCCTAGATATTTCGCTGCGCATTTCTCTCCAACTCTTCGTCTCAAGATCC
This sequence comes from Colocasia esculenta, assembly GCA_014218235.1. NCBI lineage: Eukaryota > Viridiplantae > Streptophyta > Magnoliopsida > Alismatales > Araceae > Colocasia > Colocasia esculenta. The sequence continues at coordinate 92,195,799 of CM024765.1, read as the reverse complement.
GTCGCGGAGGGAGCGGCCATGGCGACCAAGATAGGGATGATGGACTCGGCCTACTTCGTGGGGAGGGGGGAGATCCTGACCTGGATCAACTCCACCCTCCACCTTAACCTCTCCAAGGTCGAAGAGGTGAGTCAGTGCTTTCCAATCCCCCTTCTTTCTAAGATCTATATTTTTTTGTGCATTTGTGTATGATCCGTGTAATAGATCGTTCTTCAATTATGGATATCTAGGAAGATGGCCTTTGCATGCCGCTGGCAATTTGATGGTCGGGGTTCCTCTGACGATTGATTCGGATGTGGGTGCCTTTTCTTGGTTGCCCGTTCGTCCGTTGTTTGTATTTTTCTCTTGACAGGCGGCGTCGGGGGCTGTGCAGTGCCAGTTGATGGACGCGGTGCATCCGGGGGTGGTGCCGATGCACAAGGTTAACTTCGACGCCAAGACCGAGTACGAGATGATCCAGAATTATAAGGTCCTCCAGGACGTCTTCAACAAGCTCAAGATCACCAAGGTTTCAATTCCTCCAGCAGGACCCGATGTTCTTTCTCATTGTTACCACCATTATTTGTATCATGTGGCTGCGTTAGCCTTCCAGCACTTCGTCATCCCAGACAATTGTCATTTTTTTTATCATCGGCTTCGTGCTGCTTTTAGATAGTCCCGAATTAGATATTTCCCTTAAAAAGGTGAAAATTTTACTACATTTTGGCAACTTAGGAACCAGTTTCATCAGGTGAGGCATGAATTGCCTGGAAAATGGTTAGCCACAGGTATGGTTTGGCGTATCGAATCGGATCGGCCCGATTCTCCTGAATCGGAGCGAATCATGGAAAACCCGATTCTCGATTCCATCGATTCGGTCCGATTCGCCTCATATATAATATTATTATATCATATTAGTAATATATATTATACATTATAAATATCATATATATGATATATTATATATATAATATATTATACCCATGCGGATCAGGGCGAATCCGATTCGCCCTGAATCGGCGCACCAGCAAACCATGGCCACAGGTTTCTCCACTCAGAGGGATTAGACTATGTAGTACTCCTTGTTCCATATTTTCTGATGCATGTCTTATTTTGAGAGTAATGACATGCGGAATTCTATAGGAGAAACAGTTTTGTAACATCATTTGGTAACATCACCATTAAAATTGTGCCACATCAGCAACTAAAGTAAAAAAGTTAAAAAAACCTCATAAATAATGATGTTGTGGTGTACTTTAATTGGTGATGTTACCAAATGATGTTATCAAATGGTGTTACTAAGCCATTTTCCATTCTATAGCATCGCAAACCTTCTCCCTGAAATCTGCACACGAAGTGCGAACATGGTCCTGCTTCATATCTTTCCTTACTTTTTTTTCACCTCTGTTTCTCCTCTTGGTTTCAGCACATAGAGGTGAGCAAACTTGTGAAAGGAAGGCCATTAGACAACCTCGAATTTATGCAATGGATGAAGCGTTATTGCGATTCTGTCAATGGTGGTGTCTTGAACAAGTAAGTCATGGCACCTTCTAATTTCTTGTACTGAATTTTTCTTTTGTTGCAGAATGTAAATTTCTGAAGACGGAGTTTTGTAAGCTGATTGCTAATGGATGCTAGCTGGAAAAATGAATTTACACACTAAAATTGACCTATATATTTCCATTATATACACAGTCTTGTCAGGGCCAGAAATGTTCTTTGGGGAACTGATATAGCAAGTATTTCTAAGAGGTTTAAGAACAAGCATAAAAGTAAAACGGTGTTTTATGAATGAGTTCAAGACGTAAAGGCTTCTACGAAGAGATTTCCTCAAATTATGTAGGGGTTTTATAGATGAGTTCAAGACGTAAAGGCTTCTACCTCAAAATATGTAGGTTCAGATAGCAAGCAGAGCATGCTCACAAGTCTCCAAGTGAAATAGTAATTTGTTTCTTTGATATGACAATTTCTTGTGTACCTCTTCCCTACTCCGTTGACCTGTTTTGCTTTTGGATTAGTTACAATGCTGTGGAAAGGCGAGATGCTACTAAAGGAGGAAAGGAAGCAAGCAGGAAGACAGTACCTACACAGTCATCCAAATCCTCTTCTAATGCCTCGAGGACGAGTAACCCCTCCAATACCGCACGTAAAAATGATGTAAATCCAGTGAATGCATCACAAAAGATGGCGAAGTCCACCCCGCTTGGAGCCACACATGCTTATGATGAGCAGGTTGTTTGAATAAAGACTGTTGAAAATATTACTTTCTAGTGGATGGCTTACAGAGTGCTTAATTTATGCAGATTACAGAGTTGAAGCTTTTTGTCGATAGTCTAGAGAAGGAAAGAGATTTTTACTTTGCGAAATTGAGAGACATAGAAATCATGTGCCAGAACCCTGAGTTAGAACAATTGCCTGTAAGAAGAAATTTCTCTTTCATGTTCTTTGGTAAAAGTTAAAGCTGCATTTTCCTTTAATGAGAGAGAAAATTTCACAGCTCATGATATCAGAAAAAATAGAATGCGACTGATAGAACTTTCTCCTTGTTTGTTGGGTGAACGGAACATTTATTATGTTCATCATATTTGACAATCTTTTAACAACAAGCATTCCTGTTCTGAAGATTGTTGGCGCAATCCAAAAGATTCTGTATGCTACAGATGATAGCCCATCAGTGGTGGCGGAGGCGCAGGCCATGATATCAGTGCAGCCAACTGAAAAAGCAACATTGAGTCCCATCTTTGAAACTTCAGAGGAGAAGCCAAAACTGGAAACGCAGAAGAGGAAGGACATCTCCACTCTTGAAGTTGACTTGGCTGCCAATTCTACGTTATCACCAAGGCAAAGGTTGTCAGACATCTCAGATGTTCATCACAGTGGATCACCCATACTGAATTTTTAAACTCGGGTGGAAGTTGAAGAATTTATGTTATCACAGTCTGATAACCAAATTGTCTCGCTGCTCTCTCTCTCTCTCTCCCTCCCCTCTTCCATACAATGTTTGTTCTCATTGTTGGGATATACTGCAGCAGACCCTTTTCTTGAAACTACCCTCAGACACTTCTCAACATTTGAAACTAGCTCTGTTTTGAATCTATCTAGCTAGGGCTAGTATGTCCCGGGATATTCTCTTCAAAGTTAGATGTATGCTTGTTGAATTCAGGTCCCAAAGAAGGTATGCTCTTCCTGTTTTTTAAATTTCTCAATTTCAAACTTACAGAGATACAATCTGAAGGATATTCGATGTGATTGTACCAGTTGAAATAAATCCACACGGACGCTATTTTACTAATTGAGATGCTTTAGTGCACGCATCTGTAGACACATGCAGATGGGTGTGGGGCTCCTCCTATCCACATACGCTTGCAGACAGATGTTAGGTAGGTAGCAAATGTCTCTTTTAAAATTCATGTAGAATCAAAGAAACGTTCAACGGTCCGTGACAAGGATAGAAAAAAAAGACTGCGATTATTCGACAATGGCAACAGGTTACAAGTATGTCCTTTGCCCCCCTCAAGAAAGCCTAATCAACCATCACTTTCATTGAGCGTCTAGAAACCAGGTCCGATAGTCGGGGATGATCATAGGAAACGACGACTTAACCTTTCAGTTCTAGGATTTTACGACAGTGGCATTTTCCGGTCTAAATTTCTTTTGACGTTTCTGCCATCGGATCTTATGTTCCCCATAATTGCCAATTTGATATTTGTCTACGTTTCAACTGAATACAGTGATGAAGGCATAAAAAATCTTGAGGATGCAGACCTACAAAACCGATTACTTATTCTACAACGGTACAACCGTACAACCTCGGTTTTTTTTTTTTTGCAGTTGTTGGTTTTCCATAGAATGCAGTCATCAGACAGATGATATAACCCGTAAAGAAAAATATTATCCACTGATTCTCCAAAACTTTGACATATTAGATAGCTAAACAATCCATAGATTCCCCTAGTATCGATTTTGGAGTCTGCACTCCCTAGAAAATGCACCATCAACAGTGTGCAATTTGTATTTACATTCATTACTTCACAAACATAGGTATCCACTATGCAAATTCTGTTTCATGAAAACAGATATTGATGAAAGACAATTAAATCCATCGTTTCTCCCCCTCTATCCCAACATCACCTACGGACGCAACTAGAAACATGAAAATAAATGAAAAATAAATGAAGTTTGCTAAAGAACAAATTTCTGGCACCACTAGAAAGAATCTCCACCCTGCCTTCTTCATTTTAGGAGACGCATTTGAGGACCTCTCTTAATAAACTGTACGCTCCGCCCATCATTTGCAAGGTTGATGTTATCTGACACCTGAGACTTGAACAGCACCAACTTCCTTGAAACTGGAGTTGGAATCTATCACCCGGGTGAGCAAAAAAACCCATAGAAAGGATTAAATCAAGAACTGTAAGATATCAGCGCCACAGGGAGGAGTGGTTAGCAGCCAGACATTACATAGCCAGACGAGAAATATCTCTCTGCTCACTGCGAACTCACAAACACCTGAAATATCGAGTTCCAAAATTGTCAAAGGGTTGATACAAAAATTGATATTTTTTCTTTTTTTTCACGTGGATGGACCATGAAGTTACAAATCATTATAATTACATAAACAGAATGTTAAATGTCACACCGAATAAGTACTGGATATCACTGACCTCCAAGTCTGGCAAGGTGTCAAGCAGGTTATTGGTCTGAACATCAAGAAGTGTAATCCCTGAAATTTTGTGGACCCCCAGCCTAACTGCAATCATGTTCTGCAGAAAAACAGCAAAAGGGATCATCAAAACCAGAAAGCAAGTGAAGCGTGATACACATAATAAAGCCTGACTTTTCTGAAAGGCGAGAAGTCCCGAGCTCAATCATCAGAGGAACCTGAGTCCTGCTAATGTTGAAATGTAGTGAAGAACAGCCACAAGAAAACCATATATAAGGTCCACAAGAGGTCTTAATCCTAAACCCCCCCCCCCCAAAAAAAGGAAACAGAAAAGGAAAATACACAGTTCCTTAAGGTATTTCCAGTTCCCATCCATGAAAACTGTCTCCAATACATCAGGACTGAAGGAGAAAGAATTCAAAGACTGAAGTTTTGAAATACAGAAAAGAGCATCATGAAACGACCCTATATGATATCGCAAAAGATTTTAATTATACTAAAAGAAAACAATTTCCTGAAGGTCTACAGTAGGCCCAATCCATTTTAACAGAAAGAATTAACAAATTTAGTAGCTAGGACATTGAAAATACTTGACCCTTGTGCTACCTTACAGATTGAAATTCTCTACATCTAGAATTGTAAATAAGAATATCTCTCACCACTTCAAAATCTGCAAAACTGTGTGCATCCAGCTGCTGCAAATTCTGCATAAATTAAAAAAAATGAAGATTAACAAGACAAAGAAATATGCAAGTAGAAGGATTTTCTAGAAAGAAAAAAGCAAATGAAAAACAACTGGTTTACAAAATTTGAGATGATAAGAGGCCTTCTTATCTTGTAACTTGACAATCCCTAGTCCCAAGGCTGTCCCATGTTTCCACAATCGCTACTTTTCTACTTCACTCATTAAAAGGGAATAAATGGAATGCAGAAATAAAGCATGGTAAGTACATGGAGAATTCACAGGATGAGTTCCTCATATGACCCTCACCTGTTTTTTCAAGCCATTCACCATAACAACTTTCTCTTCAGTGGAATCATCTTCAGAGACATGAACCTCAAAAGGACCCATTCTTCTCTCAGTCCGGTTTCGGAGTCTTAGACAAACCTGAATAATGATGTGAAGTTAGAAGCCTCACATGAACCATACAGAAGATAAAGCTACTTGTAGCAGGTAACAGATGCAGCACAACTTGAAGAATCAGCAGGTGCAGATCATGATTGTATTTTAGCAGGAATCTAAACTTGTTCCCCACCATTTCTTTGTTTAAATGGAATAGCATGCAAGCAGGGTAAAAATTAGAAGAATCAATGACAATCCAGATAATAACTAAGATCTAGGCATGACAAGGTGGTGAATCCACATATTGCCACAGGGGCAGCCTAATCATTGAGGCAGGTTATCCTGCCTCACTTACGTGGCAGTTATTCTCATCAAATTTTCACCTTTCAAGAATATTCCATATGCTGCTTGATCTAACTAAGTATAACCTTATTGCTCTTGAATTTTTAAAAGTTTTGGTGCAGAGCTATGTTCACTATAGCATGCACCATTAAAAATGTTGCATTTCAATTTATAATGTGAAAGAAGAATTCTTCTTCAAAATTATAATCTATTTCGTCTATTAAGATGAAGATCATGCATGTACATAAAGATAAAGAAGATTATTTAAAATTGGAAAAAGGTGCAACCATGTTTGTAACAGTGAGAAGACTCAAAAGAGTAGACAATGCTATAAAGGGAGATGAGGATCTGAGTTAATTTCACAGTTCCTTCTATTGACATAAATTATATAGCTCTTTTCTTTCACCACAATTTAACAATTACTCAACTAGTAAACGTGAAACAATGAAGCAAGTCTGATATATAGAAGAAACCTTAATTTTGTAACAAAATTTCAAATCCTACTCCACATGTAGGGATAGACTATAGAGCAGGTCACCAATGCAGATTCAAGCATATTTAGGTAAAAACATAAAGGAAAAAGACCAATGAGAGAAGAACCACAGACAATAGGCCCCAAAACCTTCAAGGTGGTGAACCTATCTCAGGTGCTTAGGCAAGCTGCCAAAATCCGCTTTCTACAACAGCAAACATATGTTCCAGTTTATGGATCCATGGTGAAAGGCTTTTGTGTCTCTGTTCTACAAGGATGGATAGATGTTGGAAGACAGAAGAGGAATCAATATCCTTCAATTCACTTGGATGTTCTATCCAGATCTGAAATTTTCCGAAACCTAAGGACTCCATCTACCAGCTTACCATGCATTGAGAAGTCAAACATCTCATTTGACGTCCTTAAAATTTCTTGATGAATGAATAGGGAGAAGTAACTGGTTTACATATACCCAAGTGGATTAAGTGATCAATTAAATAACAGTTCCCCTTTTCCAAAAAAAAAGAAGGAAAAGGAAAACAGAAGTTATGGTGTGGATCCAGAATTTTTTTTTCTTGGAAGGTGTAACATTGATCCAGTAGTTGGTTTCCAAATGAATGGGCATGCACTTCCCAAGAGAAAAAGAGACTGCCAACTTCTTAACAGAGAACCCCAGCAGACAGGAATTATAAATATTGCAAGTTACTACGGAGAATAATTATTAATCTTTATCCAGAGAGAATTGCTGTAGTTTAGAAGAAAGTCCTTAAATACCATGAAAAATTAAGGCATAATATACCATAAGGACTTGTAAATGCACACCAAGAATAACTCATGACAATTGTTTTCTCTTGAAGGCAATATTCACATAAGCATGTCAATTAGCATATTTTCCTAGTCAAATAATGAAGTTTGCGTGCATCAAAATTTTCCAATTGGTAAAATTTTATCAGTTAAGATGGTTACTGAGAAAGGTGTCTCCAGAATGATCATAGATGGAATATCCAAGAGCTGGATATCAATTTCCTTCTGTGCTGTAGCCTGAAAAACAACAGAGCATCATAGCAAGAAATTAGGGACCATGTCAAGAATAGAATACAAAAATTTCTTGAAAGATAGACACACTAAACTGCAGAGTCCATCTTGCCCATGTCTGCATAATATTGTACTGGGCAAGTGACATACTTATGTTTGATGAAAATTTAATGGCATGGCAAAATTTGGAAGATGGTTGGTGGGGTTAAAACATAGTGAAAGGATACCTCACTGTACCCCTACATACTTCTCAAGCTTGTTTCTGTCTTAGTTTTTTAATGCACGGTCAATTGATTTTAATGCTGTTTGAAAACACATGCTTACACTGCCAAGAATCTGCTGAGTTTGAAGACGTCCGGATTCACCCAGATTTGTGCGCCATGTGATTTGAAGTTTCCCAAGTACATTGCTTCCATCAACCATCACCTGTCCAGACTCATCTGCATTCTGCTTTAACAGATAGAGAAAATTGTGGATCCCTCCCCCAGACTGTATCAAAAGGGGTTGCTTAAATATTTCCCTATCCACAGAAGATACTAATTCAGAAAAGAATCACACAAATCAACATAAAGCAATTCAGACAATCTGATAAAGAAGTAAGAAATTAATGCACAAGTAGATAACTGTTATACAACCTAACTCGAGAATTCACTTCTGAAGAATGGATATCAGCTTTTAAAACTGTAGCAGTCCAACATTGTGCTGGTTCAAACTCCACTTGATCCATATATAGATTAGATTTTGTGTGGTTCTCAATGCAGGCCTCCAAGAATGTCTTCTCCTGAAAGAAGAGGGTGGGGGAGTGAGGGAAATTACATAAGAGAACATGATTAAATAGACTGAATTGAAAGAAAAACATACAGAGGATGAGGTTTCAAGTATATACATTTATTATTTTAAACAATTGATTCTGTAACCTCTTCATCTTGCTTCAATAAGAAATTCCATTTTGAATTAGCTTCCTGACATACATTCTTTACATGGCTGTTGTAATGTTCTTTGTTTTTGAATGAGACCCAATCAAAGATTTAGATTCAAAGACATTAAACCTTCTAGTTTGGCTATGTATAGACCCCAATACAGAAGGAATGAAGGATAGAAGATGGTTCAGAACAACACAAACATACACAAGAAGCTCTTTGTAAGTTCACTATCCATGAGGGAACGTGTCAGATCACATGGTCTATCATTTACACAATCTGACTGACTCTCCTGCTGCCTTTGCTGCAGCAAAGAGATGGAAAAGGCAGATGACACTCAGTGTGAAATGCAGCAGCACTAGCATTCAATCTAAGTTAAAAAGCCATCCTGCATGTTTGGTGTCTCCTTCTCTCACCCCCCCCCAACCCAACAGAAAGAAAGCCAAGTGCGCTACCTAAATCAGGTGGTAACGGATGCATTAAGGTGGTTATAATGGCACACACAGCTTGTATGATGCTTATATGAGCTTTCCAAGCATGTAACATCTCACTCAAAATAATTTGTTTAGAAAGGTTATGTGATACAAGCCTACAAAGAAACTTCTGATGTTCACAGTCATATCTACTTGTAGACGAGCATCTATGATCTTCTGTTTTATTATGTTTCTTCCATTACATGTGTTCTGTGCTAGCTGTGATCCCGCTGAACCAAAGAATAAGAATGATGATATGAATGGTGAGGACTCGCATTCATGGTGGCATAGGGGCAGAGATCATGGTTGGAAGAGTTAGTAAGCTCGAGTCTTTTTGCTTTTATGGGATACGTACAAGTGTGATAAGCTGGCTTTGTTTCAGTTACATGTACCTTTCTCTTTTCCAACTAATGTATGGATGACCTAAAGTTCAGTGTCCAAAACTGTGTAAACATATCCTCCATGCAGTTGTCGTTTCCAATCTTACTAATTTGGACAGACTTCTGCAGATGTCTAAGCAATCTGAAGGTGATGTATACCATGATCACAAGACCAGTTCATACAGTTTAGAATCCTATCACCAAAATCAACATCAAATTAGGGACAACAAACACATTCTCTTGCCAAGAGATAATTTCATGCACCCCTTACCAAATAGTTCCAGGTCAAGGAAAAGAGAAAATCATCCTCACTGATGCTTTGAATAATCATACAAGACTACATTTATGCACACTGTAAAGAACATGCAGATTTGGAGATTGAATCGAGCATTAAGGTCATCCATCCATTGCCTGAACTTAAAGTCAGGGTTTTTTTTTTCCTCTTTTCTTCTGAATTTCTACACTTCGCTCAATGTCTATTTGTTCTTCTATCAAGGTCCTCAAAGAGCACCACACAAAGCTCAGCCAGAGGCAACTTGTGTCAGACAACTACCAACGCATTTCACTCACATGCACAAAAATCAACTTGACACTGCAATAGAAAAGGGATAAAAAATAGTGTGATGTGATATCCTAAAACTATTGCTAGTGAGAGGTAGAGGCCCTGAACATGTGAAGAGACAACTACTTTGTGAATCTCCTGATCTAGGTCTAAAAAGCTTTCCCCAACAAACCCAACAACAAGACACTCCTCCAAGGGCAAAGGAGCCAACTGGCAAATGGAGAAACCATGAAGGACCAAGGGACTGAGAAAACGGAAGTGGTAAGGGATGAAACCCCAGTGCTCAAATACCATATAACATGCCACCATAGAACTGTCATAATGGAGACAGAAGCCTCAAAACATTAGGAACCAATTGTTCCACAAATTCTGAAAATAGCCCCAAAATACCTCAAGCACCTGTTAGTGCATGTTTAAGGTGAAGATTTGGTACTCCTACCACTGAATAAGTCATAAGAAGCCCACAGCTACATTCGAATGAGATTAGTGGAGTACTCCTCATGCTATGATAGAATCTCAAGCAACATATTTCTAGAGCTTCATATGTAACACTAGTTAACAGCAACAAGTGACTCCTGAAGAAGTAGCTGGTATTTGTCCTTTTGCAAAAATGTATGACATTGAAGCATCCAGAAGACGAGGACCAATACAGTATATTGGAAGGATAAAGGGTCAGCATGTTCCCATTCCAGAGACACATTTTCCAGTTCACAGTACTATCTGCTTTTCATGAATAAAAGAATTACGAGGACTTACAACCAAATCCAGTATACGCTTGAACATACCTTGACAGACCGCACCTGAACAAGAAAATTTTCATCATTATGAACTCCAGAATTTCTAAATCTAGTAAATATAATATATGCGACTCAAAAGTGATACCTTTGTTCTAACTGAAAGTGGATTTGCAACCACAAACTTGAAAAATTGTGGGAGATATTTGCGCTCGCTGTCTCCATCATTGTACAAAGCGGTGCAAACTAAACTACAACCAAGAACATGATACCTGATCAGTCTATGTAATCACATGCAAGGTGAGCATAATTGCCACTAAAGGAGGAGAGCTTACGTGTGGGGTCCTAGTTCCTTGACATCATGTTCCACAATGAAATCATATCGTCCCCCTGATCGTATGGATTCCACAGGTGATTTTGAAGTGTCTAACAGAACTATCTTCTGCCTTTCTGTCTGAATTTCCGCCTGCATTTTATCATCTCTCATCAGCCAAATTCACATCAGGTTGTTTTCATAAGGAAATTAGTTTCTTTCAAAGTGAATTAGGTGGGCCTATAAGAAAAAAATGAGAAACTTCTTAATTATAACATTTTAATCAGTCTGGACAATAGAAAGCAAAGACCATATTGGGCACCTGATGGACAATATAGGCCATCAATGCATGGGATCAAAAAGACTCTTTACAAAAAAACCTAATGAGCTTAATGGGTTATGATAGTCAACTGTTGTAATTGCTACCTACTTGGAAAACATCGATTATATCAGAATGGGCACCCTGAAGGCCCGCAAAAGTTTAGTGTCTTATCGATTTACCATCCCAATGGAGCACTTTTCGGTAACCCAATAGAACCACTCAGAGGACTAAAAGCATAACTTGAGTAATGACTATTTGTCACTTCTGAGAAAACAAAAATCCCAACTAATAAGTTTAAAGGGAAAAAAAGAACTACGACAAGTTCAAAAACATAGATCATGGAAACATATATACCATAAATGGAATGAAATGCCTATACAACTATACATGCACACTGCTAGCCATCACAAATCAGATTACTAGTGGTACTACTACTATCCACTTTTCAAAAAAAAAAAAAAAAAACAGATTTTGCTTGAAGATCACTGCCAAAAGCTGGCTTGTCATGTTTTCACTATTCCCTAAAACATTTCTGTAAGATAATTTGTTCAGTCATCAATCAGCCTTGTCCGGCCACATGATTTGATATCAGTAAAAGGAAAAACGAATGCAAATTGAAAAGATCTGTTGACCTGAAGAGTTCTAGCTGCCCAAGGAAACGCTTGGAAATGAAAGAGTTGAGTCAATAGCCCATAGGGCTCACAGACTAGACAACTGATGCATTTTCTAGATAGCTTTTCCCTCATATGCTTTTCATTCTTTTAAGTAACGAGGTGCCACATATAGTGTACTTGCCCACCTCATGAAGTGGAGACCCCAAATCAAACTGGCCTAACAATGAATGTGGGAGGTATGTACCGTAGTTCTTTGGGCTAAGAGATCCTTTAATTCCAAGGAATTCTTCCGTAATTTAAGATTGGCCAACATCGTGAATAATCTTTCAAACCATTAGCTTGTTGCAAGAGCCTCCACGAAGATAATATAAATGAGTTTCTTTCAAGTCAATGAGAAGATACCGTACATGTGACATTTGTTACTACAAAATGTCATAAGCAGGCACCATCTACGAGGTGAATAGACAACAAACGCAGACTGAGACCTATCCCTTGTTCATAAAGAAATGAAAACAAGAAATGAAAAAGAGTATGATTGCAGAAATCAAAGATCAATTTTCAGATCCACGGTCCACATCAGATGGATTCTTGCTCAACAACGAACATAAGAATGGCCCTAAGCCTTCATCCCTCATCACAAATAACTGTCGTTAGCGTCTCTCGAGTAGCCCCCGCGAGGGATGTGAATAATACCTTGATTACAACATCCCTCGCTTCGAAATTGGATCTGTTGTTGACGCTGATGTAGCTGCAGAATGTCTCCCCCAAATATATTGCCCTGTGGACATATCCACGTACACGCGCGGAGAAAGTAACATGAGAGTCGGAGCAACACGGTCACGAACCAGATGAGAAGCTAAAAACCCTTCCTGGAGGGAGAGAATAGACGGTCCTCACCCGAAGGACTGGGGCAGCATGAGGAAGCCGGGGAGCGCCATGGCGTCGATCGGATCCTGGAGCTGGAAACGGCCGCGGTAACTGAACTCGCCCCCGCCAGCGCCGCCCCCTTCTCGGCTGGGGGCGGTGGTGGCTCTGTCGAGGAGGTGGGGGGACACGCTGGGGTCATCGAAGAGGTCCTCGCCAGCAAAGAGGTCGAAGGGATCGAGTCGGAGAATGGCGTCCTCCACCTGGAAGGACGGCCGGCACAGCCGCATCACACGGAAGGCCAGAGAGTGGTGCGACGACGATGGGTGCTCCGGGCTCGACATGGCCAACGGCGGCGGGTGGCTCCAGCGTCTCCACTGCCACTGAGCAGAGTGGCGACCGGGGAACGCCGGGCGCGGCAGCGGCTTGTCTTCTCCTGCATCGGGAGAGTTCGCAAGTTAAGCTGGGCGAAATTAGGTCAGAAGTTGCCTATACTCACCGTAAGGAACGATGGTTGGCCTGCAAATCGCAATGCACCGGACTGTGTATTAGATCTCCGGCACGATTTGTATGGTATGATGAATATTCTTATTTTGTATGTTCATTTCTTATCAATAAAATGCTTGGCCAATTTATAATTATGTATTTTTATCATTTCTTATCACCTAAATTAAATAGTTTGATGTTTATAAGGTCATTTAATGTAAATAAGATGTTTATACAACTCTAAATCATACATTTATTTTCATTTCAATATGTTGTTTATACGACAAGTTAATATTATTAAACATCAAATCTAGACTAAAATTACTTATAAAATTAATTACACACAAAATAAAAAAAAAAGTTTGTTGGAACCGTACTAATACAGTACAAATCGATTCGAATCATACTAATAAGAATCCGACGGCAAGACCAATCTTGATAAAAATAAATTTGCAAGGATAGTCATCTACATAGGCTATTTATGTATTTTCCCTCGGATCTACTTATCAAATATCAATCAGATCTTTTACAGCATTCTCCCTATGAATTATCACATTTATATGGATACTCTTACCTCTTACTATCCCAACACCTACTCCTTATTCGGGGAGACGGCTAGAAAAATTATCCAGACCCGTCCAACTTTTTGCTTGCACTTTTTCTCATGTATATATATTCTCTATGTAAATCTTATTTTTTATTTTTAACTATTTATTTATCATTCTTAACATCACAAGTGCTGTAAAGTTTGAATGGGAAAACATCAAGAGCACTACTTGGTGCAAACATCTATTGAGGGTTTGCAACAAACTAACATCTCTATTAGGGGTGGGACCTTAGGAGTGTGTCCATCCCCAATGACATCAGCGGATCAGCCCCCTCAATAGGAGGTTAAATTTGTTGCAAATCGTTAAGTTGACGGTTTGCAACAAGACTCACCCAAACATCAATACTCTCCCTCCTCCCTTATCTGTCTCTTTTTGCACGTAGATAGAAAGAGACGGCCCCATAGTCGCTGGACTCATCTCCTTCTATCTGCTTGTAGAAGGGGTCGGTTAAAGAGAGTGGGTAGTAAGTGTGGAGGCCTTTTCTTGATTGGGCCGGAGCCTGGTGGGCCTACACCCGAAGGAGGGTGGAAGGACGCTGGAAGCGGACGAGAGCCTGCAAAACTAGAAAACGGATCAGGGGGTCCGGTTGAAGAAGCGGGGAGAACCCTCCGATGCCTAAGTCAGTGGATGACTGAAGAGGATGGAAGTTCTCGTGGATGAAAGCGTATTTGCGTGAGAGTTCACCTACCTTTGCACGACGCTATACCTGTGCCTTATATAGGCATGGGTGCTGAAGCGGGCGGACGTAACGCATCTGGATCGTGTCTGGAAGGGCACCTTGATTGGCGCACGTAGTGGGGGGTTACACGTTCAGGTGCCCGTTGAGATGCTTAGCAGTTATCGCATCTGTTGATGGTGGGGCGCGTGGCCCGCGACGGCTGTAACCGTTGCTAATATGAAGAGGCTGCTCGGGCGGCCTTGACTGTAGTTCCCGAGCAGATTATTTGTTGGGAGTAGATGAGTCTGATGCTCGATGACTGTGAGGACTGCTCTGAGTCCGAACAGGACAAACTTTTCCGAAGGCGTTGAAGATGGTCGTCCGAGGACGGTTAATGCCCTAGGACAGCTAAGCGCCAGTTCGTTTGGTCATGGGCTTATATGAGCTTTGTTTGATGGGCCTGGATGGCAAGAAGTGACCACCACAGTAAGTAAGACTTCTATTGAATAAAGCACGCATATAAAAGCCAATCTTGCCAAGTAGATAAAACATTTTTCAAGAAAAATAAAAGAAATCACTTTGCCGCATCAATCTAGTCACATCAAATGTCTAACTATGCACGTAAGAAATATTTGAATTTAACTATAGAGAAACACTAGTTATTCGGACGGTCCGAGTAGCTCGGATGACGTGGAAGCACCGCACGACCGACTTGATTGGTCAGTCGCATGGGTCAGGTCGGCCGTGCTACTCGCTCGCCTGAATAACTAGCATTTCTCTTATATGCATGGTTTTCACATAGGATTACAATAGAATTTGAAAATTTGATATTTTGATTTAATTTGATAAAAAATATTAAATTTAAAATTAAAAAACAATATCGATAATTTATCTAAATCAATATCAATTATTTTGATAAGTTATCAAAATCAAAATATCCTTATTCTAAAATTGATTTCTGATTCAAATTAAATTAAATGTTAAAAAATAGCAACTTTAAATGTTAAATCTTAAGGCCTCGCAAAGAACTTGAATATTAAATTAAATATTAAATATTGAATCAGAAAAAACTTAAATTTCGAAAAGAAAAGTTGAACCAATTCTGATTTTAATTCCTGTCACATAATCGGATCGGTATTAAAAATGACTATTTCGATTATATAAGAATCAGAATTGAAAGTGGTATACAATTTTGGAAATTGATATCGACTCATATTTTCGGTACCGACCGAGTTACAGCCCTACTTTCATGACACTCAATTTTTAAAGTTCTATTTTCACATTTACTTGCGTACATCTTGTTTCTTGCAAAATGCCATCTAAATATTACTGGAATTGAGAAATCAGTAGAATAAAATAGAGTTGTTTTTTGCACATAAAATAGAAATCAGTATAATTGAGCCGACTTTTATATTTGCACTAAAAATCTTACTCTCACATGTCAAAACTGTTTTAAATTGTCAATAAAAATATAGAACCTAACCTTATCTTATTAGAATGGACCACTATATCTCTATCAACAATAAAATAATCCACTTAACTTTTTAAAAATGAAAAAAGTTCAAATGATGTCTAAAAATCACCAAAATAACAGGTAAAATAATATTGCAAATATATTATATGATTTTGTGACGACAAAAGTTTTGGTGCAAAAAACATCATCTACCAAAAATTTTTATGCAAAGGCAAAAATAAGAAAGATTATGGCTGAATTATGATTTTGACAGAGGCATATATGCAAAAAAAAAACCCAATAAAATATTTATTCAAATAATTAATAAATAAAACCAAAAGTTCACTTTACATATACAACACAATGATCCATGGCACCCAGATACTAAATTACTTGGATGTAATTAGTGTGACTTGAACAAATTACGATCAAGCTAAGTTCAGCATCATCATCCATATCTCCTTCTTGAGATATACATACTCCAGACACATGCGCAGTTGAACATCCATAAAGGGTACCAATCTCTTCGGAGACATCCAATAAAAGTGGAACGATACAGATAAGATTAGCATGACCCCTGCGCAAGGATGACACAAACAAATCGAGAAATGGTTCATGAAGGGTACCATTCCCTTCTATACACACTACAAAACAAAAGAACACTGCTATATTCTTTACAATTCCCCCCCCCCCCTCCACACACACAAAATGCACATACCTACTTTCCGTTCAAATGCTTCTACAACAAGAGCAAATCTCGACACACGGAGAAACATTCAAGAATAAGCTGAAACAAGATACTCTGACCCGCACCCGGCAGGTGGGAAAGAGTGGCGAAGCTCCCCTGCAAGACGTCACATCAGGCGCTGTGGCCAAAGGATCAGGTAATCCCTAGATTCCCTACACAGTGGAAAAGGAGACAATTTAACCACAGTATCCACATCTGAAGATTATGGCAAAAGTGGCACGGAGATCCCTATATAATCAAAAATAAAGAAAACATTCGGACTCTGAAACAAAAGCTTCAAACCACAGGAAGAATAGGAATGGAAAAGATTTTACCAAACCCACACTCACCAAGGTAACTTGACCAGGAATGTGAATGACTGGATGATTAACACCATGAGTACAACCTATGGACAAGCAACACTGTGTCCACCATCAAGAATCAAATTTACATACCAAGTGAGACGACTCGTGATGACAACAGACTGGAAGATCCAAAGCCAGTCAACAAAAACAGCCCCGCAGGTACTAGGAGTTGTAGCAACCTTGTTATAGCAACAAAATTTTGGAAACACTAAAATTTGCAAACGGGAGAGTATCATTGTTTTAGCATATGGCTGTCTTCTCTCCACATGTTAGATTGACTTGAACCACAGCACACAAGGGAACGGCATTGCCTTCTACTAGTGATCCGAAACGAAAAGACAGCACGGAAGTTCCTCTCAAGATATTGAAAATGGATCAGTCATGGACTTACGGTTTGGGATACCAGAGGCATCCCTTGTATACAACAAATAATACAATAATCCATATCCACATTTGGGAGACCAACTTACTATGTGTGGTAAGCAAACCCAAAATTGTAATATCAGTTTACTATACAACTCGAACCCAGCTTCCACCGCACATAGGACATCCATACGCCCAGCGACTGATCCACCATGCTTCCCGCTCATTTGCAGAGGTGGTTGTGCTTCCAGGTGGTGCAAATGCAGATGTCTGTCGCATACATCTAATACACTGGATTGTAGACAGGATGTCAGTAAACTCTAAATATCAACATTACTTTATCACAACTATCAGTATTAGCTATTATTCATGTGAGGAACAGATGATGAACCAGAAAAACTATTTCCAAAACATGTTTTTAGGACCAATCCACAACTTTCCTAGAATCAACCAAAAAATTATCAATTTATCGACAAATTCTGGGATGGTTAAAAGAAAAAAGATATGTTTTCAGATACCGCTATACAATTACAACCAATCATTTCCCAACGGATCATCATCATCAGAGCCTTATCTCATGATTTGGGGTTGGCTACATGAATCCTTTTCCGCCAAAGATTTCTATCAAGTAAAGTCCAAGGCCTTCCTCATAACATCACACCATCTCATTTAGGCCTTCTCCTACCTCTTTTACTAGCATCCACTAAAATTTTGGTCACATCTTTTAACCAGCACCGAGTTAGGGCGACGGTGCACGTGCCTAAATCATCTGAGTCTATTCACTCTCATTTTTCTATCAATTGAAGCTATCCCCAGGTCCTCACGAAACTTCGTATTCCTAATCTTATCTTTCTTAGTCTTACCACACATCCATCTCAACATCCTCATCTATGCTACACATATTTTGTTAACGTGTTCCTTTCGCACTGTCCAACACCCGGTACCATCATTTCCCAAAGGATACAGATATTAAATGTGTATAAGCAAATAACAGTCTATATTCTCATATTACTTTCCATTTCCTGTTAGCATAGTTTGCAGGACGCCAATTATGATCTGATCTAGCTGATTCGTATAGAAAAAGCCAATGTCAATGTGATTTCAATAGGAAAATGTGATCCCCCTTTAATTTAAAGAAAGAAGAGAAAAATAGAAATAAACTTGAAAATCAACCACTATAGACTGGTTTAAAGCTCAAACATTATGCTTGTATGGAATTTATATAACTCTTTAAAATGGCAATGTCACAGTAGAAAATGGCAACCCAGGATCTATATATTCCTTTTGCCTGCAGGGAAGTGTCAAAACACTCATGATTTGGATCAAGATTTCATTTTAGCCCAAAAGTGCCTCCTCAAGACAATTACAGTAAAAATCCACAGGGTCATGAAAATCATTCCAAAACCATACATCTATTCACCTGAACCCCTACAACGCATCTAATCTTTCTTCTGGGGAAGCCTTTTACACATAAAATATGGAATACACAGATCAATGGTTAAGTGCAATAGTGTGAATAAAACAAAGAAGGGATTTTTGCAAATAAACCATTGTTAGAAGTGAATTTTCAAAAAAAAAACATTCCTGAAAATGCATTAGCAAGCATACACTTGTCCAAAATCAAATAGTGCAAATATGCCATCACAAAATCAAATAATGCAAATTTGCCATCACAATGGTATATTTGCACTAAAGGCCCTTTGCAAATATGTCATCGTGTGACCATCGTCATGACATATTTGCACTATTTGATTTTAGACAAGAGTATGCCTGCTAATGCAATTTGAGGAATGGTTTTTTTGAAAATTCACTTCTATCAATAGTTTATTTGCAAAAACCCCAAAAAAGAATCCCTTCAAATCACCTAACTGCCTCATTTTGTGTTTCCGCACTGCTCCACCACCTGTTTGTCTTAACAAGTATTGAAGACAAATCATTGACTGAGCATGTTTTCAACAATATCCAGAGGAATGGAATGAGAAGAAATATTTGTACGTTTTACAGAATGTTTCAAAAATAAACCTTTCCTGCAAGAAGATACCTTCACTTTCAAAAGCAAGCTTCTAAAGAACAATCCAAAAGGAAACATTACTCAATGAAATAGAGACTATAGTAACTCATTCAAAAGCACACCAATACAACTATACTCATTAATAAGCATTCAGAACTTACCTTATACCATACACCTTCTAAACCTGTTTTCCAAAGGGCTGTAACAACATCCCTTCGCGAACCCATTATACCAAGATAGGACCCCAGTCCAACTGATGTCTTCAACCCAAAAGCTGCATCTCTCTCGGACAGTCTACGTTTCCTTGGCCAAATGCCTTGAGCCCCATGGCAGTTATCAAAAGCAACAGACGAGTTAAAACCAACAGGGTCAGAAAAACCATTAGCTTTCTGGCTGGTTGTGTCATCCAAGGGGCATAGATCCTCCGGATCTGACCAAGGCCCACCAAACATATTTCGCCTATACCATTCTTCAGCTGGAGGGTGGAGTTCCAGCTCACGGAGCAACAGGCCAGCTGCATCTGCACCCCTAGGGCGGGGCATATTCTGCATAATATACAGAATATTAGCCAAAAACCTTGATTTGTCAATGGAGAAAATACATGCTGTTTTCATGAGAGCAGTGCCTTATGAACTAAACCACCAACACATGCTGCAGAAACAGTAAGAGTCTATGTTTAAGTGGCAGCCAAAAAAAATGTGGGACAGCTCTTCTCTAACTGGATCAGGAAATGGAGTGGAGAAAAATGAGAAAGGAGTCTGAAATGATAAATGTTCTCCCTTACAGCTCAATTTTTTTATGTGAGCACTCTTTTCTTTTTGGTAGGGGGCAGGGAAGGTGAGGTGAGGTGAGGTTCATTGTGAACACAAGGGGTTACTACTTCAAGGTTCCAGAATTACATACTCACCTTTACTTTTCAGCCAACCTATTATTAATGAAATTATTGTTATTGTCTTTAACAGTGGTACAACAAAATCAAACCAAACCAGACCCTTCAGAAGTTCACTTTAAGATAAAAAAGCAACAGCGATGAAGAGTACATCATATGTTACCTGCATATGTGGACCAAGTGATGCTTCCACAACCTCGGGCAACACTGTGTAATTGCCATCTATATAATGTAAGCGAATGATTATGTTGTTGGCCCCCACCTGGGAAACTGGTAATGGATGTGCCAAGGATGCTGTTCGCCTACAAAGCTCCACTAGAATGAGGAAAAGAACCTTCACCTGCATTAAGGGAGAAAGCTTTCAGTATTACCAATCAATCAATGGCTTTAGACAAGTAGATTAAGAAGTTTGGAAACTTTTTTATTATACTAAAAAAGCCAAGAGACTTTGCAAACATTATAAAATTAAACAAGAGCTTAACTAATCCTAAAAGATGAGAGAGAAAGCAGGTCTAACGATGTTTTGAGAGGAAAATTAGATTACAAAAAATGTGTGGTTGGTTTCTCCAAATGGCAAATATGTTTCCTGTTAAATGATGGCACATTTCACCATGCAGCGACACAATTCAATGGGAGACAGTCCCCGTGGTTTATTGTGCTTCATTTTTGCTAATGAAACTGATGATGTTTTGCTGCAAGTATGATAAGAGATATAACTGGGATTATCTTTTAGAAGCTGCATTAAGTTTCAACTGCCGTTCTTTGCAGTTTCAATTATTGAGTTTTCTGTTACCATGATTGGCAGTTAGTTTCAAAAATTTTGCAGAAGTAGATGTGCACACAGGACATCTTTCAAAATGAAGGAAAAAACAGATACAGGAATCAGTCTCTGGTATGGTGGCCACCAAGATAGTAGACTAATTTGCAGTTTGGCCAGCCTAAGCACAGTAGCACACTTAAAGCATACCTAAATCTTTAAATTAAATGAAGAACATACTGTAAAACTGAGAGGAGGAACGTAAGGAGGTGGGGAGACAAGGGGTGTATGAGAGAGAGGGGGGCAAGAGAATGAAAGACTTACCTCATCTGATGTGTACCCTTGACCCGCATTTCCAGAACCTAATCTTAATGACCGACTTGCAGGGCCTTCTTCCAGTCCCTTTGCTCCAAGGATAACCTGCCCAGGTCTTACTGCCTGACCTTCTTCTGATCTGGGAACCCCAAGAGTAGGTCTTGTTGTAGTGCTGCTTTCCTCCAACTTGGCACCAGAAGTGATTTGAGCTTTAGACAAATTGGAATCCGGATTCTTCTGTGCAGCACTGATAAGGCGAGGTGACTGCCTCCGCCGGAAGATTAAGCAAAAAAGCAAGAGTTGGCATAATCTATGAAGAAAATGGCAGTCTCCAATAAGTCTGACTGCAGGAGTTCCAGGAAATGTTGCAGTATTAATACTAATTGGCATGAAAGGAGATGGCCCACTCATGGGATTTGGTGTAGCAGAGGAAACTCCATCAGCTGTGCTGCTTATCTTAGCAATGGCATTATGTACCCATGCCTGCATTTGAGAGCTTCCTGTGGTATTTGCCCCCCCGCTTTGGCTGCCTATAACATCCATAAGCAACATCAAAAGAAAATCTATTATCTTCACTAAAATTCTGATGGAAAGAAGTAATGGAATAACTAAGAAATTTGTAGGAGGAAGAAACAAAATAAAGCTAAAGATACTCCCAGCAATATCTTAGTTGAATATGAACAGACAAGTCCAAAATGACATAAGATCCACACCACATTCACAAGCATGGCAAAAAAGGATAACAGTAAGGCTATGTTTCAATTGCAACAGAGTACAATTGCAATTTTAACATTTCACATGGCAAATCACTAGGTGAAAAAAAAAAAAGAGGAACACCTCTCTCCACCAAAGATAACTCAAAATGAATGAACACAAATTGAAACAGGGGTTCACAAAAAAATATGTTGCCCCTGAAAATTACAAACTGAGTTTATCAGATAGGGGATGCCCTTACAATCCACAATTTGAATATGTCAAATGAAATAATTTCCCAACAACTACATCGATTCAAAGAAATATATACAACACTTGCATGTTCCATTAAGCTCCAGATTTAATAGGCATTTGTCATAAGTTGGGAGTCTTGGGACAATATGGAGGCTCCATTTATCCACTGTTGTAATAACTACAAGTCCATACATGTATAAAATTTCAGGGCCATAAATGTAGATTCTCACAAAATTTTGTAAAACTAATATAACCATTACAAAACTTAGAAAGAACAAAAATATGCATGCCACCCACCCTGACTGGCTGATGGAGATGCAGAACTATGTGAAGTATTAGTCATGATATTCCTAGAACTGCCCGAGCTAGCAGATGTAACAGCATGACTTGCCAAAGTGCGGCAAAAGCTTGCATAACGCCGCAAGCGTGTAATGAAGTGAGATGCCAAATCAAGGACAGCATCAACATACGCCTGCAAGAAATCTAAACTGGTTTATAAAGCTAAAAGTTTTGATATGCCCTTCTCAGAACACAGAACTTCAAGACTTAAAAAAGTGCATCAAAACAACTTTTCCAGACCTGGATGCTCGGTACAAGAGTTGGTTCCACTACCATCTTGTCAGCGTCTATACCAGATAAAGTCTCACTAGAGGCCTGCCAAGGCTCAGCCAGCAGCGTCGCAGGATTTACTAGGGCTGACTCAATTCCTTTCCCTAACATATCCAGCAACAATCTTGCTTGCATATCCAGAACAAGGGCCCTCACATCTTGAGCGTTTGTGCCTTCCAACAGTCTGCATTTTATCCGATCCAGACACTGCAAGAAACTGTCATAGCTTCAGTTCACCACATTATCAACTGAGAAGTAGCATGTCCGGGAAAATGTGCTGATTGTTTTGCCCAAGATTATGAACGTCAATATTGCCAAGAAATAACATCCCCACGAAATTCACAAACTACATTGTCAAAGAGAAATTATGGAAAGGTTATGCAAATAATAGCACATTTCCACAAATTAGAAACTGAAATGGAACAATGAAAATTAAAAGAAGTGGCCGGTGACTAGGGCTGTTCAGAATTTGGTTCAAACCGAAAAAGCGAACCGAACCGACCAGTTCGGTTCGGTTCAGTTCGGTTTGGGCCTCTACAGAATTCAGTTCGGTTTCACTTTCTGAAACTGAGTAAACCGAATAAATAAATATTAAGTGTATTTGTAACCTAAAAGAAATGTAGCGCAGTTGGCTAAAGCATGGGGCAAACTGCTTTGCGGGCGGCGCGGGTTCGAAACTCTTGTTTGTGAAGAGATTTTTGGTCAAAAACATGCCAAAACCGACCATTTTTAAAAAAAAAAAAAAAAAATGGGGCAAGGCAAGATTTGAACCCTGCACCTGCGTAAGAAGTGGACAGCGCCTTAGCCGTTACACCAAATGCGCGTTTGCAATACAAAGGTATTAGACTTCGGTTTAAACCGAACCGAACTGGTTCGGTTCAGTTCGGTTTGGCCTTGGGATTCGGTTCAGTTCGGGTTGGCCAAAAAATGAACCAACCCGGACCGAACCGACCAGTGTTCACCCCTACCGGTGACTCCCATATCATATAAGTGCATATAAGAATTCTCAGAACTCCGCTGCTGTCAAGATATTAGAATGTAACACTGAAGAGAGCAAATAACATTAAATCACATTGAAAGTCTTCCAACTGATAACCTAAATTCAATTCAGGTACTCCATTTTGTGCTTTAGAGAAACGTGATCTGCATGCAAAAGAATCAGAAACAAGCAAAAAATGCTCAAATTTTCCAAGCTGAAAAAGTTGAAGAATGAGTGAGACCTGATATAAACTGCAAGCTGTAACATTCCACTATACAGGAAAATTCAGCTAACAAAATTTATGAGTTCATGTACCAAATAATCGATTCTTTTTTGTGAGAACCTGTAGGAATTGATGCAGAGTGCAAATAATAACCATTCTAATGTGCTACCACTTGCCCGTTACTATCATCTGCTTGCTCCTATTAACAAACATGAGCTTTTTAATATTTTTATTAAATTCATAATAATTGTGAATTTTTCTTTATCTATATGTATTATGTAATACCTTGAGTAAATGACAATCTTTTTTTTTAAAGAGTGGATTTTGATTTGGATGATGCTGAGACTTAAAAGAAGGCAAGAAAAGAGAAAACTGAAGGTCTGCATGTTTATTTTTGAAAGGTGACTGAAGAGCACATTCATGAAAGAACAAGGAAAAATGTTACATGGCGCAGAGACAAAACAGAACAAAAAATCAAGGATGTGTCCACCAAGCTGGTAGGCACAAATCCTGACCTACCCCCTCCCAGCAGGAAAAAGGCATAACACACCATTACAAAATCAGTCTTTTCCATCCCCGCGTTCTATGAAGTAAAGACTGCACAGTACAACTCATGCACACACACTCCAATCATGTTTATAATTGATATAAAGTCAGCTGTTTATAATGCTCAGATTGAAAACTGCTGAGGATGATGATAGAAGGGATTGGAATTTAAAAGTTGCAAAATCATGATTGTTTATGTGTCCTCCCATGTCTATGAAGACAGATGGCCCCTCCTGCTCTACGAGTAAGGATCAAGAGGGAGAGAAAGGAGGGTGAAGAAAGTGATAACTTTGTTAAGGATGAAACTAGGAAATGAAGGAGATGAAAGGGGAAAATTAAGGTTTCCTTTTTAGGTGATCACCACCTAGGACCTAGTAAGTTGAAGTATTACATACAATTATATACATTTTATTGTTTCTTGATATCATTTGGTCATTCTCTACTATTCTTAGACTATAGCTAGGATTTTAATCATAGTTTACTGTGTTCCTTTTACTGTTTCTTGAAATCATTATGCCTCACTACATTAGGCCCTTGTTAGGGTTTGAGATATTGCTAAGGTGAGTTAAATAGGTATCCAGATTTAAAAGGCTCGCCTACTATCAATTTTGACAGAGATGTCAAAGCCTCAGGCTGATGTCAGGCTGAGTTTTTCTATCTATCTATGCCCCAGGCCCCCAGAATCTGGAAACATCATTTTTCAGACCAAGCTGCGGGGTGTTCTAAGTTCTAACCAGTGTTGCACTCTCAAAAGTGAATAGAGTTTTCAAGTTGTTTGGACTATGAAACTTCATCCATGCATCGAATACTAGGGCAAAAAAATTTATAAAAGATTTCAGACCGAATCCATTTATCAGTGATACTGGAATAATTCTATACGAGCCAAATATCTTGGAATATGATAAAATTAAAAAATTAATCTGTGACATACAGGTCCATATTGCTGCCTATGCTGAAGCGAAGGAAGCGAATGGAAGTCAGCATCCAATACCGCAATGACACTGTTTAGGGATACTGAAAGACATAAGATATTATCAGCATTTCTATTGACAAAAAACCAGTCTAGAACAAGAAATTCATACTAATGAGTAATGAAGCAAAGCCAGTCATATTTCACGTGCAGATGGACACAGAAAACATGACTAGATATATCAAACTCCTACCCAGGGAATCAACAGAAACAATTCATGCATACACATGTCAGCATACTTGTAGTGTGTGGGTGTGTGATCAGTGAGTGTGTGCAAGAGTGAGAGAGAGTGTATGTGTGTGTGCCTAAAAGGAGATCATCATTGCAGAGACTCTTCTAGTGGTCTACCATACACATGCTCTCCAAGTGATATTTGACAATCTGTCACCATATATTTCCCATCATTTCCTCCTTGTTTCTCTGAAAATTCCATTTAGGCATAAAATTATTTTCAACACCTAGGTAAAAGGATAATCATCACACAGTACATGTCGTGTAATTTGGATTTGCCACACACAGCCTTACCTTGGTTCTTTCTTGAATCTGTAGTGAAAGCTCATTAAATCTATCAGTATCGGTATGCCATAAAACACAACACCTTCAAAGGAGGCTATTTATACCAAACATCAATCGGTGATACTGGAATAATAACAAAATGGACTTTTACATGAATAACCCTGATTCACAAGAATACCTCTCAAGAAAATGTCCTCCTTAGAGAAGAAACTTCATAATTAACATCTTTGCAGTGCATATCTTTAAATTATGCTACGTTAAGCATGGATGGCAAAGTCAGATCGGGGTGCTGGATCAGACCCAGCCGACCTCGATCTGAGTCG
This sequence comes from Colocasia esculenta, assembly GCA_014218235.1. Taxonomy (NCBI): domain Eukaryota; kingdom Viridiplantae; phylum Streptophyta; class Magnoliopsida; order Alismatales; family Araceae; genus Colocasia; species Colocasia esculenta. The sequence continues at coordinate 92,169,317 of CM024765.1, read as the reverse complement.
GGTCGGATCGCAGGATCTGCCCGATTCCATGGGAATCTGGCAGATCCAGGATCGGCCAGGTTAAAAAATGAAGAAAATTTATGAAAAATGAAGAAAAATTTGCAGAAAATTATGAAAACATATACAACATTCATTGAATACAAACACAATGAAATTCAATTCTTATCATGTACATGCATTTGAATGTAAATAAATTGGATTAATGAGAAATTGTAATTTACTTGAACATCACCTCGAGGCATGGTTATTTACCTGAACATCATTTGAGTAAATGTTAGTATTTGTAGTTTCATTTACTTAAGATATTACATGTAAATAAGGAAATACCCCACATTTGAATCCAATAAAAATATCCAAAAAATCATATCTCTTACCAATTAAAAGCCAACTTTCTCATCCAAGAAGAAAATCACGATTTTGGTGATTCCATCAAAATAACATCTTTCTAATCCTTCATAATTTGATCAATTTAAAATTTTCATAATTCAAATAAGTCTCATGGAACACTAAAAATCCAAAGTCTGGTGAAAAAACCGAAGCGTACATGTGACTTCTCCAAGGGAGTCACTCTCCTACTGACTAGGACTTAGTTGCTATCAGTAGGAGAGTGGCTCCCTTAGAGAAGTCATATGTACGTTTGATTTTTTTTACCGAACTTTAGATTTTTAGTATTCCACAAGGTTTATTTGAATCATGAAATTTTTAGATAGACCAAATTATGAGGAATTAGAAAGACACTACGGTGGGGACATCCAAGCCTAGGACCGCGCCGACAGGGCCAAAGTTTACCGCACACGGAGGAGACGAGCAGCGACAACGACGTCCATTTGGCTGGGTGACTTGCTTCCATGTCTCTAGCATGTTTATTTTATGAGTTAGGGCATTTAATTGATGTAATAAGGCCCATATGAGGCCCATTAGTGCTTTTTCATTTTCTGTGTATTTTCGGGTCCGAATTTGGGTTTATTTTAGCTTGAGTGTATTTTAGTCCATGTATGTGTCAGTGGGGCCCATTAGGGTTCCCTCACTGTAAATAAGTTGTAATATATTGTTTTAGGGGATGAAGATTTGAAGAGAAGCTTGTGCACAGCCTTCTTGTCTTCATCTTCAGCGGGGTGGAATTCCCAGGGTGGAAACCCAAACCCCTTCTTCTTCTCCTTCCTCTGCACCTCACCATTTCTGTTTTCTGTCTTTTTTCTACCTCCACACCCTCTGTTCTGCATCACACTATTTTGATAGAATCACCAAAATCGCAATTTTCTTCTTAGATGGGAGAGTTGGCTTTTTATTAGTAAGAGATATGATTGTTTAGATATTTTTATTAGATTCAAATGAGGGATACTTCCTTATTTACATATAATATATTAAGTAAATGAAACTACAAGTAAATAAGGTGAGTGGAGGAAATCGGGCGTAATTAAAGGAAGTTGAGGGAATCGGGCTACATCAGATGGAATCGAGGTGGATCATGCGGAATCGGACTGGATTGGCCCGATCTCGTCCGATTCTACTCGATCCACCCCGATTCCACCTTACATCATGGGTGAGTCAACATTTACCCCCCCCCCCCAAATCAAATCGCCATAAGAAAATTCCAACTCGAATCGGCCGACTCCAACCCGAATCGGCCAATTTTGCCATCTATGACCTTAAGAGTGGTATTCTTGTCCTTAAAAAAGCGCACTCGTGTTCTATGGAGGCTATTGACATAACTGTGATTTTAAGAGGCTTCCTATGCTAAATAAAAATTATCAGGTTATTGTGAAAATTTCACAAAAATGTTCAACCTTTTCTACATCATATGCATAAGGACAACTAGCTTCCTCATATGCCCTTTCAGACTTGAAAGATGGAAAATCTGCTAGGTGCACATGCAGCTCCAAAATTTGTAGAAGAATGCCCACTGAAGTTGATGGGAGATTATAATTTGAAAAAAAAAGTGAAGCAGCAGCACTCCTACGACAAAGAGCATCTTCAGTTCAAAACATAGAGAAAATAAGACTGCTTACCAATGGCATCCTCTGCAGCACTATGAGTGCAACCAACTGCATCCCACCAATCAACTCCCACCAAAAGACTCCACCAGAATCTGACAAGAGAAACAACACATAAGAATTCTTAGTCCACTTCTCTAGATAATAGGTGAACGTCTGGCTTGATGCATTGGACACCTGTCAACAATAGTGCGTTCCCATGATGCTGCGTTGATTTTCATCTGTGTGCTAGGTATAGCAGGGGGGAGAACTCGGATTATCTTCAAAGTTGTGCAGTCTTTGCGAGTGTCATGCCAAACAGAAGCCAAACAGCAGCTAGTAGACGAGAAAGCAGGAGCAGCAATCATTGAGCCAACATTTGTCTGGTAGCTATCAAGTGGAGTGAAACTCGGACCAGAGAATATGTGAACTCCACCTCTAAGGAATGCAACAGCAACTTCACTACCATGCACAGAGTACACAATTTGAGCTAGCATCCTAATGTCACTTGGCAGATCATATAGATCAAACCTAAGCCTCTTTGTCTTTTCAGCACTGGAATCAGACGAAGTTTGTTCATCTGATATATTTGGGACCTTACAATTTGTTTGGCAGCTTTTAAAATCATCTGTTGGTGGAATGCTTTTATTGACTCTTGACAGCCAAACTGTCTGCATGGGAGGCTGCCCACCGAAACTCGAAGCAGGATTTCCAAAAATGGGATGGAGGACAACAGGTTTAAGAGAGGATTCCCAGCATTGGACTCTCCATCCTGTTATAGAAGGTCCCTCATCTGGGTCATAAGGTGACATATACTGACCTGCAGGAATAACAAAGCTCATGTTAATGTCTAGATATAATATCATGAGAAAATCTAACTGAGAAAAGGAAGATGAACATTTATAAAGGTAAGCAAAACAGATTCTGACAAGATGCACGCATAATCAGATTAGAACCTAGACTAATCCAAAAGGTGAAGTGCTAACATAGCCATCACAACAGATCTTCAAAACCAAGGGAACTGGAAAGACCCAAACAGAAAGAGTAATATTATACATCTTAGGATGATAAAAGAATCAGAAAAAGTTGCAAAGACAAACCACAAGACAAGAAAGAAAAAATTGGACACATGGTTCATGTGTTTTCAATAGAAAAAACAGAAGATGAATCACTAGATCAAGTACGGTACAGAGGCAAACATTACCTTCAACTATCACCACAGAAATAACTGATCCACCACGAGTGGGGTCAAAGGCAACTGCAGTAACCCCAGATCCCCATGTCGTGGTAGCAGCTGACTGTGCAGCAGCCTCCGGACTGACATATGCAGAAAAGTTTGAAACTGGTGAGCAGTGAAGGGACACAGCCTCACTCAATTCTTGATCTATCTGCTTCTTGCCTTGCTTTGCTTCAGAAAGTAAATATTCTTGCCAACTAAATAGGTAGGCTGCTAAAGGAGCAAAGCCAGCCCAGCAAGGAGGATTCAAAGATGATGGAACACCATTGCTCATATTTACCTTGGTTGTTGCCTGAAAAGCATTTCCAGGGCCAGGTGTCACTTCCCAAACAACCACAGTAGATGGGTTCACAAGAGGAACCCCAGCGACAAGCATAGTGCCAGCATCAGTAATGATGGCATCAGCTGCCATGATACCACTTGGACCAGCTCCCAAAAGTCCATTGTTAGTTGCAAACCATTTGGATGGAGTTCCACCTTGCGTAGGAGGCCACTGAGACCAGTGAAGTTGAAGGGAGCCGGCAGAGAATACTGAGCATACACACAGAAAATTTGGCCACCTAGCTGAAATGAAATTTTCCAGTAGCTGCATTATTTACCGAACATAATAAACATTATGTTGATGACTTTAAGTTACCACTGAGGAACAGGAAGGCAGGATGATAGACCTGAGCTTTGAACCTGCTGAGAGAGAAACTTCTCCTCAAAAGTTGACTTCGGGTTTGCAGGGCCGCTAGAAGTAGAAGGAAGCCATCGATACTGATGAATCCAAAATAATGCAACATTAATTTGAAGGGATCACAAAAGGAAAAGTATAGGACTTTCTTTGCATAAAACATATGATGAACAAAATACCTGTGAAATCATACGGCTACAGTGATGAGCAAGATCAGTCATGGATTGCGGAATCGGCCAATCTGGATTGGGATCAGCCAATTCCATATCCAGGGATAAGCCCCCTGGATCATAGAAATCAGACTGAATTGGTCCGGAACAGCCTAGATCAGCCAATCCCTGGCCAATCCAGCCAATTATACCAAACAATTTTTTTTTGTATATACATTAATTAATACATGCATTAAGCCATCATTTCACATATATATATATCATATTTAACATACAGATTACATATTCAAATATATATATATATATATATATATATATATATATATATATATATATATTAATTGTATAAGTACGTACATATTATTATTATATTCACATTAATAATGATTTTATGTACATTAACACACATATATACCTATAAAGTGTTCATTAATATAATATATATACTACAAAGATATAATATTAATTATATTGGTACATTAATAGATATGTATATGATTACATATATGAATGTATAAATTTAAATATATGATTACATATATCATAAATATATATATGAAAGTATTGTATACATATGTATATAGTATATTATGTATATATGACTGTGTACATTAGCACATATCTATATATGTATAATGTATTCATTTATAAGGATATACATATTAATTATGTTTGTACATTAATATGATATGTATATATAATATATATGTAATCATATACATATATATATGCATGGATGGGCGTACCGTACCAAACTGGTGCAGTATGCCCACATTGTACCGTGCTTGGGAGAACCCGGTACCCAAGCATGGTCGGTTCAAGGGTTATTTGATAAAGGTTTTTTTCTTTTTCTTTTTTAAATTATATCATGGTATTGGGCTCAAATCATTGCGGTTCGATACGGCCGATACCGTACTGTACCATAGGATTCTGATTATATATATGTGTGTGTGTGTGTGTGTGTGTGTAAATATTGAAACCATATTTTTCCTGACTTTCTGATTTTTTTTCCTGAATTTTTCTGATTTTTTTCAAAAAAAAATATTTTTAAATCTGGCCGATCCAGCCAGACTTCTGGCCAATCAGCCGATCTGATCCAGATCGGGATCGGCGCAGGTCGATCCTTAGGCCGATCTGATTCTTTTTTCCTTATCAGTGAACAAACAACTAGCATTAGAGGCAGCACATACACACATACATATATATGGGGTAGTGATGACCCTTGGTGGCATGGGCAGCGGACTGCATTCCAGCCGCCCGATCTTAATTGAGTGGCACAGTTTAAAACCAGAAAACAAAGCAAAGGAAAAGCACACTTGGCAGATGGAAAGGGTTTAAAAATGATAAAATAATAAGCCGCTGTCAAACACGAGCACCAAGATGTAGTGGCCATTGGATCGCCTATCCATCTAGGTGATCCATGGACCATAACTGTTGGGCTTGCAAAAAACCCTGTAAACATCATTTTATCTTTTTAAAACCCTTGCAGCTGCTGCACACAGACACCAAGGCACTTCCTAGGAAATCGGCACCGCCATTGGAACACCCATCTCAAAAATCCAGTGGCCATCCAGGTTTGCTGGATACCCATACTTTACTATGCCACCCAATCACAATTGGGCCGCTGTGATGCAGTCCACTGCCAGTGCCCCCATCGGTCACAGCGGAGTGTATCAATATATAAATGTTATATATATAGTTATATATATATATATATATGTTATACGCATATATTGTACGTACACATATATATGTTATATGCATGTATCTGTTAGTGTTACCACAATGCCATGCAAACCACAGTAGTTTCTTTTCACAGGATATTGCTTTGTGAGACGGGTTGTGCTAGAGTGCATCAAAAGAAGAATAAGCAAGTAACTACTTCAAACAACTTCTCCAAAAACACCACCATTACCATGTTTGTCTCTATGTCAAACATATATGTTATATATACACACACTTTTTTTGTTGAAAGTGGATAGTACCACGATTATATATTAGAAGAAAGGTAGAATGTATAAGTCATGGTTTGCCGTGGCGGAGCGAATCAGGGCGTATCACAGGATTCCCGATTCCTATGTGAATCAAACCGATTCCCATCGATTCCCATGCGAATCAGCCCGATTCTCCCGAATCGGAGAAGAAGAAAAAAAACGATTCGGGGCGAATTGACGATGTGGCGAACCATAGTATAAGTATAGGTGAGTGAAAACCCAAAAGAGGGGAAACCGAGGAATTCACATTAACCATAATGCCCAGCCATTCCTTCACTCTAACCTATACAAAATCAACCAGAGCTTCCTCAGGTCGCGATTCCTTTCTGAAGATGTGGTGGTTCTGCTCCCCCCATAACGTCTATAAAGTGGCGTGGAGGATAAGCCACCACCCTGACATGTCCTTCTTAATGGACCAAGGCTTGTCCCAATCTCGGAGCAAGCAGAGAACATCATTCTGTAGCTCGATTGGGCAGCTAGTCCTCCTGGCAATCTCCCTTCACACTCCCTAAGAGAAGGTGCAACCAACAAAAAGATGATCAAGGGACTCAATCTCGGCGCCACAAAAACAGCAGTTTGGGATCAAATCTGGCAAGAAACGGGCTAGCCTGTCCTACGTGGAAGCCTCCCATGGGAAATCCTCCAAGTCACGAGCTTGACTCTGAGGGGGCTCTTCAGCTTCCACACTTGCTCATGAAAGTCATGGCGCACACCTCCATCCGAAATCACTGCATATGGTGACTTGACTGAGAAGATGTCATTCTTGTCCCATCTCCAAGTCCATTCATCCTTCCCTCCCTGCAACAGAAAGGACTGAAGAAAGGAGAGAAGTCCTTGAAACTGCTCCATCTCCTCTTGTCAGAGATCACATCTGAAGGTCAGAGCCCAAGATCCGCTGGGGATGTGCTAATCAAAATCCTAAGCCACCGTGCCAAGAGGATCTGTCACGATCACAAAGAGGCTAGGAAATGAGGACTCCAAGGTGGAATCCCCACACCAATCTGTCCTTCAAGAAGAGGTATTTGTGCTCACTTCTCAGATGGACCCTGACACCGGCGAGAAGAAAATACCTGCAAACAAAGATTTCTCTCCAAAGAGGGAACGTTCTATGGCAGGGGGAGGAGGCCAAATCCCACACCCTACAAGACTGGAAGTAGGGCTACCTAATCACCTGAGCCCACAGGCTTTCTTCTCCACATCCCAACCTCCACAACCATTTACACAACAGAGCCATATTAAAACTGCTAACTTGCTTCAGCCCTAAGCCACCTTGATCCTTACCAGTGGTAATTCCTCCCCAAGAAATATTATGCCAACCACTGCACCGGTCCCCACTACCATGCCAAAAAAATCTGCACTGGATAGAGTCTAGCTTCCTGGCCACCGAGGAAGGGATACGAAACATAGACAGCAAGTAGGTGGGGAGACTATCTGAAACAAAGTTGCACAGAGTAAGTCGGCCCCCGAAAGAAAGTTATTTGGCCTTCCACCCAGCAAGCGTAGCCTCAAACTGGTGAATAACGAAAATCCAATCTGCACAGAGAAGAGCACCCGAGGATAGGGGAAGGCCCAAGTAGGAGAAAGAAAAATTCCGAATAGAACATCCCAGTAAAGTGGCCGCCCTCAAAATAGGTCTCTCCTCCATATTCATTCCGACTAGAGACTTTTATAGAAGTTAACCTTAAGACCAGTGACCTCCTGCAACAGCTCCAACAAGAGCATAGCCATAGAGTGAAACTGACCACTGTCCTCAAGGAACAGAATAGTATCATTTGTGTACTACAGGTGGGTAAGAGAAGATCCACCTGAAGCAACCTGGAAAGCCCTAACCAAACCGGCCGCCTTAGTCCTTTGCCATACTATGGATGGCAGTTTCAACTGAAACCGATACGTTTCCGCTAAAATGTATCGGTTTCGGACCTAACCAATACCGAAATCGGAGTCCAAAACTGGGCGAAACCAGATGAACTCTCCTCTTAAGGGGAGTTCACGTTCGCCCGATACACTCAAAATTGGGCGAAACCGAAACCGATATGGGTTTGAAACCGATACCGAAACCGACACTGCCATCCTTGTGTCATACCCTACTGACCACACTAGCTACCAGAACAAACAAGAGGGGAGACAAAGGATCCCCTTAACGCAGTGCCCGACCGTTGTGAAACCAAGACATCTTCTCATTAATAAGAACCGCAAAGGAGACAGAGGAGATGCAAGCTCTAACCCAACCAAACAAAATGCACACAAATATCCAGTGGTAATCCTCCGCCAATATATGAATAGAAATTACTTGTTCCTCCCTGATAAAGTAAAAAGTACCACAATGTAGAAAAAAGGAAAGAAGAAGGTGCAAGATGATTGAACTGTGGAAGATATATAAGAGGTTACTGAAATAAAGGAAAATTCTTGCTAAGAAACATATATGAAACATTGAAGAGATCATTTCAACCCTAGAGTTTTCTAATTATAAAGAAATCACTGTTTTCTCAGGAAGAAGAATTTTACTATATTATCGTTAATCTTGATTTTTTTTTAATTTGATTGTTTGAGTGTGTGTTTAGTCCCATCACTGTTCAACCAGAGAGGTTTTCAAGGGTTTGGGATGAACTTTTGAGGGACATGAGGGTAGGATCAAACAAAGGATTGCATATCCTGGTCCTTTACGTCTTCCCATCAACCTTAATTGGAGTTAATTTCCTCAGTTGATTAACTGAGAACCTTGATTAACTGCCACCATATGTCTTTAAAAAAATGCCCATCATGATAATTATAAAAAGATGATAAAACTCAGGTGACTGTAACCAGATATGGATTTAAGTATCGATCTTTGTTGAGAATCTTGAGATTTCATGTTAATTTGATAAGTTGAAATGGTGGACAGACCAAAATCAAATGGGTAAATGCATCTTCATTTGAATTCTGATTCCCTTGACTTTGGGAATCCTGGACAGTTTGAAACACCCTGGGAATATTCCCACCATTTAAAAAAAAAACTTAGGTCGTCTTTAAAAACTGAGAATCTTAGAGACCTTAAGACATGAAATGAGGCTCATCATATAATCAGATTTCAGAAAATGTGAAGTTCGTTGAGATTTTATATTAATAGAAAGGCAGTCAAGCTACCCTTTATGTCAGCTTTAATCTTTCTAACTTTGGACATCTTTCAGAAATAAAGCTTTAAGAGTACTCTCAAAATTTCCGAAAGGATATGGGTCATGTTTCAAACTGAGCATGGTCAATGTGTTAATGATATTTTGTCATGTAATCACATTTTTTATGACTTGACAAGGCATAAACCCCATTGTCATGCCACTGTATATCACATGACACACAAGAAATGCATGGGACTGAATCTGTCTTAGAGGGCTAGCCTCCTGAAATTTGCGTTTTGGAGGATTCAAGTGCCTCTCGAAGGTCATGACTTGGGGCTTCTTTTTGGGGATCACAGTTGATCCTTCAGTCTTCAATTCCTTTTCATTCTTCTTTTTCCCTTGTCATGCTTGCCTTGAAGAACCTCAGCCCTTCCTTGGCAATCCTGCCCTTTTAGTGCTCTTCTTTCAGCCCTTCTCTTCAAGTTCCAGTGCTCTCAGTGCTGCTTCTCAAGCCTCCTCCAGCAGCTCCTCTTCTTAAGAGCTCCTCCAAAGTGCTTCTTCCCTAGTGCACTTCTTCAAAAAGAGTGCCAAGGGGGGCCAAAGGGGAGAGCTGGCTGCTTCCACCCCCACTGGTTCCAACTTTCAAGCACAGGTGGGGGTTCTCTCTCTCTCTTCCTTCTCCTCTTTTCTTCTCTTTTTTTGTAAGAATGGGGTGAGGAGGCCTACTTAAGGTGTCATTTCTCCTTTTGTCTCCTTCCTCTTTATCTTCATGTGAGGTAGAGGTGGGATCCACAGCCCCTATGAGGTGTCATGAGACCTCCTCCCTCCCCTCATCCTCTTCCTCTTTATTTTATGTAAGGGGCAGGTGGGATCGACACCCCCTTATGAGGTGTCATCATGAAACCTCTCCCTTGTCCTCTTCCTCTTTATTTTATGTGAGGGACAGGCGGGATCCACAGCCCGCTATGAAGTGTCCTGAGACCTCTCCCTTGTCCTCTGCCTCTTTATTTTATGTGAAAGAGAGGTGGGGTCCACAGCCACCTCCCCCCCTCTCTCCCAAAAAAAGAAAAATCCAAGGGGGAGATGGCGAAGAGGCCAGCCTTAACCCTGATATGAGGTGGCAACGGGCGAGCCCCAACACCCCTTCCCCCCCCCCCCCTCCCCAAATTTTCAGTATGAGGTGGCAGAAAAAAAGGGGGCCAGCTCTCCCCCTTCTCCCTCAGCTTTTACTCCCTTTTTACTTTCACCTGTCACCCAAGTAAACCAGACCCTCCAATATGCCCTTTTTAGGATTTTCCATTGGGCTGACCTGTGTGCTACACATTTTAAGTGATTGCCAATCTCTTGAGGTGCTGAAAGGGACCTATTCATGAGTCTTCTCTATCAGGAATTCTTTAATTTACAGAATCCCTTTCTTCTCTGAATTTTGATAGTAACTTAGAAATAATTTTCAAGATCCTTTTGTCTAAGACCACTGAAGATTTAAGAATCTGCTTTCCAAGAGGCCTACCTTCGTTTATTCTTCATAGACTCCTCATGAACTTTGAGTGGCTTTCCCTTTTTTCCTAATCCCTGAAAATACTGGATTTATTGTGGAGAATTCCAAGAGGAAATTTCTTGGGTCTAACGCGTAACGCCTGCCTGTCTATAATCCTACATACCCCTGCTCTTCTATAATGATTCTGAAAAAGTCTAACCTACATTCAAAATTATTTTTTAAAAAATCTCTTGCATTTAAGACCATTAACTAACTTTAAAAAGATATCTAACCCCCGGCCACTGCCATCAACCTCCATCCCCACCTCGTTCGATCTCTTCTTTTACCCCAAGTTTGTTGACCCTGGGTATTTTTTGTCAATCTATTCAGTTCTAAAATCATCCACTTCCAGTTAAATTGAACGGTTACTAAGGAATATTTCTTCATATACCAACATCCAATGACAAACGTTAATCACAGTGGCAGTTTTGAAATCATTATAGACTAAGAGAAGTATGTAGGATTGTAGTTAGGTACTTAGGTAAGCATGTATACTAGGGGTGTATATGAAATTTTCCCTACATTGATTGAAGTTGAACAGCTTACAGATGGTTGAGTAAAGTTATTAATCAACATACAAAAGCACCCAAATGTTCACTTTTTATGTCTCACCAAACCCAATATCCTGACATCAACATAAATGCACAAAATCAAAGGCAGGAACTGTGCTGAGTTGGTAGTGAGTAGTGACTTGCATTCCAACCATAAATACCTGGAAGAGTACATGATTTAGAACATAAACATGGATATCTAGACTTATGCTCCTGATTCCTCAAATATATAAATGAACTAACGATGTCATCATTAGCTTTCTTGTCAAGTTTTCTTCCCCTTCTCAAATAAAACACAATAATTCACCTCATATCAATAATCATTATACAAAAACTGACAACAAAGCGGCAGGAATTGCTAAAACACCATTAATACAGAAACCCAAATTTCTCTGTTTAATATATGAAGATTACCGGAGACATTCCAGAAAGCCATTTGGTAACAACAGCAAGCTCCTGTCGCCACTCATGTTCACGTCGCCAACAACTGGCATCACGTGCAAGATTACTAGGACCCTATGCATGGCCAAAGTAGAACCATTGAGAATGAAAGCTTATTGTTGAGGATGAGAGATGAATAGATTCAACTAAAGAACAGCTTCACCGAAGCCTCTTGATGAATATAGGAATACGGCAAGCCATGCAATAATAGTACCTACTTCAAAATAAAAATAAATAAGATACTCACTTGAGAAGGTTGAGTCCAAATGGTTATCCGTCCATGAACATTGGCAATCAGTAAGGCACGAGGGCAGGACGTAGGAGACCATTCAATGAATTGAACAGAATCACGTGGAGAGTCTGACAGAAGTTAAGAAAAAAAAACTCAGTATTTTGATGGTACAAGCCAACAAGGAACTTGATAAATCATACAACAGCCAACAAGACTATGCTAGTTTCAGATTCTAACAAATAAAATGGGATATCACCATGAAGATGGCATGTACGACCACACTCCAGACAAGCATGTACGATCCAAGCTACATAATATGCCCAAGGCAAGTGCTTCCATGTGCATAAGCATCACTTTCAGCACCAGGATACAACTGGATAGGTGTTCCCAGTAGACATAACCACAATTACAAGTCCTTCACTTAATTGTCTTCTTGATATTCATTCACTATACTATCAATTATCAGAACTGTTCTCTCAGTTATTTCAAAAGTGCCATAATGACATGATGATCATCCCCAGATCTGTCATGTCCAACCTAGCTCTTGGTTGGAAGCAAAAAATAGCCTCAAAACTGCATAATTTGCTCCCAAGGTGGTGGGGACATCCGAGCCTGGGATCGGGCCAACCAGGTCCAAGTTTACCCAGACGGAGGCGACGAGCAGCGACGACGGCATCCATTGGCTTGGCGACTTGCCGTCGGGCCACTAGCATAGTTCTTTTATAAGTTTGAGCCATTAGTGATGTAATAAGGCCCATATGAGGCCCAATTGAGCTCTTTTATTTTTTATGTATTTTCGGGTCCGATTTTGGACCTATTTTTTAGGCTTGGGGTTATTTTGGTCTTTGGGTGTTTAGTGAGGACCATTAGGGTTCCATCACAATAAATAATGTGTAATTTCCTGTTTTGTGGAGTTAATGAAGCTTTGGAACAGACTTGGCCTGCGCAGCCCTTGTGTGTTCTTTCTGTGGGGTGGATTCCCCAGGGGTGGAATCCCCAAACCCAGTTCTTCCTCTGTCTGCCGCCCTCTCTCTCTCTGTCTCTGTTCGCTGTTCTCCCTTCCCCACGCTGATGTGCCGCATCAAATTGGTATCAGAGCCGGTCGGCTTCGTTTAGGAGCCCGTCCGATCTTCCCCTTCCATCGCGCGGAGCCGTCGTCAACCCTCTGCATCAGGCGCCCCAGCGCACAGGAAAACCCTCGCGCGAGGGCCCCAGCCACCCGCACCCACCCCACTCGCGTGAAGAACTCCCAGCGACCCCCCTGCGCGCTCCGCCTTCCCGTGTCGTCGCCGCGACCCGGCACCTCAGGACCGCAACCAAGGCGCCCCTGCCCTGCTGTCCTCCCGCGCGCCACGACAAGCGTCCGCGGACGCCGCGCCCCAGCGCCTGCGACCCCGCATCCCGGGCGCCGGCGGGCCCCGCACCCCCGCGTCCGCCCTGCGCCCCGCCTCGCCATCCGCGTCCGCCCTGCCATCGCGCCATCGCCAGCGCTCGCTCCCCCCCCCCTTCTCTTCGCTGGTCGTGTGGCCCCTCTCCTGCCACGTTGCCAGTCGCCGCGGAGACCCCGCGGACACCTCCTCGCGCCCTGCAGACATCGCCCACGACCGCCGCGCCCCCCTTCGCACGCCCCGCGCCAGCGCCGCACCGACCATCCCCCGCACAACACCCTGCTCCCCTGTGCTCTGCGCCGACGCCCTTCGACCTCGCGCCGCTTCCCCTGTTCGCGAGCCGACCACCCTGCCATCGCGCGAGCCTCATCGCCGTGCAGAAACGCGGCGCCCTTGTGCTTAGGCGGGCCCCGGTCCGCACCCCCTCGTCGCCGTGGCGCAAGCCCAGGTGCAACGCCTGCGGGCTTGCGGTACCACCTCGTCGCGCCGTGAGCACGAAGGTCGGCGGGTGGCGTAGTCTTCCCTCCGCCCGCACCTCGCGCGAACCGGTACGGCAGCGACCCGCCTACCATACGCTTCCGACCGCGCAGTACCGGCGTCGCCTTCTCTCTCCTCTGTCGCCTTCGTCAGCAACGCCCCTGCACGACGCCGCCTTTCGTCGCCCTGATCGCACTCGCCCCCGTAACCGGCCTGCTTGCAATGCCGACACACCTCCGCGATCACCCCTTGACGCGGACCCAGCAGACGAATCACCCACCACTTGGGGTGCGTGGACTGGGTCAAGCCTGCCGTACCCGATGACAGCACCTGCTTCAGCAGCTCCAGTGCATCCCCGCAGCGCAGCAAGAAGAAAAGGTCGAGGCCATCTGTCCTTCTGTGGACTGGCTTGAACTGGCGTGACCCACGTCTCAACTAAGCAGCACCCAGGGCGTCTGGGCGACCTGCTGACGGGTATCGATGAACCAACACGGAGCGCCGAACATCAACGAGGATCCCCCAGTGCTCGTCCACTTCCCGGTTCGGCTGCACGAGATATTTCAACCACGACTCTGAGTAATTTTGGGTACTATGATTTCTTCTACATTTCGGACACTAGTGCGATTATCAAATAGAAGGGTTATTTTGTTGATATTTGATCCGCTTCAATCATGCAATTACGTATCCCAAGCCGTCGTGGATTCACTTTCTCAAAGTGGGAAGCTAATTACTTCTGACAGTGGAAGTATATGGGTGCTGTTTTCTCTAACATTCAGAGGGAATTCGGAGCACAAAGATCTTACCTATCATGTTGGCGCTTGGGCTACAATTCCTTCGCAGCAGTCGTCTATTTTGCCAACCGACAACTTTTACCTCATTGTGGGTCGGAAATGGTTACAAAGAGAGCGTGTTGAGGTATTTGCTGAAGAGAGTTATTGTACCATCCGAGATCTTGATTATCCAGGGTGCCTATTCAAGTTTCCTGCCTATGTGCCTAAAGCTCAAAGAAGTTCACAGGTTAAAGCTTGTCAACCTAATTCCCAAGTGGCACTGCAACAGAAATTAGAGTCCACAATCTTGCCAACTGCGGATGATGCTCAGGTAGAGGTGCATTGCCCACTGACACCCACTATGGTAGAGCCTGAGGAGATGATTGAGAATGTGGCTATGACTGACTCCATTGACGTACGCGAGACAACTCATATAGTGGAGTCATGGGATCACTCTCTGATCATTGAAGCCGATTTTGATGCACTTTCTGATCATTTATTCGACATCTCAACACTCTCTGACAGTCATCCGCCCATGAAAGATGTGCTTTTTAGCAATTGATTCCGATGACTTTGATGTGGTGTGGCATGGTTTCGAGTTGCGTTGCCGGCACCAACCCCAGCCGTCCAGTTTGATTATATGCATGGATATGGCAGTGCTCCAGTGGTTAGTTGCTCCCTTGTCTATTTTGGGGATTCTTCGACATTTCAAAACTCGAGGATGAGTTTTCTCGAATCAGGGGGAATTGGTGGGGACATCCGAGTCTGGGATCGGGCCAACCAGGTCCAAGTTTACCCAGACGGAGGCGACGAGCAGCGACGACGGCATCCATTTGGCTTAGCGACTTGCCGTCGGGCCACTAGCATAGTTCTTTTATGAGTTTGAGCCATTAGTGATGTAATAAGGCCCATATGAGGCCCAATTGATCTCTTTTATTTTTTATGTATTTTCGGGTCCGATTTTGGACCTATTTTTTAGGCTTGGGGTTATTTTGGTCTTTGGGTGTTTAGTGAGGACCATTAGGGTTCCATCACTATAAATAATGTGTAATTTCCTGTTTTGTGGAGTTAATGAAGCTTTGGAACAGACTTGGCCTGCGCAGCCCTTGTGTGTTCTTTCTGTGGGGTGGATTCCCCAGGGGTGGAATCCTCAAACCCGGTTCTTCCTCTGTCCGCCGCCCTCTCTCTCTCTGTCTCCGTTCGCTGTTCTCCCTTCCCCACGCTGTTGTGCCGCATCACAAGGCCTATTATTATCCTCAAAGTAAATAGGCAAAAGCTTATGGAAGCATAAAATTATTTCCAGTCAAAAGCTCTGCAAAACAGCTTTTTAATTGGCTCCCAAGACTGTTTCAAAATCACTGCTGGCCCTGTAGGCCAGATGGTATTGGGTAGAAAGCGTTAGGGAGGGACCAAAGGGTCAAAGCTGGGGTTTGGTGAACTTTCTCAATACTTTGAACAGCCCTCTGCCACCACTGTGGCAAAGCCCTCCAAAAAAAAATTGATAAGGACAACTCATGCTCTTGGGGAAAAGGTGACCCATGGTCTCCTCCTCTTCCTGCTGTTGTCCTACATAAAGTGAGCTACCATGTCACATGTAGGGAGTCCCCCACGGGCAACCTCTCCACATAAGAATCAACCTTCAATGGGCTGTTAGGCGGATGGGTGACATGGGTTCTCCAAGTGCAAAATGCATCCGCTTTTCAAAAATCGCATGGTTCCCCCACGCAACTGTTATGTAGAACCATCGGATCTTGATCCAATGGTTTAGAATCATGGTCCCGCCGAAGGATGGCAGAGTCGGGTCGGGTGGCTGGGTCGGCCCCAGCCGATCCCGACCCCGAATCGGGCTGAGTCGGGCCGAGTCGGGCTGGCAGTGGACTTTGCAAACCTAGTCCCATGGGTGGGTGGGTGGGTGGGTGTTCCCCCCCCCCCCCCAAGTCGGGTCGGCATGGGCCGATTCCACTCCGAGTCGGCCGACTCTGCCATCCATGCGCCGGATCCCTATCAGACCATGAGCATAAGCTCATCCCTGTCGGACTAGTAAGTCACTGCACTTACTTCAACTGCAAGACCTGAACAGATGGACAATGGTGAAAGAAGGTTAGAATCTCAAAAGACAGAGTATCCAGTACCAATTTTCTTCTCTGTCAATCTCTTGTAGATATATATCAGACCACTGCAGGCCAAACCAAATAAAAGAGGCCTTGGAAGTAGGTTACAGCCACCCTTGATATCCCTTCCTTCTTGAATGGGTACTTTTCTTCATTAAGGACAGAAAGAGATGAGGAAATAAGCTAGTGTAAACAGCAAAATGAGAACTCTTTTTTTGTGAAAAGTGG
Organism: Colocasia esculenta; assembly: GCA_014218235.1. NCBI lineage: Eukaryota > Viridiplantae > Streptophyta > Magnoliopsida > Alismatales > Araceae > Colocasia > Colocasia esculenta. The sequence continues at coordinate 92,152,440 of CM024765.1, read as the reverse complement.
ATAGTACCACTAGGCACTAGTATATTAATGAAAATGGCAAAGAATGTACAAGTATAGGCATACAGAAAGGCCCCCAAAAACGCCCATCCTGCCTATAACTGGGTGTTTTAAATCGTTGGAACATTCTTGCAGGCTTGCAGCTGCGTATTCCCTACATGGTCAATCCAGTTGTTAGATACTTGGAATCCAATAAAACCCCAACTTCAGGAGAGGTAAGAAGTCCCTGGAGATTGATCTCCTCAGAGAGTAACCACATGAAAGGCTTATAACTAAAATGGAAAATTAAGGATATATCTGCAACATGTAGAGCCTAGAAGAACAAATTAAATGCTTAAAGAAAACCTAAAGCTAAGAGGATTAGAATTATTACCAGCCACGACATTGAATACTGCACATTCTGTGGGTCTCTCTGGATTCACAATGTGTATTGGGATCCAAAATGGAGGATTTGCATTTGAACTGAAAAGAATACAAAGGATATTAGAGAACAAGAATGTAGATCCAACAACTCCTATGTATGTCAATAAAGCAGTAGAAAATGTGCATTAAAGTACCACCAATCTCCCTGATGTGCATGCTTAGATACTTGTAAAATCTAAGTTGAACATCTAGATTAGTTTGTTTTCATTGTTTTCTTCAGATTGGAGATCATCCAGATTCAGCTGACCGATAAATGAAAACAAGCTCAATGGAAGGAGAATCCATATTCTCCATTTACGCAATAAACTGTTTATGAGGTGAAGGAAAATAGGAACAAAAAAAGTTTGCCAAGTGGAAACTATTGACAGGTGACAATAAAAAAAATAGATTCAATGACGAAACAAATGAATTGAACATTGACATGTTTTTCTATTATTGTTGAACCCGAAAATTTTCAATTGACCACTTTTGGATATTTTTGGGATAGAAAAACCTTTATATACATGGGATTTGTCAATTACAGAGTGAAGCAACATGAAAAGCTGTAAACCCAATTTTCTGAATTTTCAGAAATCATCAGAACCCCAAAACCCAATTTTCCGAATTTTAGGAAGCCATTAAATCCCCAAAATCTAATTTTATGGATTTTCAGAAATCATCAAAACCCCAAAACCCAATTTTCTGAATTTTCAGAAGCCATCAAAACCCCCAAAATTCAATTCTTCGAATTTTCAGAAATCATTAAAACCTCAAAACCCAATTTTCTGAATTCTCAAAAATCATCAAACCCAAAGGCCTTTTAGATGTCTTTTTTCTGAATTTGCAGAAATTTCAGAAATCAGAATCCTGAAATATCCCATCTTTTTGGATTTTTTCAGAAATTATCAAACCCAAAAACCCACTTGTCTGAATTTTCAAAAAATTATCAAAACCCAAAAGAAACTCAATTTCCTGAATTTTCAGAAATTCCGGAGAAACACAAAATTCATGAAATTCCAATTTCCACATTCTTATAAATCCAAAACTTCTTAAATGTGGAAATTTGAGCATTTCCAGATATTTTCCAAACCCGAGGCACCCTTAAAAAAACCCAATTCTCAGGGTTTTCAGAAAATCCAGAAATTGTGAAAACCCCAGAAGTCAAGAAATGCCCAGTTTTCACAATTTCAGGAACCCCAAAAATCCCGAAATATTCCATTCCTGCCAATTCCTAGAAATCTTCACAACACAAGTCTCCCAGAAATATCCGATGGCTGTAAACTTGGAATTTCTAAAATACCCAAAGTTGAGATTACCCCTAACTCAATTTCCAGAAATATTAAAATTGTCCCAAAATTCATGGGCAGCAAAATATCCTTGCCCACATGCCACAAGTCAACACAACAAAAGTCTCCCAGCAGAGTTGACTCCGAGACAAGAAAACGACAAACAAACTTCCAAAGTCCCCCCCCCAAAACACCCTTTTTTTATAGAGGTGGGGCCCGGTGAGGAGCAAGCCAGGTTTACCCGGTTGCGCACACTGGCCCCGGTTGAAACAACTGGGGGTGTCCCCGGTTTGCGCGACCGGGAGCTCACCTGGTTGCGCCAACCGGGGAAGCCCGGTGTGACTAACTGGGGGACCCTCTCGAGTGACGCGATCGTGAGCGGATCCCGGTCTCTCTCTCCCTCTCTCTTTCAAAATTTAAAAAGAAAAACAATGGAGAATTAAATGCTTACCGGGGGTGCTTCCAAGCTTGTCCACCGGGGGTCCTCCCAAGCCTCCTACCTCAAACCTCTATAAAAGGGACCCAAGCCAACACTTGGGGAGAGATTGGAGAAGACTTAGCAGCCAAGCAGCAGGAGGAAGAAGAGCGGCGGTGGCCTGTTTGTTTGTTTGTTTCCATCATGAGGAAGAGAGCTTACAGGTCTCTCATATACCCTGTTGGGAATTTTGTACAAAACCCTTGAGGGTATATTATTTGTGAAAATACATGTACCATCCATGGGACCATGTTGTTTCTATGAAATGTTTATCTTAAAAAGACACAAGATGTGTGTTTGTTTACTTCATGTCCCAAAATGGGGCTATTGTCTCATCCAATATAAAATTGCAATTATACCCAACAGTTTGAGTTAATTGCATAAAAATCTTTTAAAATTGTGAAATTCATAAACTTAGCAACAAATGCTAAGAATATGTTACAAATTTCAAATTAACCCGCTTAGAAAGGGTGATGTCCGAATAAGTTCTGTTTTGGAAGAAATTGCAAGTAAACCCATTTGATAAAAAACATTGCAACCATGTCCCTATTTGGTGGGAAATTTGTAAAACAGTCCCCATCTAATGGGAAAATTGTAAAACAGTCCCCATTTAATGGGAAAATTGTAAGACAGTCCCTGTTTGGTGAAAAAATTATGAATCAAGTACCCATTTAATGGAAAAATCATGAAACAGTCCCTATATTGGGAAATTGTAATGCAGTCCCTATTTAGATGGGAAAACCGTAAGACAACCACCATTAATGGGAAAAACGATGGAACAACCCCCATTTAGCGGGAAAGTGGTGAAACAGCTCCCATCTAACGGGAAAATAGTACAATAGTCCCTACTAGATAAAAAAAAAATTGCAAAACAAACCCCATCTCGAGGAGAATCATATATCTTGCTATTTTAAGGGAGGAGTCCAGAAAAGCCCCTACTGGAAAAATTGTAAATGGACTTTGAAGAGACGTAATTTAAGTGTGCCTCCCAAGAGGTATTGTCCCCATGCTTGGGGTTTTGTCTTTTAAAAGGCCCTCTTGGGAGAAGAGGTGAGGTTATCTTTCAATGTGGGACTAAATAATACCTCTACACAGTCCCCCCAGTGAGGATAAGGGTGTACGGGTTTCATGAAGATGAGATGCTCCGGTAGGGCGCAAAGCCTCTCGTTCGTTCCCACAGTCAGCGCCAATGAAGAGACGTAATTTAAGTGTGCCTCCAAGAGGTATTGTCCTCATGCTTGAGGTTTTGTCTTTTAAAAGGGCTCTCTTGGGAGAAGAGGTGAGGTTATTTTTCAATGTGGGACTAAAGAATACCTCTACAGACTTCTATGTAGGGAAAGACGCCTAAAAACATTTATCTCCCGAAATAGGTCACATGTCTTCTTATGGTCACAACTTCATTCATGACGCATAAAGGGCTCAGACAAAGTATCAAAGGTGTTCAAGGTTTCCTCGATGTAAATCAACACTGATCTTTATTGCTGGGGAAGGGTTCAGCGCACAAATTCCAAATCATCTGATAAACCAAACAACAACCAATAATATGCCGGAAACAAAAAAAAGGACAATACGCACATTTATTCATCTACCTATCCATTCCATAAATAAAATAAAATAAAATTTTCTGTGTGTAAAAACAATTATCAACAATGCTGTTCACCTCTCGCAACTGTATTAAGATGGATAAACTTAAGAAAAAACTTCTAAGGGAAGTACAGTAACAAAAACCTTGGTATCCTTGCACATGTCTCAGATGCACAAGCTATAACATTCAGCGATCCACACCATGCAACTGCACTGAAATAAAACATGAAAAGACTTAAGCACTTTATGTTGTCTCAAGAAACATACATGTTTTCACCAGATATCAATAATAACTGGAAAAAAAAGCCTGCGGTGAAAAGCATTGAAATTAAAAAAGCTTGAGATACTGCAGAATTTCAACAAAATGTAATAGATGTATATACAATCAACTACGTAATGATCACACATGTATTTCATGACTCCTTCCACTTGATGCAGTTTTAATTTTTCAAGGTAATCTAACTCGGGACTTTGGCTCAGTCAGTGTGCCACAACTGATCCAGATGGATCTGATCTTTGGCCGAGTCAAGCCAACCGCTCAATGTTCATCAAACAAAAGCCAAAAATCCTAAAAATATGACCATGTTCTAAAAAAGGAGGAACACAATTTTGGATGAAATATATCACATAGTCTTCTATTATACTTATATGTCATTGCATTCTGTAGGTACTGTAAATAGACATTCCATGACATGCATGTTGTATACATGAGTTGGTAGTCGATGAGATACCAGTTGTACTCCTAAGTGATTGCATATATGATCGTGATTGACGCACTTGGTAGGATCCTCTCCAGTTGACTGATGCATTGATGTGTTTGTCTCCCTGACTAGTTGCGGATACTCATGATAGCGACAAATATCGTCCTTTTGAATAATAATACATCAAAAGGGTATACCATAATACTCTGAAGGGTAGCTATAGGCCACCAAATGGGATATTAGCAAACCCAAAGCCTTCCACAAACCGCATCCAACAATTGTAAACCAAGGCACAACAGCTAGAATTGGTTTCCAATGAATAGATTGACAAGTCATTAGAGTTCAATGCCAGTCCAGAATCAGCCGTCAGCATAAGGACCCTCTGACACCTGTCTCAGCTCTGCTGGCACGTGGTGTTCCACTTGCAGACGGCGAACATTTCAGGCCATGCTGACAGCAACAAGGGTGCCATCAAGACACCAATTGACACTTGGTGCATCGCATGCAGCGTCTACCACTGCCTAACAGTTGGCACGCCCTGGATGACACCTATCTCCTCACACAGATAGCAACATACCTAGTCGCCAGGATCCCTCCTGACGTCAGTCATTGCTACCATCGAGACCATCACAATGAAGATCCAAAACCTAAGATCTCACATGTCAACCCCTGGACAATCAGCCCAATCCCCACGAAGAACTGTGATCATTGGATTGGTTCACTCGCTATCCAATTGGCGTAGCCAACCGCAAGGGTGGGCTGATCCAAAACAATCTAGCACTTCTTGCAATACTTTTCTTTGTCATTAGTGCTATAGTATAAAGGTGGTTGGGACAGGAATCTCTCCTCTTGCTCAATGTTTCTACCAGTTATGTTTATTATCAATAAAACTGGTGATATGATTATGATCCACAACCTTCTCAAAAAGAAGATCATGCCTAGCAATAAAATTATGAAACAGAATCCACCAAGCTAGAAGGATCCTCAACTCAGGCACAGTTCAGTTACAACCAACGGAAAGATAGAGGCTGCTTTGGATGACACTACCCTTGTATCCATCCATCAGATTTTTTGACATTCTGAATTTTTTTTCCAGATAAGGAAAAAGACTTCTTTTTTATTCAAAAGTAGATAGTGCCGCATTTTATTAAAAGAAGCCAATTATATTAAGTCTACAACCAAGAGAAACCAGAACGATTTTCAAACTAGTGTCCTCTTAGAAATTTTGTCAGAATTCTATAAAAGACATTTAATTAGAAATTTTAACAGAATGCTAACAAGATATGATAAAGTTTCCAGTGCTTTATGCCATTTGTTTCTTGCAACACTGATAAAATTGTCCATAATTTGTTATATTCTGAATATCCATGATGAAATAATCCAAATTGATAAGTGTTCTACCAAAAGCTTTCCCATGAACTTTCGTGAGGCCCAAGGAATCCATATCCATGAATCTTTACTCTTGGAGCTCAGAATTATGTGCATTTGTCTGCTACATATGCGCATGAACTAAATCAAGAGTTATCCTACACTATATGTAGCCTAAGTCTGGAACGTTATGAATATGGAAGCAAAATATACAAGAGATTGTAATCTAGTGAATAAAATTATACGAAGTTCGAATTTTGGCACTGGCGACCACTTTCCCATCAACACCCTCCTAAAACGAAAAGAATGAATAAATGAGCAAAGTGCCTCCCAGGAAGAGCAAATGAGTAAAGTAGAAATTTGGGACACAAGAGTGCAAACTGCCTGTTCTTGCCAGGATCAAGACATCTACGAAGGTACATACACACACTCCGTGGACTAAATCCGTTCAATTTACATAGTCTCTCCACATACCGATAGTGAAAAATGATTGACAGAAGGCAGCCAGTGACCAATTCTAGCTTCTTAACTCCCGTTACTCCAAAATTAGCATACTACCAAAGCTCCCCACGAACCTCCAAGCAGCCTTAGCAACAATGGCAACAGATACAAAGAAACAAAGAGAGAAGTTGGCGGCGAAGAAAAACCTGAAATTGCGACACAGCTCGGGGACGCTCATCTTGTGCCGGAGGTCCGAGGGGGGCTGCTTAAGCCGGATCCTGAAAACCGTCGCCGGCGGCACAGTGGAGGTGGCCGAGGCCCCATCCGCGTCCTCCATGGCCTGGTCCTCCGCCTCCCGCTTCACCGCCGCCCCGTCGGGCCCGCCACCATTCTCGGCCTCGCGGTCTCCCTCGGCGGCGGCGGAGGCGGCGGCGACGGGGGCGGGCGCAGCCTGGTTCTGGTCCGCCTCAGCCTCTTTAGAGAGGGGGGCGACAAGTGCATTGGTGGCGGTGGAGGCCACGGCGCCCTTGGTGCTGTTCATAAGGCAAAGAGGGGCGGTGATGGGAACCCCCTGGTCATTTATAGCGGCGTAGTGGGGTGGGGTGGTGTCGCCAGCACTGAGGGAGACAGGAATCACCGCTAGTGGTGATCCTTTTGCGCCTGCGACTTTGTGGGGTTGCTGACGGGAAGGAGGAGGGGGTGGGTTAGGGTTTTTTGCGGCTTGGGATTGGATGCGAGGCGCGTGCGTGCGTGCGCGCGCGTGGAGACAAACGAGCAGTTGGAGAGGAGATTGGAGGAGGAGCGGAGGAGGCAGGAGTTGCTTGGAACATTCATCAGAGATCGGGGTGGGAGGAGGAAAAAAATTATTTATATATATATATATATATATATATATTATTATATATAGAAAAAGTGGGGAACTGTTGCTTTCCCCCTTCTTGCTGGTTTGTCAACTTTGGCTTCCCTTCTTCCCCGCGGTCGCTGTCAAAAAGACTAGTGTTGGCGGGCCGTGGAGGCCGGAGGGTTTTGGCCCTTTTGGGGGTTAGGATAATTGTGTGGATGCCCCTGAAAGTTTTCTCAGTTTGTTTTATATCCATATATTGTTATATATGTGTATCCTTTGTACAAGTAAATCTCTTACTGCAATTCATATGATCGATTTGACCCTCGGATTGCGTACATCTGGATCGGAAATTTCAATTTAATATAATTTATCTGTTTTTTGCTTTTAAAATTAGATAGTACACCGCTTATAATCTGGATATAAAAGCACATAATTATTTTTAAAGGGCGGATTCGTGAATTTTTAATGATCTTTTATGAATTTGATTGAATATTACAATGGCGTAATCCTCGTCGTGTTTGCCTAGGTGATTAATATTTTTTATTTTTTCTCTTTTTGTGTGTGTGTGGGGGGGGGGGGGGGGGTGCGGCCTCCAATTAGAAATGAGATTACATGAGAATCTACCTCAATTTTACATTTACATGTATACTCTTGTTAGACGAACCAATTGACATGTATGCCTTTGTTCGTAAAACTTCTGTTAACAAACCATTCAAGTCCTTATAATAAGTAACGAAGAAGAGTGAATTTTAGTTTTATGTTGGTGAAATCTTTTCAGAAAGGATATACATGTAAGTCCATATCTTGAAATGATTCTCATGCAAGATCTGTTAAGGATCATACTGATGGAAAACATGTTCATGTTACATAAATTATAAAAGTACGTCGTTACAACTTTGTTCAGTTTTTAATCATCTGCATTTGAATATTAAAAATTATATGAGTAAAATATAGGATCACCATCTTAGCTAGGGATGAGCACTAGTCGGGTTCAACCCAATAATTAAATCGAACAGATAAATTGGATTTGGTTTGATTCGAGTTGAATTTTTAAAATCTTTTATTTGAATTAAAATCAAATCATTTTAAATTTTTATTTAATTTGGTTTTAATTTTCTGAAAACTGAAATACCGAATCGAACCAAATAAATTGATTTTAAGAGTATTTTGTCAAATATATGTAAATATTATACATTATCCAATTTAAATAATATTTTGATGGAAGACTTTTTAACTTATATTATTCTTTATCATTAAGATCATATCATCTCAGCACCATAAACATCACTTATTAACTTCAGTCAAATTCATGTTTTAGGGAATTAGTTGGGTCACAGAAGAGATCGAAGAAGGATTTATTTCCAAATCCAATTGGAGTAAGAACATTGAGTCCGAAGAATTTGATGTCTTCAGTTGCCATTTGATTTGATTTATGTGTATTTTTAAAAATATTAATTTTTTATGTCACATTTCTTTATACGGATATGTGATATTTATGTACTACAGAAAATGTGAAGTATATGTGTAACGGACCACGCTGTTCAAATCCGTTAACCCAATAACAAGTCTGACACGACTCCGTCTCCCGCGATCGGGCCGAAACCTCGCAAGAGATATCAACCACATATGTCCGTGAAAATATAAAAGAAACACACTAATCACATATAAGATATATTACTCACACATGTTCATATGAAATGTACATACTAAGTTCCATACATAGTCATTATGCAAGTACAACAGTCCGGGACAAACCTCAAAGCTCCACAAGTAAGAACTTTACTCTGCTGGTGGCATGGGCCCGACTCCACTACGGCGCTGACCAGAACTACTGGAGGGATGTGAATCCTCCTGCTCTCCCTCGCCTGGAAGAAAAAATGGTGAGTCTCGCAAGTCATTGGCTCAGTAGGGTAACTCCCCCAAGCCGAGAAACACAATTAATATCAAAATTGTAAATCATGTAACCACCTAAGCATGATACTACAGTGCAAATAAATAAATGGCAACACACGTCAAAGTGTACAAGCTAAAGAAAGGGTACGCTGAACACGAGTCACGAAGATTGGTTCGCGACACCAGCCGCAGACTCGGACAAACAACACAAGTACACCTCTCAGTCTCGCAGTCACGGACGAAGGGTCCAGTTGTCGCTCCACCTCAACAAGACAAGAACTGTGGAGATTAACCACACCACACCTGCAAGCAACACTGCTGCAGGACCAAGCCTGACACTTTTAGGGGCTCCAGCCGAGAACCCTAAAGTGAGGCACTGGAACAGAACTAGTTGAGGACCAGTACGTCTACCGGTGTCCGTCCCTCAACTAAGAGCGCGCTACAAACGGCCGCACACCCACAAACACGAGCCGTTGTCCCCTGTCGTCTTTCCCTCATCCGAACGTACTACTCGAACACAAGAGTGAGGGTGTCCAGGAAGACGACACAAACCTCGACGGTACTCTCGTACGGAGACAAGCCCTAAGCACCCGGTGCTAGGGTAACCGACTGGAGATGTAACTACGGAAGGCGTGACGCCCCACTTTCTATGCACACAAATCCACGTAAAGCACCATGGTATCATGCACGACATGGGTCAACACAACTCATACAGATCCTACATTACCTTGGTAACACTGCCCAAGCATCGTGGAACAGAAACTAGACAGACGCCATAGCACACCAGAGCTCGGGTGGCCACTTTCTTAAACGCGTCCACTACAGACGCCGCCACTATATATCCAAATCGCGTCGGACGTAAAGGACACTATTCAACTCTGAATCGCGTCTGGTGTAAGCGACACGTTCACAAGAACGCGTCCACTGTACTAGACGCCTTTCAGAGCTCAGGAACACACCCTAAACTTATTTCGGAAAAACACCCCATATGATCATACAAGCATGCAGCACAGGGAAATAACAGCTTAAAAGAAACCCTAAACATGCTTTCTAACATGCTCAACCCATCACCCATCATGTGCAACCCATTTTCCCACAATCACACACACACCTATCCTCTAATCACATAGTTCACATACACAAGAAACAGGGTAGAAGTCCCCTACCTATGAAGGAGACACAATACCGATGCCACCAAAGTATTCCTTGTGCTCCGACGCTCGTCCTCGTGCTCCGACGCTCATCCTCGCGCTCTGACGCTCGTCCTCGCGCCGAAATTATGTCGAACGGACTCCACCCCAAAATCACCCAAGTTTTTCTTCAAGGCCGCAGCAACATCTCCCCAGGCTGAGCAGTGCAATTGCACTGTTTGGCCAGGGGAAGATACACTTAACACAACATAATCAAATCGCGTCGTACATACCCGACACGTTAAGAAACGCGTCCAACGTTGTCGACGCGACTAAAACTCGCGACGTCTTGCATGCACCACGCGGCGCGCATGCAGCGACGACCACGTAAAGCTGTGCAAAATCACGTCCTATAAAATGAACGCGACTCAAAACCCAATCGCGTCGAGAAGACCGAACGCGTTAACCCATGAGAATCGTGTCGTCTGTAGGCGACGTGATCTCAAAGAGCCCGACAGAGCCCAATCTGGGTTGGGATGCCCAGCTCTCCTGCCTACCTCCTGACCCATAAAACCTGCAAAAACACCTATAGACCTCCATGGTTCAACAATGGCCACACACTGGCCTCCAAACCCGGTAAACCTCGATCCGAACCTACCGGTTATTACAATATGGGTATATATCCTCTTCTAACATATATTTACATCAGTTTGAATCAAATTGACTTGATAACGAGATTTATCGATTCTAGTTCAAATTGGATTAAACTAAATTATATGATTTGATTAGCTTGGTTTGGATGTGAACACTTAATTTAATTTAGTTTGGGTTTAAAAAAATCTCATCAAACCATACTCACCCCTACAGAACTCCCCCAAATAAAATCAACGAAATGAAAAAAAAAGGTTATTGATCATATCAACGATTAGAAGTTATTAAATTGCAACTGAATATAAATTAATGGATGATCGAAATAATGATTATTATGTGCGGTTGATCGATTTTAGTGGATGCTAGTAAAAGAGCTAGAGGAAGGCCTAAAATGAGATGGTGCGATGTTATCAAGAAGGATTTGGACTTTTTGAGTTTAAACACGACTATAGCACTTGATAGAAATCTTTGACGGAAAAGGATTCATGTAGCCGACCCCAAATAATGGGATAAGGCTCTAATGATGATGATGATGATGATGTGCGGTTGATCAATATGAAATCCCCAATTTGTTTCACATTCGGTCGCACAATGCGGGAAAAAGGGTTTTACATATGCCCCCTTTAAGATGTTAATTATGTAAAAAAAGCCCTCTAATATTTTACATTTGTATATATGTATACTTCTCTTCCCTTCTGGATACAAAATAGTAATGAAACTGAAATATATATGCTTGGATCTCTTGTGGAGGTCGTCACTTGGTGTCCATCCTGCAGCTCTGGCGAGATAGCAGCGAGCGAGCAGCTTGGCTGCATCTAGGGCTGTAAACGGATCAGAATATTATTCGGATCTGATTCAAATTTGTATCCGATTAAGTATACTCGTATTCATTTAAAAGATATTCGACAGAGCGAATTTGGATACGGATAATATCCGAATAATAAACGGAGTGAACGTGGAAACAGAAGATCCGCTCCGTTTAAGATCCGATCCGAAATTGGATTAATTCTGACCATTAGATCTTAGATCTAATGGTTTATATGTAATATATAAATAATAACCCTAAATTAAAAACCATATCTCCCCTTCGCCAAATCTCTCACCCTTGCACCCCTCGGCGGCTCGGCCCAGCAGGCCTCTCTTGTAACGTCGCGTATTTTCGGATCCTTGTGGATCTTGTGTTCAGCGCTTGTGAGGCCAATGTGTGGCCAATGTGACTTGTGTTTCGGTGTGAGCGTGCATTTTTGGGGCTTACTGGGCCGATAGTTTGGGCCTATAGCACCCTAGGGTTCTCTGTCTGTGATCGCGACAGCAGGGGATGTCGCGTTTTGAACGCGACACTCTTGCCCGTCGCGTTCTTGTTGCCGCTTTGTGGTGCTGATCGTCTGCATGTGCGCCACGTGTTGGGTGCTGGACGAACTACAGACGTCAGCCTTAGGAAGGCGACGCCCAAGACCGTCGTGATGAGGTCGCGACGGAATGGTCCGTCGTGTTTCGAACCGGAAGCGGTGCTTAAACCCTTGCTGGCCAAACAGGCCAGGGGGAGGAGCTTTGCGGGTTTTCAGGGCCGTTTTGGCGTGGAGGCTTGGTGTTCGGCGTGTTCTCGCTGCGGGGACTTCGTGTGAAGCGGGGGAACACCGAGAAATCGTCGGGTTGTGTGTTCTTCGCGGAGGTAGGGTAATTCCTCCCGTTTTTGGGATGTAGATCGCGGGTGACAATTGTTCGACTTGTTATTTGTGTTTCCAACAATAGAAATCATGACTAGGGACTCACAAAAGCATGAAAAACACGAATTAAGGGTGGTTTGCATAGCATAGAATGGTAATCCATGGAGAGAATCCCAGATTAGGGTTCCTGCCTGTGAAGGTGACGGAACCCCCTGTCGCGATCTGAACGCGACAGGTTAACCCGTCGCGTTCAGGTGGGGAACGCGACATGTTGGTGCGTCGTGTTCATGTGATGAACGCCATATCGGGCCGTCGCGTTCTGAAGGTGACACAGGCCCATGTCGTGACCACAACCGAGTCATCTGAATGTGCATGACTTATGTGATGTGATTATCCGATTATTATTATTTGGTGTATTTGGTAATACCGTGTGGTGCATTAGCACCTGTAGCGCTCTGGGAACGCATGTTTACGAGGCTAGCGTGTTGGTTACGTAACTAGCTAGTGGTTTGTGTGTTGGCGTGGTATGCACGCGAGTTGCACTATGTTCACATATTGTGGACAGTCGGTACTCGTGAAAATTATCGGATTTCACGTGGTTTGTGCGGTGCGCATGTGGTTTTGTGTGCGTGGCAGGTAGTACGACGCCTACCGTGGTTACCTCTCCAGTTGGGTGCCCCAGGTTCTCTGTGAGCCAGACTGTTAGTTCGGGACTTGTCCCGGTACTTGTGTTGTACCGTCGAGGTCTGTGTCGTCTGTCCTGGACACGCTCACTCCTTTGTTTGAGTTGTACGTCCGGCTGAGGAAAAGACGACAGTGGGACAGTGACTCTTGAGTTTGTTTTTAGTCACTTGTAGCGCGCTCTTAGTTGGGGGTACGGACACCGGTAGTCGACACTGGTCCCCGACTAGTCCTTTTCCAGTGCCTCACTCTAGGGTGCTCTGGCCAGAGACCCTAGAGGTGCCAGGCATGGGCCTGCGGTTGTGTGTCTGCAGGAGTGGTGTTTAGTTGGTCTCCACAGTTGTTTGACTTTTCCACGTGGAGCGGCAGCTGGACCTTTCGTCCGTGGCTGCGAGACTGAGAGGTAGACCTGTGTTTGTTTGTCCAAGTCTGTTATTGGTGTCGCGAACCAGTCTACGTGGCTCGAGTGTGGCGGACTCTACTTTAGCTCGTACACGTGATTGAGTTTTACTATTTATTTAATTACTTTGTTTAATATAATCGGCAAATGGTAAGTATGTTTATTGCTTTAATAATCTGCGTGGTTGTGCTATAAATTGCTAGTATAGTTTACTGCTTCCGTACTTGTGTTTGGTTTGCTCGAGTTGGGGGAATTCCCTACTGAGCCAGTGACTAGTGAGGCTCACCCCTACTCCCCACAGGCGAGGTGAGGAGGAGGTTTCGTTACCGTCTTCCAGTTCAGGGCCGCGTCGCGGCGATGTTGGGCCAGCGCCTCAGCAGTGTAGCTTCTACCCTCAGTTGTACTAGTTTACCTCGGGGTATGCCCCAGGCTTCTGTACTTTCTTGTACTTTTGTTGAAATTTGGCTATGTAAATCTTGTATATTATATATGAATTGATGAATCATATATGTGATCAAGTGTGTTCATTTCTATTTTTCACAGACTCGTGTATGATATCCCTTGCGAGGCTACGACCCGTTCGCGGGAGGTGGACTCGGATCAAGTTCGTTAATGGTTTAACGGACTTGAACGAGGCGTTCCGTCACATCCCCGCCCTCCCATCGATGCCGCCCCGTCCCTCGCCCCTGTCGGCCGCCCCGCCCCTCACCCCTGTTGGCAGCCCCGCCCTCCCACTGGCGCCGCACCTCCCCTCGCCCCTGCACGCTCTACCGTGGGTCAGTCGGCACCAGATCTCCCTTGCACCCCTCGGCAGCTCAGCCCCTCGCCCCAGCGAGCCTCCCCGCCCTTCCACCGGCGCTGCCCTCGCCCCTGCTGGCCGCTCTGCCCTCTCCCACTGGTTATTTGATAATGTTCTAGTCAAAATAGTATATAAAATAGAGAAGTCTCAGAAGTGATGCCTTCAAGCACTCTTCTCCTTTGCACTCACTAATTAATATTTAACTCTCCTCTTTATCTCTGTACTTGTACTCGTAGCGTAATAAATAGATCCTCCGTCACAAAAATAAGACCTTAGAAAAAAAGAAAGAGAAAAAGCTCGTTAAAACACCCACAAGGCCACAACAGACAATATAAATATAAGTAGGAAGAATCTTTTTAATTATTTAATGAGTTTTAAAATTATTTTAAAAAAATATACTTATACAAATATGTCACTTCAAATAAATCAAATGCCATTGTATCTTGTTAATATAAAATATTAAAAGATCACATTCAAATAAAAAAATTACGACATATCAAATAATAATACAAGTGTCAGATGAGCCAGAATCTTCATCTAACAAGGACCTACTTCAGTTTCTCCGTGAAAGTAGTGGTGATAGTTGTATAGGTCCAGACACCATGAAAGATTTTAGTGCTCTTTATTTTGCAGGCCATAAAGACAATTGGACATCTGCTGCTTGGTGTTTGATGCTACTCCCTTCACATCTAGAGTGGCAAGCTCGTGCTCGTGTTGAGGTGGTGGGGATCTGTGGAGACCAGAGTCCAACTGCTGACATGCTTAGCAAGATAAAAATAGTATGTAATATTACACAGTTTTATAGTACTATCACCTACGCTTGTTTATTTAGTCATTCATCTAATTTGTACACAACATAGTCCGTTTCTTGTAGGGAGAAGATAATTGCCTTGTTAGGGTCTCATAGTCGCAGCCAATCACATTTTGATAAAATATGACCAGAACTGGGTGCCATAGCTCATGGGGCTGTTGTCATCTCTGCTTTCCATCTTCCATAAATTAAACTAGTTGACACCCGGGCGATGCACGGAAATAGTTTAGATATAATTTTTTTTATGTATTCATAAAAAAATTATTTATTAAATTTTATATGTATATATAAATTTCCTACAATTTAAAATCGTCTCATATTAGTTTTATGAAATCTTATTTTTAAAATAAAATAATGATTATCAACTAATAAAAAAATATTTCTTCGTCATATTACATATGGTTCTTGTAAATGGCATGTATAAACTTATAAAGTTTTATATTAAACAATGCACAATTCCAAGAAAAAGATCTATTCAAACAAAAAAATTTCAAATATATTACATTAAAAATGAATACAACAATTTGAAGAAAAGTACCATACAACATTGTATAATATAAAGAGAAAAAAATAAGTTTATTTTTCTAAAAAAAAAACTTCAAATATATAGTATAAAACTTGAGTCGAGAGATGGACAAAAAACTCCTAATACAAAGATAGTCGATGTAGATGTAAGGACCCAAACAAATGATGCAGTTGCAACCTTCAAGGTGAATATCTTTGTTGTTAAGAAATAGGGGACATTGAAATCTTCACAGTTTGTCGAGAAAAAAATTTAAATATATATAATATAAAATATACAGTTATATAGAAGGGCGATGCACATAAACTTTATATTTGTATAAATTTATGTTATAATTAATATATAATTATAACATAATTATATATGGTAAGTCCCTGAATAGTTGCGACATATGACTTCTTAGCATCTGAAAAATTTAGTACAGTCAGTTACTCTTTTCCTAATGAAGATATAAATAAAGACTTCCTATTCGTGTAAAAATAATAATTTATAGGTAGGGAAAAACATTAGTTTTTCAAAATAAAAAATAATAATATACATTATAGCAAGATTAAGAATAGGACACACAACAGCAAGATGGTGATGGGATGAATATTCCAATTGTAGATGTCGCCCAACCAACGCCTCGTTGATGGTCCCGGTCAATAACGTCATCACGCTTGCTATACCACATGCTCCACACGTGGGAGTTCACTTCTAGTATGTATTCCACCACCTCCTTACACAGTGACGGTTCTACTCGCCCGTTCTACCCGCCCCAGCCACACTACAACAATATTTATAATTTGGTACCGCAGATTTTCAGCAAAGAAAAATGACTTGTATGAGAAGAAATGCATACAGACATTGATATGAAAACAATGCACAGTCTTTTTAAAAACGGAAAAACATTAATGCACAGTCAGTAGCGCTACAGTCATTTAGTAGCGTTACTGTAACTGCTACAGTAACTAATATAAAATTACAATTTTTATATTAAAAATTATAAAATAAAAAAAACTAATATTATCCAATCAAATTAAAAAATGACAAATTAATTAGAAATCCTTGACTGTAAATGTGAGGTCCTTGCTGTAACATAGTTTAACATATACTGTAACAGGAGAAAACACTGACTGTAATGAGTTACAACTCTGTCAGGGACTAGAAAATAAATCAAACATTTGAACGGAACTCCTAATTAATTTACTCATTAAAAAAATAAAATTTAAACAAAGCCAGAAAAATAGAAAAAACTTGAATGTCCTGTTGCTAACTGTAGCGCGCTATAGTACTCGCACCATGGCGGACGGGGAAGCAGGGGGAGAAATCGACGGGGTGGAGGGAGGTGGCGAGGTCGAAGATGTCCATGGCGAGGAGGGTATCGTGCTGGGCGGCGATCAGCTTGTGGAGGCGGGCGGGGGAACAATCGGGTGGCAGCGACGGCGGACGCGGTGGCGCCGGCCGGCGCTGGCTGCTTCTGCTGCTGCTCGTCGGAGGAGGAAGAGAAGGAGGAGGAGGAGTAGGAGGGAGGGGGAAGAGGAAGGGACGTGAGCAGTGCTGCTGCATGTGGTGTTGTGGGGGCTGGATTGGGCGGCTAAGGGTGGACGGGCGTCGACGATGGCTTGCGTGGTGATAAGAGCACCGACTCCACCAGCTTATCCAGGTTCATGGCGGAAGAGCCTCCCGGCTTGGCGACATTCTCCGCGCTTTCCTTCCAAGACAGCGCCTTCTTCCTCATCTCTTCTCCCTTGGTCCCTGCCATCAGATCCCCGATGAGCGCACCCACCTCCTCCCTCCTCACGTTGCTATCTATCTCCATGCCGATGCCCCACTCTGTGCAGGCGTAGCGGCAATTGGTCTGCGGCTCCGCGAAGAATGGCCAGCACAGCATGGGAACGCAGTCGCAGATGCTCTCCAGGGTGGAGTTCCATCCGCAGTGGCTGAGGAACTCGCCGATGGCGGGGTGGGCGAGCACCGCCTCCTGCGGGTACCAGCTTGTCAGCAGACCCCGAGCAGTACTCGTCTCCTGCAAGAACTTGTCCGGGAGCACCGCGGAGTCGCCCCGCACGAGGTCGGAGCGGATGACCCACAGGAAGTCCTGGGCGCTGCCGGCGAGGCCCCAAGCGAACTCCAGCATGCAGCCTCATCGGGGGGGAGGCCGTCGACGTGGGAAAGCTCCACGGGTATGATGTCCACTGGGGAGGGGGAGGGGAGGGAGGCAACGCACAGAATGTTGGCGAGCGCAGAGAGGAAGGAGACTGTGTGTCAACTGTTTTGCTGGAGAGTGTACCCCCATTAAGTTAGAGAGATAAATGGTTAGAGAGAGATAGAGAGCACACAGTAGAGAGAGAGAACGGGGAAGTAGGGCAGTCGACGTGCAGGGAAGAGGGAGGCAATGGTGGAAGGAGTCATGTTGTACGTCGATTTAGGGGATGCACGGGAAGATGTCACTGGGTGCAGCGGTGACCATGGAGGGTCTCCGGTGGCACCTGTCGAGGTTGTTGATGCTCTGTTCTTGCTGCCAACTTGCTCTCTTTTTGCACATTCATGCAGCCAGGAAACGGAAGAGAAGAGAAGCCAGTAAACTGAAGAGAAGCCAGGCTCCCACGCGAAGTTGAAGGATTACCTATTACGGAAGAGAAGCGCTCCTACGCGAAGAAGAAGATCCAGAGATGGCGACGATGTTTCCGGGTGAGTATGGCGAAGATGATGACGATTGTTGAAGAAGAACAAAAAAACACAGACGATGGTGGCAGTGAAATATCTCTGGAGACGTCACCGGTATGAAGCATAACCATGCCTTCCATATGAAGATTTTTAAAAAAAATTAAAACTGCCATGTTTGGCTCTTTTTTGGCGTACGTTTTAAGTGTTTCATTAAAAAAAAAAATAGAACTGTCAAAGCGCTGTTATGAGATGGCATATGCCATGGTTTGTAACCCTGCCATGTTTCGGCATTTTCAAATTTTATAATTTTTTTAACAACTGCGTTTCCAAAATGTTTGGCAAGATAGAAATCATTTTTTTGTGTGATGGAAATTTTATGGCAGTTGGTTGAGGGTTCGGTGTTTCCAAATTCTTTTATAAATTTAAACAATGTTAAGAACTACCTTGTTTGGCTAGAATATTTACAGGTAACCACGTCTTCTCAGTATTTCGCGTTTCCAAAATTTTTATAATTTTTAAAGTTTTATAAGAACTGCAATGTTTGGAAGATAGAAATAATCTTCTGTTTTACAGAAGACTGTGTAGCTTCTTTCTGCCAAGTTGTCTTCCTCGGTGGCTTGTCCATCTGTTATAGAGAAATAGTCTTCCACAATTCCTGCCAATTTTGTAGGTTAAAAATCTTTAATTACCCTGTCGGTTGGGTCGAGCTGGTTGGACTGGCTGTGGAGGTCGATGACGGAGAAGGCGACGAGCTCCTCGCTGCCGTCGTTGTAGCACCAGTGGGCAGCGTCGGCGGGGACAGAGACGTGGTTACCCTGGCGTTTCCACTGGACCTTCTGGAGAGAACTGATCACCTGCTCGTGCCGGCCAGCCTCTCTGATCACCTGCTCACGCCTCCTTCGCCTGCCCGCGCTTGAGATTTGGCCCCGCCGAAGGAAGAAGGTTTCGCCGATTTCGCCCCCTTTTGGCCTCTACTGTCCTCCGCAAACGGAGGCTCACAGAAGGGGTTAAACATAATGAACGCTGGGCTGTTGGACTTTAAAATAAAATTTTTGGTCAATGAACCTAAAAATAAATCAACAGTATGGACCTTAAATTGAAAATTCCAATTTTGTCTAAATTTTCATTCTCTCTCTCACCAAATTAACTACTATCATTCCCCACCCAATAGATTGACATTAGAGGAAGAGTTTGGCGTGCCTCTGGTAATGAAGAAGGCATAACCCATGAATATGTAAAAGCAAACCATGTTTCACCGGCAACGGGGAGTCTGCTAGCTGATGGTATATATACCCCTCAGCAAGGATGTGGAAATTAAGGGAGGGAAACACTAAAAAGTTGAAAAACTCTGCACTTGCAACAACCAAAGACAATTATAACTGGGGCCATGCTCGGACAGTCGGACATGACATGCAGTATAGAACTTAGAGTAGAAACATGTGTTTATTATTTAATCGTGCAGTGCATGTTTACAACTGTTCGATGTTGATCGAGGTGTTTACCTCGTGCGTTGCGGAATCTCGTAGGATCGGAAAGAAGTCTACAAGAGTCTCCTTCATAGTTTCCTCGCTCCAAACATCCTCGGGATGCGATGGTGATGCCCCGTGAGAGAAGTCTTGCACTGGAGTGTGTGTGTGTGTGTGTGAGAGAGAGAGAGAGAGAGAGGTGACTTGCGCAGGGTTCTTTGTCAAGTGAGAAAATCTTTCTCATGCATGCGCATGGGAGAGTCTTCTGCAAGAGAGTGGCCAGAGAGAGAACTCTGTCTCATCCGCATGGAGAGGAGAACCCCTTTTTCCTCCTGGGAGCCAACCGCCCAGCGGTTTGGTCTCCTGCCAAAGGTTGCTGATGCCCACGGTGGGCACCCAACTGCCACCGTTTAACATCTCCCACTTGCCCACAGAGGGCACAGTAAAATGTCAGTTGCTCACAAAGAGCAATTCATCTCTCGACACTTGCTTCTCAATCATACATACGACGAATGGAGTGAGAGACCTTACGAGAGTTAGCACAACAAATGAGTAGTGATCTATTAAGTTATCACCAAAACTAACAGATCACAATACTCTAAAGGAATCCCGTAGTACCCTAGATATCTTCAATATTCACCAGCTTTGACATCCTGGATCTCTTAAAACTAGCGACGTCAAAACTCGAACGTTTTGTATTCACGACTTTATCGCCACTAAGTCGACATAGTCCCTCGAGGTGTGAACCACAAAACATGGTGCAATATTTGGATGTCTTTCTTGAGTTCTCATGTCAATTCAATTAGTCGACCGCTTTCCTAGTCATGTCCCGCTGGACTGTATCAACCATAGCCCTAAGGAGCATGCTAAAGTAGCGACATCAAGCTTCATTTTCATGACATAGATATCAAGTCCTAAGGGTACAGATGGACCAACAATTTATGATCCAAGAGCTCACACAATGATGAAATAGAGATCTCATTCATCATTCTCTTCAACGGTCGTTTTACGCACATGTGGTATGTTCACATGCTACGGTGTTCTTCCATCATTATGGGTGTGTCACATACAACATAATAAAAATACCATACGGTTCTTAGTCTAGCCACTCCCACTGCGGCTAACCCGAGTCACATGACATCTTATCATAAAACTCACAACCGGCTTAATGAAGGCTTTACGAATTTGATTTTCATATCCTGTGATCGATCTAGAGGGATCTCATCTTAATTCAGTTTAAGGCGACAATAAAAAAAAAAATCTTGCTCGCTCTCATAGCGCCATAGATATACTTTTATCTTGCTCGCTCTCATAGCGTCATAGATAAAAATTGTCTCATCTTGCTCGCTTTCTTAGCGCCAAGGCAAATGACCCGTGTGAGGGGGTCCATTCAGATCCTAGTGACACTTTTCTTGATGTGTAAAGTATTCCAACCATAGACACACATAAGGAAGGAAAACATAATAACTTAATTGTCAATGAATATTGTGCACATCACAATTTACACAATCTCATATTTCTAATATGGGTTACAAATGCCTCCCTCAGGATTTGTTTAGTTAGTGGATCGGCCAACATATGACCTGTTGAAATGTGTCGAAGAACCACCAACTCCTTTGCAACCAAATCCCGAATGTAGTGATAACGAATGTCAATGTGTTTGGTTCGCCCATGGTATTTAGGGTCCTTAGCATAGGCCAAGGCCGATGTGCTATCAACATACAACACCACCGCCTCCTTTGATAAATGTGTCATGGCCAATCGCTGTAGGAAACTCTGCAACCAAACAGCCTCTTAACATGCAGCAGAACAAGCCACATATTCTGATTCCATGGTGGATAAAGCGATGCACGTTTGTTTCTTGCTACACCAAGAAATGGCCCCTCCACCTAACATAAACACATAGCCTGAGGTGGATTTGCGCTCATCTTTATCACCGGCCCAATCAGCATCGTTGAAACCTCTCAATCTTAAGTCACCTCCTTTGTAACATAAGACAAGGTCCGAAGTACCACGGAGATATCGAAAAATCCTCTTACCTGCTTTCCAGTGAACTAGACCGGGATTACTTTGATAACGGCTAACAAGACCCACCGCAAAGCTAATGTCTGGCCGCGTACATAACATTGCGTATATTAAGCTCCCAATTGCTGCAGCATATGACACTTTAGACATTTCATTCTTTTCCTTATCAATTTGTGGACATTGACTAATACTTAAAACACAACTCTTATCAATTGGAGTATCAATGGGTTTGGAATAATGCATCCGAAATCGCTCAAGAATCTTATTTATATAAGTCTCTTGTGACAAACACAGAAGTTTATTCGAGCGATCTCTCGTGATTTTTATTCCTAGCACATAATTTGCTTCACCCATGTCTTTTATCTCAAAGACAGAAGACAGCCATTTTCGAGTGGCTTCGATAGATTCCATGTCATTTTCAACCAATAAAATGTCATCAACGTATAATGACAAAATAAGAATCTTTTCCGCCGTACGTTTAACATACACACAATGGTCTTCTTCAATCATCTCAAAACCAAATGAGATAATAGATTTATGAAATCTAAAATACCACTGTCTAGACGATTGTTTGAGACCATAAATGGAACGTTTGAGACGGCAAACTTTGCGCTCTTGTCTCTTTGCCTTAAAACCTTCTGGTTGCACCATATAAATTTCTTCGTCTAGTTCTCCATTGAGAAATATTGTTTTAACGTCCATCTGAAAAAGTTCTAAGTCTAAATGTGCAACAATGGCTAGAATAAGGCGAACCGATGTGAATCTCACCACTGGGGAGAATGTCTCATCGAAATCTATACCCTCCTTTTGAGTATATCCTTTCGCCACAAGTCGTGCTTTATATTTGTCGATTGATCCATCTGCCTTGCGTTTGACTTTGAAAATCCATTTATTTCCAATAGCCTTACGCCCTGGAGGGAGGTCGACAAGTTCCCAAACTTGATTCTTACTCATAGAGTCCATCTCATCTTGCATTGCTTCCTTCCACTCTTTACTAGCATATGAAGTTAATACTTCTTTAATAGAAGTAGGCTCATCATCATCAGCAAGCTAGCACACAAGAGCTTCCTCTTCAATCTCAAATCGATGACGAGGCATGTGTCCACGTTTGCTACGGCGTATCTGATCGTCTTGTTCTTCTATGGGTGTGCTCCCACTGGGCACAAAGCTCCCACTATCATGATCATCTCTACTATCTCCGGCGGCTTCCTGGTTAGGAATTAATTCCCTCCATTCGCTGGAAGATGGTAGAATATCATTAGGGTCATCCAACTCATGTAGATCAAAACTGTTTCCAGTGTCGCCGATACTAGGAAATTCCGTTTCTAAGAAAACAACATCTCGGACGTCTTTTTCTGTCATTCCTCCATTCAGATGTTGTCCATACATGACATAACCCTTAGAGCCTTCAGGATATCTTATAAAGATAAACTTTCTAGCTTTAGGGCCAAGTTTTCCAAACTTGTGAGAAGTGTCATGGACATATCCCGCTGAACCCCATGGCCGTAGATTATCTAAATTGGTTTTTCACCACGCTATATCTCATAAGGGGTGGAAGGAACTGACTGTGAAGGTACGCGGTTAAGGATGTAGGCCGCAGTCATTATAGCATCCCCCCAAAAAGATATTGGAAGGTTGGCTTGCACCATTATCGACCTAACCATATCTAACAGTGTTCTATTCCGTCTCTCAGCAACACCATTTTGTTGCGGTGTATATGGAATAGTTAACTGTCTGTGTATTCCTTTTTCTTCACATAAAGTTCGGAACTCATCCGAAAGATATTCACGTCCTTGATCCGTCCGAAGAACTTTTATGGTTTTGCCTAATTGATTTTCAACCTCTGCCAAGAAGTGTTTGAAGCAATCTAACGCTTCATAGCGGTGAGCGATCAAATAGACATATCCATATCGTGAATAATCATCTATAAATGTAAGGAAATAGGAAACCCCTTGACGGGTGTTCACACTCATGGGTCCGCAAATGTCGGAGTGGATCAATTGTAAGAGTTCGGTGGCTCTCTTACCCTTTCCGAAAGGCTTGCGACATGCCTTACCGGCTAAACACGATTCACACACAGGAAGATTGACTTTAGCGAGTGAGCCAAGTAAGCCTTCTTGAGCTAACCTTGTCATTCTGTCTTGTCCTATGTGTCCAAGCCAAGCATGCCAAATTTTCGAATCAAGGTTATTATCAGTATTCACCACATAAGACACAGAAAATTTATGATAATCCAAATCTAATTTAAAGAAACCATCCATGAATATAGCATGACCATATATAACATTGTTCAAACAAATGTCAACTTGGTTGCTAGCAAAAGAAAAAGAGAAGTCTAATGCTAATAACGATGAGACTGATAGTAGATTATGCTGAACTCTAGGCGCATAGAGTACTTCATGGAGAGTTAAGACTCGTCCAGTCTTTAACTTGAGTTGATAAACACCAACTCAAAGGACTTCCTCGCTGGAACCATTTCCTATGTATGCTCTTTGCGATCCCGCTGAGATTCGGCGATAATCCACGAACCCTGCTCGATCCCTTGTTATGTGCTTGGTCGCTCCTGAATCTACTATCCATTCAGAATTTGCTCGAGCAACTAGGATATGCGAACAAACATGCACAGTTGGAGAGCAAAGAAATTGGAATACCTTTTTCAGCTCAATGCATTCACGAGCGAAATGTCCCAATTGTCCACAATTATAGCATTTGGCCTTCGACTTGTCTCTCTTTCCACCGCGCTTGCCTCTTTGGCGCTTCGTTGTCTGCCCTGCCTTAGAAGTGGATGCAACATTTTGCCTCTTCCTCTTGAAGTTCTTCTTTGGACCATTCTTGCCATGTTGTCTGCCTCCCTGGGCGACAAGGGCAGTAGCGCGCATGGCTTCCTCGCACTCAGCCTCTAACTCCACTTGGCGAGAGATGTCAGAAAAATTCTTAATGCTCTCATTGTGAGTGAGGATTTGTTTCATGTGAGTCCAAGAGTCTGGCAAAGATCTTATTACACCCTGCACCTGCTGCTCATCAGTGAGATCGTGACCTGCAGACTTCAAGTCGCGGATCATGCTTGACATCATCCTTAGATGCTCAGTCATGTTCTGATGGGGATCTTTTCGGAGGGTCTCAAATTTCAAAACAAAAGCCCTTAACCTCGTGGTAGAGGTTCCTCCAAAAGCAATTTTCAAGTTATCCCACATATCCTTGGCAGTCTTACACTTTTCAAACTCGCCAATCAGATCATCTTGCATGCTGCTTAACAGTGTAAAGCGCGTGCTACGATCTTTGTTGAACCATAACTTGTAAGCCTCTTGATCTCTTCGGTGTTGAGCAGTGTTGCCTTCTGCGAGGCGGGGTCATGGATGTTGTAATGTGATCAAGCAACTCTTGCTCGTTCAAAAGATATTGGATTTTTCGATGCCATATGTCATAGTTAGTGCCATCTAATTATCCCCTTTCGTTAAGTCAGCAATAACATTTTTTGAGGCCATCGATGAATCACTACATTTAAGATAATAATGAGAAGGCTAAGTTGACAATTTTACACATCAGTCTATTTGATCCAAAAATCTACACTATAATATTAAATATTCTCCATATAATAAGATCGAAAGTAGATTTAGAGAACTACAATCATCTCCCATTTATATAAGAATATTTAATGTTATTAGGGTAATTTCGATCAAATAATGTAAAGGGGAGGAACTAACATCTCTCAATTTTTTTTAAGCATGTATGTAATAAACATGAATAGTCAAAAGAATTAACAACAACTAATCATGCTCAAAACATATTCTAATAATTTTGAACAATAATTAATCATGCATGTTCAAATAGCAATTAATCATGCATGTTTCAAACTCTCAACACATGATTTTAAATCATCGGATCATACATAGATTGCTTGAATATAAAGTGCATGAATAAATTTATTGCATGGATTAATACAATTTATTGCATCGAATCATACAATTTATCAAGATCAAACTAACTAATATAATTTATTACATGGATTTAAATAAGACAATCTCATAGTCATGAAGCTAATGATGATCCGAAGTTCTAATAAAATCATGTCTAAAAATGCGATAACATCAGAATAGCTAAACCAATCGTCCGGAGGCGGGTCGGAGTCATGGGACGGCGCCGGGGAACATGCCGTATGTGACGTCGGACTCGTCGTACCGCCAAATTTTCATTATGGTGGCGACGAGAGACCGGGTCAGCATTCCCTACCGGTCCACGTCCAATAATGCGGCTAAGTCGAGCTCGACCACGAGGTCTGCTCGGCAAAATCACATTAGTTCGACGTCTGGCAAGACGGTCAAGTTCATGTCGCCGACGGCCCGACGCCCTCATGCGGGCCTGTTCCACCAGAAAAGTGCGCCTGGGCATGGGTGGACCAGTACCCATGCGCTCAGCCAAGCCAACATGTTCGCGCAGCGCCACGCCTGCACTCTCGCGAACCGTCACGCCTGCATGCATGGGACCACCCATGCGCACTCCAAACTGGCATGCATGGCTGCGAGGACCTCCGTGAACACCTCCGCGCGCGCCAGGGCCGCTGTCACCACGCCCGCCTGCACGACGGCCAGTGTCGCTGACTGCACGTCCACGCCAGCCCGTGTGGCCACGCGTCGCGCGTCTGCGCCATCGGCGCTAGCCAGCGGCGTGGGCCACGCTGCCTCCCGCGTGGTCGCTGGCGCTGGGCTCGCGGGCGTGCTTGCGGGATCGGTGCTCGCCCGCGAGGCCGCGGGCGATGCGGCGCCCACCCGCGCGTGCGTGGCGGCGGGCGACGTGGCGCTCGCCCACGCCCGCGTGGCGGCGGGCGACGCCGCGCTTGCCTGCATCGGGTGGCTGCGGGTGACGCCGCACCCGCCTGCGCCCGCGTGGCCGTAGGCGCCCACGCCCAGGTGGCTGCGGGTGACGCTGCGCCGCCCGCGTCCGCCAGGTCGCGGGCGACGCAGCTCCCGCCCGCGTGCTCGCCTCCGTGCTGGTCCGCCTCGCCGCTGCCGCTGTCGTCACCGTGCGAAGCAGTGCGCGCTGCAGGGTCGTGGGCCTCATAGTCGTGGGCCGCACGCCCTCGCGCATCGCCGCCACCCGCGTCGTCTGCAGACGCGCGAACCGTGCCTCCGCGTCGAACGTCATCCGGATGCGACGAGGGAGAACCGCGCAGTGCTAGAACGTAACTCCGTGCAGTCATCAGTCGCCGAAACGTAATTGGCGCCACGGACTCCTGTGTGGGTGTCGGGCCGGTGCCAACCACGCTATCTCCATCGTCGTCCGTGGAGATCTCCGTCGGTTCAAAGTCATCCTCTTCCATTGCGGCAAGCTCTTGCGCATGAACATCGTCGGACGACATCGTGGAGAGAGGAACGTGAAGGCTCTGATACCAATGTTCGATGTTGATCGAGGTGTTTACCTCGTGTGTTGCAGAATCTCGTAGGATCGGGAAGAAGTCTACAAGAGTCTCCTTCGTAGTTTTCTCTCTCCAAACATCCTCGGGATGCGATGGTGATGCCCCGTGAGAGAAGTCTTGCACTGGAGTGTGAGAGAGAGAGAGAGAGGGGTGACTTGCGCAGGGTTCTTTCTCAAGTGAGAAAATCTTTCTCATGCATGCGCATGGGAGAGTCTTCTGCAAGAGAGTGACCAGAGAGAGAACTCTCCTTGTCTCATCCGCATGGAGAGGAGAACCCCTTTTTCCTCCTGGGAGCCAACCGCCCAGCGGTTTGGTCTCCTGTCAAAGGTTGGCAACCTTTGGATGCCCACGGTGGGCACCCAACTGCCACCGTTTAACAACAACCATACTAATGTTTGCTCCTCCCGTTACTTCAAGATCAATAGCATTCAAGATGCTCACTTGCTGCCACCGTGCAACCGTAGATGTGGTTTTGGTAGGGATAGACGTAAAATTTTTGTCTAGTGAAGTCATCTTCTGATAAGAGTGATTTGTTAGTCATCCAATAAAATCATTTATTTTGAAAAAACCCTCCTAATTGATCGACAAAATAAATATTTTGAGATTTTTTTAATCTAATTAATTGGGTCACGTGACCCCACTAACTGTTTAAGTTGGATACATCTATAGATCTTGTAATATCCTGGCTTGGGCCTCGTATAGGAGATGGTGATATGGCCAACCGTAGCAGTCGGGCATTGGGAGGTGCATCAATAGCTTGGACACGTCGTTGGCCCCGAACACCTTGCGGATGGTCGCGAAGTGGTTGGCGCTCTGCTCACGGTAGAAGTAGGGCGCGAAGACGCACCAGCGCATGCACTTGCTCCTCAGGAGGGCTCAGCAAGTGGAGAGAAGAAAGACTCCACAGTCATATAGGAGAGCTGCGTTGGAGAAGCTAAGACTAAAAAGAGTCCACGTGAGAAAGGACAAAAGAGAGATGGCGGAATTCGTTGTGGAGGAGAGGGCGACGAAAATGAGAGGAATCGCCCTTCTATGTATAGCATAGATCTGTAGCTAGATAAATTTTAGAAACTAGAAGGATAGCTTTTTAGAAAAATGAATTTAAATGTTGTGTTATGAGGTGTTATCGATATTGTATGATTTCCAGCTCTATATTTTTTATTTTTCCTTTTTGAAAACGAGATTTGCACTTGAATATAGTTGTATATAATGTGAATTTGCTCTGATTTATAAGTCTCATTTTCTTGTTCATAGACATGTATTTAATTAAATTACCAATAGTTGTGATCACCGCTCAATCTTATATTTTTATTTCTTTAATTTGAGATTTTTAGCTCTCTAAATTCAGTGCGATTATTTATAAATATCAACTTGACAAAAAATCAAAACTTATAACCAGAATCATAAGATAAGTTCAAAAATTCGTATCTAAACAGTGAGCAATCTCAAAATTAACAAGAACTAATAACTAAAAAAATTAAAAATCCAAATCGTGAATAGAACCGAACCTCCATTTGATTCGTATAGATCTCGATTTGGTTTTAAATTAATTCGGTTCATGAATGCAGTTCAAACCAATCAACGTTCAGCTTTACTTTACAAATCAATTCGATTTGGTTTCAAATTAATTTAAATTGAAAATAACCTTAAACTAAATCAAACCAATCAACGTTCAGCCTTACTATACACCATTCATTCAGAAAAATTTCCCCTCTCCCGTAGCCATGTTATTATTTTTTCCTCGAATGAATGCCCAAAACGAAGCATATCCGCGTGGTCCTCGATCGCGACATTGTACGAAGAAACTTTAGATACTTGGGGTCACGAATCAATGCCGCATATTGCGACACCAACTTGGCCTCTAGTGTAGGCCACCCACCCCATTACTCGGCGTTTACTAGTTAGTCGTTGCACTGGACGTTCCGCGCCCAAACCCATCAAGTTCACCCCGTCTCAGAGGTCAGACCCACAGGGCCCATCTCGTGTCGTGTCGTGCGCCAGGGAGAGGCGAGCCCCGGGCCGATCTGATCGAGCTATTTTTATTTTTTATTTTATTTTTTTATAACTGTATCAACCGGATCGTATCCATACATTTTGATTCGGTTCATACCAACCAGAGTTCATCACGATCAACTTTGATCAGACCGTTTCACAGTTAGAAGTAAGTGTGCACGGATCCATGTGGTTCGATTTAAATCAAAATTTTGAATTAATTTAAATGAAAATAATTTTCATAATATTTATATATTTAAAAAGATGATCAATTTTAACAATTATGTATATTTGTAATTAAATTTATAATATATATATATATATATAATTATACTAATAATATCAATTTATTCAGTTCAATTCAATTCAATTTCGCGAGAGTTGTGAAACCCAACATAATCCAAGAATCAAACTGCACCGAATCAATCGATCAGATTCCTGTTTTTTTAATTTGAATCAATCAATCCATTCGTACCCTTACCCTACCCACGGGGTTGCTGGGTGAGTGCGCACAAGGGGGGTCCGTGAACGTCGAACTAAAGGGTAATCAATTAAAGTTGGGAAAGATTTGGACGTCTCGGTAGTGTGGATGAATGGGTTGTTGAACTTTAAACCATGAGCTTATCGATCGATTAATGCAGATTTTTTGTCGAGGTGGAACTGTACTTATATGTTAAATGTTCGAGCTTAATTTGTTTCTTTTCCAAGTTCGAGCTGTTTATATTGGATGCCGACCGAGTAACTTGAATGATAACGAGTGTAATTAACCCACCAAGTTTATGGACCGTTGCATTCGAAGCTTGGCATCTTCTGCATGTGAAGTCTCCACTGTGTAGCGCTTGCTCATGTTTGGCCATTACACTTATAAATAAAAACGATTATATATATTTTTAGTAAGTGACAAGAGCAGATCCCCCGCACTTTGTACACCCTAAATCTAAAACATCGAGTATGACCTATAGTTGAGATTACAGAGATTGTCTAAGATCGACGTAATTTATATTTCTAAGTAATGTCGATATGATGGAGATTATTTAAAATCGACGTGACTTTCTGAGTAAGACCGAGATGAAAGAAGTTGTTTAGATGAGATAGATTGTCTAAAACTGACGTGACTCATCTTTAGGTAAAGCCGAAGTGAAGAACATTGATTAAGGTCGATGTGGCTCATCTCTGAGTAAAGTCAGGACGATGGTGGTTCTCTAAGATCGATGTGGCTTATCTCTAGGTAAAGCCGAGATGGGGGAGGTTGTCTGAATCCAATGTGGCTCATCTCTAGGTAAAATCGAGATGGGGGAGGTTGTCTGAAGCTGACGTGGCCATCTCTAGGTAAAATCGAGATGGGGGAGGTTGTCTAAAGCCAACGTGACTCATTTCTAGGTAAGATCGAGATGAGGAAGGTTGTTTAAGACTGACATGGCTCATGCAACTGCCCGCTTTTAGACCGTTAGACTACACATGGCATGTCGGCATGGGCTGACCCATATAGTAACATGACATATTTGATAACGACGTGCTTGGTACGACCACGTGGGCCGGTGGGCGTGACAACAAGGTATGCCCGATATGTGGCAGGGCACGCCGAGTGTGTCGGCACGGAGTGTCTAGTATGGTGAAAAAATGCTATCCACGTATGTCAGGCCGAAGGAGTCCACGTTGATCCAAGGTGAATGCTCGTTGGACCAGAAGATAGGCCAACCTCTATAAAAGGGAAATCACTAGACCTGTGAGAGAGATGGAATTTGTTTTGCTCTTAACTCCTATACAGTTCTCGGACACCTACTAACTTGAATGTTGGAGTGTCCCCCCACCGAGCTCCCTCAATGGTCTTGTAGGTCTCAGACTCGAAGCGAAGCATTCCTTGTCAATTACGCACAGACTCCTCATGTCACCCCAACTCCAATCGATGTCTTTGAGCAACCGTATCATTTGGCGCCGTTTGTGAGAAGCATTACTAAAAGTTAGTATGGCTTCCTTTACTCTCTCTTTATTTGATCTTGGACGTCTTGATGGCCGACGTGGAGGCTATCGAGGTGGTGTAACTGATATGGAGTTCCTGACGGCCGATGTCCTTATGACCGACGTAGAGACTACCGAGGTGGTATAACAGATCTGGAGCTCATGATGGCCAACGTGGAGGCTCCTAAAGGTCGAGATGGAGGGGATTCTCATGAGCTTTCGGACGAGTCACTATTATGCATCGTCTAGGTAAGGTCGAGATGGGGGGGATGCCAACAAGCTATTCGACAGGTCGCTATTAAGCATCATCATGAGTTGTCTGACGAGTTGCTATTAAACATCATCACGAGCTATCCGACAAGTCACTGTTATGCATCGTCTGGGTAAGACCGAGATGGAGGGGATGCCGATGAGGCTCATCTCTAGGTGAGGCCAAAATGAGGGGGGTCACAAGTTCCTTCTCTAGGTAAGGCTGAGATGGAGGGATGTTTACCAGGCTCATCTATGGGTAAGGCTGAGATGAGGGAGGTCACAAGCCCCGTCTCTAGCTAAGACCGAGATGGAGGGGTGCCGGCTAAGCTCATCTCTGGGTAAAACTGAGACATGACAGGTCGCAAGCCCCATCTCTGGGTAAGGCAGAGATGATAGTTGTCACAATCCCCATCTCTAGGTAAGGCCGAGATGGAGGAATGCCGATCAGGCTCATCTTTGGGTAAGGCCGAGATGAGGGAGGTCACAAGTCCCATCTTGGGTAAGGCCGAGATGGAGGGGTGCCAACCAGGCTCATCCCTAGGTAAGACTGAGATGAGGGAGGTCATAAGTCCATCTCTGGGTAAGGCTGAGACGGAGAGATACCGACTAGACTCATCTTCGAGTAAGGCCAAGATTAGGGAGGTCACAAGCCCCATCTTTGGTTAAGGCCGAGATGAGGGACCTACCATGAAGCAAGTGTGTATCACCACGTGAGGAATCCGTCTCTCAGCAACAACTTCACCCTGACTCAGTGATGACTTGACATGAGGCTGGAGGGGGGGGGGCAATGACATGGGTAGATCCCACGCACTTTGTATATCTTAAGTTCATGCCGACAGTCGAAATGAGAAAGATTACTTAAGGCCGATGTAACTCATCTTTGGGCAAGGTCGAGATGAGGGAGGTTGCCTAAGGTTGACTGGCTTATCTCTGGGTAAGGCTGAGATGAGTAAGGTTGCCTAAAACCGATGTGGCTCATCTCTAGGTAAGGTCGAGATAAGAGAGATTGTCTAAGACTGGCATGGCTCATCTCTGGATAAGGCTGAGATGAAGGAGGTTGCCTAAGATTGACGCTGCTCATCTCTAGGTAAAGCCGAGATGAGGGAGGTTCTCTAAGGTTGACATGACTCATCTCTGGGTGAGGCCGAGATGAGGAGATTGCCTAAGGCCAACACGACTCATCTCTTGGTAAGGTCGAGATGAGAGAGGTGCCTAAGGCCGACGTGGCTCATCTTTGGGTAAAGCCGAGATGAGGAAGGTTGTGTAAGGACGACGTGGCTCATGCAACCGCCCGCTTTTCAAACCTTCGATTGCATCTGGCATGCCGGTATGGGCCGACCCGTACGGTAAAGTGGTGTGCTTGATAACGACGTGCTTGGTATGACAACGTGGGTCGTTGAATGTGACGGCAAAGTATGCCGTTATGGTGGTAGGGCATGTCACGTCTCGATAAATCATGGTTTATCGAAAAGAAACAACATATCAAATTAAAATACCCTTGTAAGTGTATATATATATAATAACAACGGAAGTTACAAGATGAGAATTGTACCAAGAATCTGCTAAATGCCACAGGAAATTTTTACAACTGAACACACTATCTTGTTAAAAGAAAGGAAAACTTCTAAGTCTGTTCACTGCAAGGTACTCAGCGCACATTTTCTCCCTAAGAGCTTGAACCTTCTTGATCACCTGGAAAGAGTATAATTGAATGAGCAGTAGTGTTCAGTAAGATTTGCCCTCTACTTTATAAGGGAAGACATGAATTGAAAATTACGTGAAAAGAATAGAATATCAACGAGTGCGTACAATATATTGAGAAATTGTAACAAGTATATATATCAGGAGTATAATTAGGTATATCAGGAGTGTAATGGTAAATGTGCATAATCAACAAGAAAACACTGAAGTAAAAGAAGTACTTAATGTGAGTTGCCCTTCATCATTTATCTAGCAAGTAATAATTTATTCAAATCACATAATAAATCATGAAAATATCGACTAATCTAGCATATAATAATGTCATATCAAATATTCGGTAGATCCATTATCGTTCTGTGGGGTCAGAAAACGAATTTAAGTGCTCCTTCTGAAACTGGATCGACCCCACATATGCACATGTATTAAATTCACGAGAGTCCGAAGACCCAATAATGAGTCATCTCATTTCCATTATTGTCAAACTTTTAAATATAGTAAAAAAATAGTATTTGGGCAACAATTACGGATAATGAGGTTATATAAAGAATTTGACTCATTGAAAGAAGAATCACAAGGCATATATCATAGGCTATGTATCATATGTATGAAATGTGTGAAAGTTGATTATTGGAACTTTTAAGAGTCAATCCAGAAGAGTATATAATTTTTCTGAGCAAAAATTTTAATGTACAAGGGTTACTGATAGAATTGTCCCAGGTGAAGTTAAACTGACAAGTTAGGCTGACTTGGGAACAAGGCTCGGTTAACCTGAAAACATGGTAGGTAAATCACCATACATTTCAAGTTTTATGATAGGATCGGTCAACTAGTTCATAGAAATCGGACGACCAACTAGAGAGAATCAGTCGACCGAATGAATAAAAGTGGTCGACCGGTTAGACAAAGTCAGTCAACATAAGAAGGAAAATCAGTCGATCATTCAAATAAAATCAGTCAACTAAATAATAAAAATCGGTCGATCGTTCCTCCCAGAGTGGTCTTGATGTTTTAGATGAGGAGAATCGATCAACCGAATCACGATGATTGGTCAACCAATTCCAGCTACCCAAACCCATTCTATACAGATTTCCCTTATGATTTGGGTACAAATCAGAGGTTCTTGATCTAGGTGTAGTTTTGCAATCAAACAATCAAGGAATAATCGGGTGATAAGGAGAGAGTGAAAAACCTACATGACGATGAGAATTGAAAGCCTTCTCTCCTCTTCTTCTCCCTTATTAGGTGTGACCTTCTACTGCAGCAACAGAAGAGACAACGACAGTAACACAAGAAGGGAAAGCAGGTGGCCATAGTATCGTGCCAAAGCATTTAAGGGGTTTATATAGACTTCTAAGGTCAAGCATGCAAAACAAGTAGGTAAGTTTTATATGCATGAGAGGACCCCGAGTGGGTCGAATGGCAAGGTCACTCACCTGCGGGTGGGAGGTCTTGGGTTCGACTCCCGGGGGGGGCTTACCTGGTTTGCACTCAATCTTCGAGGGGTGTAGGCCCGGGATTTTTCCGATCAAGTGGGGTGAGGGCGATACGGGTACACGAAAATTAGGGGCTGCCAGGTTTTGACCCTGGGGCCCACGAACACCAATCTTTGAGTCCACCAAACCACACAGGGCGGGATTTCCTCGTTATAAAAAAAAAGTTTTATATGCATGTAAAACACAAAGGTAACACGTTGTGGTGATAAGCCTTCTCGTCTCTCTAACTCGATTCAATGCCTTAGCCACGTTGGGAGAGATTTTTCTCGGCTTGTAACACGTAACCCCAACACATATTATAGATTTCCTTCCCGGTTAAAAAGTTTATGTAATCACGTAACTCTGATTACGTAGGTTACGTAAATAGATTTTAATTAGTTTAGACCCCTTTGGGTCTTCAATTTAGTATCCCAACGATGTTTAATCAAGATGAGATTTCAAATATATAAGCTAATCATAACGTGTTATATTTTATGGTGATTTTAGTTCAATATCTCAAAATAAAATTTCGTCAAGTGAAAATTATCCTAAAAATAATTGAATCAAGTTAATCTTGATATATGTGCTTCAATAATTCTCGATATTCATATTATTAGAATTAACAATTTTTTTTGATAATTATGATAGTTTTAGATTTAATCATGTTATCGAAGTTCGGTGATGCCCCATTGGGATATGCGTGGCTGGAAATGGTACCGACATGTGATAGGGTGTGTCTTATATTTCTTTGAATTTCAATATCTAAGTTTCCTATGCATGTATGTTACGTTTAGAGGAATTTATAATTTCTTAGAAAACCAATATTAATCTATGGTGTTACAGGGCACGCCAGACGTGATGGCACGGGGTGTCTAGTATGGTGGAAAGATGCCATCCACGTTGGTCTAAAGGAGTCTACGTCGGTCCAAGGTGATTGTTCATCAGACCGGAGGATAGACCTATTTCTATAAAAAGGAAAGCACTTGACCAAGTAGAGATATGCAATCTATTTTTGCTCTTAACTCCCCTACGGTTCTGAGCCACCTACTGACTTGAGATTCGGAAGTCCCCCCACCGAACTTCCTTGATGGTCTTACAGGTCTCGGGGCTAGAAAGAAGCATTCCTCATCAGCTACGCGCGAACTCCTCCACGTCACCTCAGCTTCAATCGACGTCTTCGGAGCAACCATATTAGTAAGTGTTGAGGCTGAGATCTCTTGGGCCAACAAAGATAGGGAAGAGTTGTCCTCATGGGTGTCTGAGAAGAACTTCATCGGGCATTGATGGAGTAGTGGGAGACGAAGTTATTGCTCGATTAGACTTGCACAAAAGTCAAGTTCGAAAGTTAATTTATGCGATCGACCGTCCGACATTCAAACTAGAAAATGTAGAGGTAAGAAAGAAATAGTAGGCCGAGAAGTGAGTACGAGATGGATAAGTAAAAAATTTGCAAGAGCTGACCTCTATCCCCCCTTTATATGTGTCCCTTGCATTAGCTTTATAGTCGCTGAGGAGATCCCTTCATGGGATGGGAACTGTTTGTCGCTACACCTCTGGCCACCATCTGTTTCGGGTAGGGATCCCGAGTGTTAGCACCATTATGCACCATAATTGGCGAGTAATGGGTCTAAACTGACTGTTGCGCTAGATAGTCGTGGACACTACAATCCTGGCCTTGATCAATGTCTATCATTATTTTAGGATAGGAAGATCTCAACTTGACCTAGAGGATCTAGTTGCTCTTACTTCTCAAGCCTGACTTTATGATATCAACATAAGGCCCCCACTCCCAAGGTGGGTCTCTGTCGAGATCTTGAGTTGGTAGTAACTTGATGACCGACCTCTAGTTGTGAGGTGGCAACTCGGAGTATGGTTAATCTCTATGTTAGAGAGCGTGGTTGGCAACCATGAGCATGACTGACCTCTGTGTTGGAGGTGGCAGTTTGGAGCATGACCTACCTCTATATTGGAGGCAGCAACATGAAGCATGGCTAATTAACCTCTGTGTTAAAGAAGGCAGCACAGAACATGACTGACTTTTGTGTTAAAGATGGCAGCTCAGAGCATGACTGACCTTTGTGTTATAGCTGGTAGTTCGGAGCATGGCTGACCTATGTGTTAGAGCTAGCAACTCGAAGCATGGATAACATCTGTGTCAGATGCGGCAGCTTGGAGCATGGTCGACTTCTATACTAGAGGTGGCAGTTTAGAGTATGGCCAATCTCTGTGTAGGAGGTGGCAATCTAGAGCATAGCCGACCTCTATGTTAGAGGTGGTGGGTTAGAGCATGTCTGACCTTTATGTTGGAGATGACACTGGAGCATGGCCAATTTCTATGTTAGAGGTGACAGCGCGAAGCATGACTGACAACTACGTTGCAAGCGGCAATTCAAAGCATTACCGACTTTTGTGTTAGAGATGACAACACAAAATATGACCAACCTCTATGTCTAAGTGACAACGCAGAGCTTTATCAACCTCTACAATTCTCGAACCTTGATATCTCTATGCCTCTAGGTGGAACCATGATTGTTTGTTGATGCTTCTTTCCCACATGCATTCGACACTTACATTGAGGCCGAGATGCTCTTCTCGACCGACTAGAGTAAGTAATATGGTAATATGAAGACGAGAGATTTAAACTTAGATAGCCAAATTAAACGTAAAGAATATTAACCATTGAATTACTCTCAACAAAATTGTGTGCTTAGTAGGTAGAATTCGTCCTCTCATTTCTTTACCTCCTGTCGTCTAATTAACATCGGTCCACGCGAGTCCTCCCAGTACAAAACAGATCCGTCGTCGCTGCCGACAACGATGGAGTTTGCCGACTTGGGTAGGTCCAAGTACTTAACTGAGAACAATGGAATATTGGTGGGGTTATGCAAATAGAACAACCAGTTGTCGCTAGTAATGGACGCAGTGGTGTAGCTTACAGAACAACCCCCCCTCCGCTCACGAAGTCACGATCATCTCTCTCTCTCCGATCTGCTGTGCTACCTGGTGGGGGGCGTCGGAACATTCATGAGGCGCGATGCCAACTGGGAGTTTAATTAAAGCGGAAAGAAGACATCTCCTTTCCCCGTGTTTCCAGCCTCAACAATGCGCCGTCTTCTTGACGGCGCCACCGCTGCACGTGGTTGGGAAATTGGGAGAGGACGAGGAGGCCGCGGCGGAGGAGGTCACC
The DNA here is from genome assembly GCA_014218235.1 of Colocasia esculenta. Lineage (NCBI taxonomy): Eukaryota > Viridiplantae > Streptophyta > Magnoliopsida > Alismatales > Araceae > Colocasia > Colocasia esculenta. Next base: position 92,114,671 of record CM024765.1, on the reverse strand, counting down.
TTCCATGAATAGGGAGCAGACCGTATAATGAGATGTTATCACTCGTCTCTAAAAGAGTGACTTGTTCATAAAGGGAACAGAGAAACCTCTTCTAAACGGAGGATATGGAGATTTTTTTTATACTTTATAAGGATGAATTTAGTATGGTGATACTACAGTTTTCTAGATGAAGTGAAAAGGATCTAATTAATCGTAAAGTTTAATTATTAAATTTGATTTAAATGATAAAACCACTTATTAAATATGAGTCTGTCTATTGAAATTAGGTTATTAAATGAGTCCCATGAAACACCAATAAATACTTGGTGATAGAATAAGCTCTTGATATAACATCTTGGAACACAACGAACATAAAATTAGTTCAACCTACACTCTACGCCTATTTCAATAGATCTTAACTTGACAGATAACTTAGGCTCCTAACAATGTATTTCCAATTAAAATTAACTTCATAGAAAATTTTAAACTCTTTAATTAAATTTTAAAAATTTAATAGAATCACATTACCCTATTGGACTTAAATTAGATCCGTCTATGACAAGTATATAAGCCCATAATGATAGTCATATCTACAGCCACCCCACATAAGATCAATAGAGAGGTTCGACCCACATAAATATAGAGAAAGTTGTTTAACTAGAGATATGATATTCTAGACCTATCAACCGATCTAGAATCGTTCACTCTCTTGTTCTCTCTCTCTTATTGAGATCTGATTTTGTCATCAAAATTTTTTCTTTAACATCTCATTTTTACGATCTTCTGATCCTCTGCTTCTTCTTGTAGGTCCCTCTCTCATGGACCCAAATCGTCATCAAAATTTTCATCTCCCCAGATCATCCGATAGTCTGTTGTGGTTCTAGCTCCCTCATCTCTAAGAAATATTTAGTAAAAGTTGATAAATTTATACAATAACTCTTAGTTAACTCAAAAAGTAATTAGTAAGGCACATAACCTATCAAGATCTCCTATAAGTGTCGATAAGTCTTGATAAACTAAATTAATATTTTTTATAATTTTATTTGTCAAATTAAAAAATAGAATACAAAATATGTACTCATAAATAATTTCTTAATAAATAAGTCATCTTCACGGATTGAGATTTTCTGCACCATTTTTACACTATTTGTTTACACCATAATTTTTATTTTTTTTAAAAAATACAACATTATTTAATTATTATAAAAATAGTGAATTTTATTAAAATCCCATTTGCAAATCCAAAGAGAATATGAGTCAGGTCAACTTTAAGAGAATGACTCATTTTCTTAGAGTTTTTCCATTCTCAATGAGATTTTAATAAAATTCACTTTTTTATAATAATTAAACAACTTTATACTTTTTTATTTTAAAAATATTTAGTGTTTGTGGTGTAAAAAAAAGGGAGATTAACTGTTGGTCCCTGGCAGGGACCTCACATTATTTTCAGGTCCCTGTCAGGTAATTTCCCACCCTTTTCGGTCCTGCTTTATGCAGAACTTATTTTATGTCCTACTTTTAATCCTGTTATCCTCCCCCGTTATCCCATAAGTGTGTAACTGTTATTCCAAAAGTGTGTAATTGCGTAAGTACGAACTTACACAGTTACATGTGTAACTGCGTAAGTATGTAAATCATGTAACTTTGTAAATATGTAATTACATATTTATACAGTTACTCATGTAACTTTGTAAATACCTAATAATTTATAGAAATAAATATTTACTTACTTATTGGAAGAATTACCAATCAATCCCTAATTTTGAAGGATTTATTTTTAGGTCTTTGAGTTACATAATTATAGAAGAATGGACTTTCAAAAGGGCTTACCTAGTTACCAGGGACTTACCTAGTTACAGAGTTGCATGTGTAATTACACACTTACGTAGGTAAACCCCTCTGTACTGTAATTACCTAGTTACCAGGGACTTACCTAATTACAGAGTCCCTGAGTTATGTGTAACCGTTATCCCAAAAGTGTGTAACTTCGTAAGTACGTACTTACACAGTTGCATGTGTAACTGCGTAAGTATGTAAATTCTGTAACTTTGTAAGTATGTAATTACATACTTATGCTGTTACACATGTAACTTTGTAAATACTAATAATTATATAAATAAATATTTACTTACTTACTGACAGAATTACCAATTAATCCCTATTTTGGGGGATTTATTTTTAGGTCTTTGAGTTACATAATTATAGAAGAAGGGACTTACATAGTTTCATAAAGACTTACCTAGTTACCAGGGACTTACCTAGTTACAGAGTTGCATGTGTAATTACACACTTACGCAGGTAAGCCCTTCTGTACTGTAATTACCTAGTTTCAGGGATTTAACTAATTACAGAGTCCTTAAATTACATACTATGTAACTTTATAATTACATGTATAGTTATAGAGCATGCAGTTACAGAATTACATTTCTAGTTACATAGTATGTACATGTGTAATTACACACTTACATGCAGTTACAAAGTTACACATGTAACTCTGTAACTACATACTTATGCAGTTATATGAATTACATACTTACGCAGTTACAGTAATTACACATGTAACTCTGTACTAGGTAAGTCCTAGGTAACATTTGAAACTAGGCAATCCCTGATAACTAGGTAAGTCATTCTGAAACTATGTAAGTATGTAACTAGGTAAGCCCTAATTACATACTGACAAACTTATAAAATCTCTATGTAGTTACAGAGTTACATGTGTAACTACATAAGTATGTAATTATATACTTACGTAATTATAAGAATTACATACTTACGCAATTATACATATAACTCTGTAAATATATATTTTCGTAGTTACATATTTAACTATGTTACTACTTCATACCTTGTTACATAGTTACAGGAAGAAATAATTACAAACTAATGCATAAAAATTATGTACTTACATACTTCCAGAGTTACATGTGTATGTGTAATTACATAGTATGTACATGTGTATATAATTACCACTTATATGTAGTTACAGAGTTATACATGTAACTCTGTAGTTACATACTTACGCAGTATAGGAATTACACATGTACTCTGTAACTAGGTAAGCTCTACGTAACTTTCGGTAACTAGGTAAGTCCTGATAACTAGGTAAATCTTTCTGAAACTATGTAAGTCTTAACTAGGTAAGTTTTAGTTACAGTTACATACTTATAAAATCTCTATATAGTTACTGAGTTATATGTGTAACTGCATAAGTATGTAATTATATACTTACGTAGTTATAGGAATTACACACTTATGCAATTATATATATAACTCTGTAAATATATACTTACGCAGTTACATATTTAACTATGTAACTACTTCACACATTGTTACATAGTTACATGAATAAATAATTACAAACTTAAAACGTAAAAAACTATGTACTTACATACTTACAGAGTTACATGTGTATGTGTAGTACATAGTATGTACATGTGTAATTACACACTTACATGTAATTACAGAGTTACACATGTAACTCTATAACTACATACTTACGTAGTTACAAGAATTACATATGTAACTATGTAATTAGGTAAGCCCTAGGGTAACTTTTGGTAACTAGGTAAGTCCTGATAACTAGATAAATCCTTCTAAAACTATGTAAGTATGTAATTAGCTAAGCCCTAATTATAGAGTTACAATCTTATAAAATTTCTATGTAGTTACAGAATTATATGTGTAACTGCATAAATATGTATTACATACTTACACAGTTACATGATTTATATATTATGTAGTTATACATGTAACTGTGTAAATACGTACTTACATAGTTACACATTTTTAGGATAACAGTTACACACTTTTGAGATAACGGGGGTTAAAAGTAGAGACTTAAAAATAAATCTTACATAAAGCAAGAACCGGAAGGGGTGAGAAAACCTGACAGAGACCTGAAAATAATGTCAGGTCCCTGCCAGGGACCAATAATTAATTCTCCCTAAAAAAATGATGTTAGAAATTAGTGGAGAGGATCCGCGTCCCATCTTCACCTCCCACCATCATTTGTCGTCTGCTTATAGGGGCTGCCATGCATGATGCCCTGTGTGGCAAGCATATGCGGACCTACATAATAGAAATTTTAAATTTATAATAGATTTAAATTTTTTCATTATATTAACTCTGATCATAAACTTTTTAAATAGAGTGACCCCACTAACTTTGTAAAATAAATTTAAGGATGCACTTTGTTTATTGAAGTGACTCCATTACGTAAAGAGAAAGATTTAATATATATTTTTATTACACTTAAGTGACTAGACATTAAACTTATGTGACACTTAATAATTAAATTATCATTTTATCACTCTCTATATAAAATGTGTCACATAAATTTAATACTTAATTATATTACACTTACAAATAATAAAAAAATACACTGAACCTTTCTATTAAATAAAATTTTATAAGTCCGCCCACACCTAAACAGACGGTGCATGTCCAAACACAGATGGTGGTTTCATCACTTTTGGAATTAATGCCCGTCCGAGATGGGCCGCCTCTTCTTCCACTAGCTTTAGCACTCGATGATGTCCACGGTCTTCCCCGCTTATTTTCACATTTGACGGCGAGGGATAGCAAAGGGCCCGCGTCGTGCCACCGGCGGCCCCGCCGCAGAGAACCCCGGCCACAATACGACGGCGGCCAGCGCGTTGACCAAGCAAATGGCGGGGGACGTGGGTTGGTCGTCGTTTCGGCGCGGGCACGCGGAGTGCGGTGGTGTCGCCATCCCCGGCGACGAGAGTCTCCACACCTGCCCCGCGCACTGCACCCGATTGGACTTCTGGCCGGTCTCCGTGCGGCCGGCGCAAGGAATCGTTCCCGTTCGTGGTTGGTCATTCCGGGACAAGACAAGTTGTGAATTTTAAGGTTTATTTATTTATGCTTTTTTTTTAGTGGAGTTGTGATTAAAATGTAGTTTTTCGTTTGCAAGGGATGTGTTCGTAGTTCTTCCACACGGATAAATATGATATTACTGAGAAAATTTTCTCTTGTCTAATCACACAGTCATCACTATTTCTTTTTTATGTTGGATGTGGACATTAGTTTATAACCTCCATTCACCTATTAATGGCCAGTGTATTGTGGAAGATTTAATCTTTTGATATCTGCAGTTTCTACGGTTAATTGCGCGTTAATTTGCTCGAACGACCCAAGTGCCTAAAATGTTAGGGTGCCGTACGCGTTTGTTTTATTGCTCTTCTTTTCACACATTTTCCCACTAAGATGATAGTTGAACTCCATAACTTATATTCTTAAATTAAATAATGAGAACGGAAAAAGGCAATAAAGATCAATTATCGTGGATGAAGCTAGAGGAGGAGTTCACATTCGATATTTTAGAAGAGAGATGGATGGTACTAAGAAATGGAATCAGGTGGTGTCTGACGATCCAGAGATTTTTTAAAAAACTAGTCTATCAAATCATTCTTAGATTTTTTTTTAAAATATTTTTTTAATTAAATTTGACTCCTTCCTAACGTATACAAAAAAACTAGTCACAAATCATTATTATGATTTTTTAAAATATTTTATTTATTAAATTTGACTTCTACCTAACGTATAAAAAAAACTAGCTTATCAAATCATCCAGCCGACGCTGGTTGTTCTGTGTGTCAGCGTAGGTGGGTGGTGGGGCTGGTTTCACCGTTGGACGTGACCGTCCTCCGCGACGGCGTATGAGGATGGGAAGAAAAGATGTGAAAACCAATGGTGGGGGCCCCGTCCGTGGGGCAGGAAGGCGACGGCGCCGGGCCGAGCAGGCGGAAAGCGGAGGGAAGGTCGATTTCTAGGGCTCCCGCGTATCCCGACCCCCGTCCGCCTCCTTCGTCGCGCTGCAATTCGAGTCAGGGTCTCCACGGACAGCTGCCGCGGACTGCGGAAGGGACGAGCAACAGGTTGAGGGGAGCGTGGTGATCGTGCAGAAGCGGCACCAGCAGTGGTAGGCGGCTGTTGACGTTTGGGAGTGGGATTTTTGAAGCGTGGTTGAGCATCGCGGGGAAGGAGTGCGATTGGCAAGCCTGGGTCGGGAATTAGGTCGGTCATCGGTGGTTTCTTTTCTGCTCTCTTCTACCCTACAGGAGATTCCGAAGGTGGTGGGAGAAGAGGGAGGGAGTAGGTTCGACGATTGAAGAGGAGACGTTTAATGTCCGCCCGAGACCAGAGGTGCTGTTCTTCTCCTTGCGCTTTAGATTTGCGTTCTGGAATTTTTCGTTTTTGATCTCCCCACGCTGCTCCATTTGTTTTTTTCCCTCTTTTTTTTGTTTGCTTTCATTCTCCTGTTTTGTGATTCATCTTGCCCCATGGAATTTGATTTAGTATGTATGGTGATACTGCGAAAAGTGAAGATAAAAAGGATTTCTTTGATACTCATGTTGCAACGACTCTGGGGAAGCAGAAATCAGGGTTTTTACTTGCATTATTAAGAGCTACTATTTTTTTCTTTATTTCTTCTTCCGGGAATTGCGTGTAGCTCACCATTGAAGAGAATAAGATGGAAATGAAGGCAAAACATATGGAGAAGGATAAGAAAACAGGGGATGTAGGGATCAAATAACCAGAATAACTTGGTGAGACTAACTCGGATACAGTAGTTATATTGCTCATTAGACATGTGGTTTACCCAAAGATGCAAAAATTTGTCCTGTGGTTGGACAACTGATGTTGAAGTGCATATTACAAGATCACGGAAATTCATTGACACAAGAAAAACACGGCCAAGCTGAAATCTAGGAGACAAGAGAGAAGGCTTTAAAAGTTTTTGGTGCCTAGCAACAAGAAGGGAAGGACTGATGACCTCTTAACGGAAAAGGAAAGAGGGAAAAAAAAGGGGGACAAAGGTAAAGGATTAAAATAGTGAAAAATTGACAAGGATGTTTGGAAGGTGGATGAACCTTTACCTGAAAGCACATATTGAATAAGAGTTGACAAGGATGTTCTTAAGTTTGCCTTGAGATGGATATTATCATAACTAGTCAAGGTCATGTGCAATAGCAATATCGAATGAAATATGACTCAAAGGTTAGGGCTGTCAGGCATTTGTTATGTTGCCAGTCCTCTTTTGTGTTTTATAATCCCCATAGAACTTTCCCGCCCTGACACTATCATATGATACTTGTGTTTCTGTTCAAACAATAAAATGTAATTGTATACACTTAATAACCTCATATTAAAATAGTTTGTTTATTCTGCAGTCCTTCCTTTCCCTCTCTTGTGGAATAAAACTATGTCAAGGACCTTCCTTTTTCATGGCATACTGCAGCCCCTTTCCCTCTCTTGTTTGATCTCAGAGTCCTCTTCAATTTCATGTTCAGCTGTATATGAAATATTTGTTGATCAAGAATGTTTAACGAGTATTTATCTTTCCATGCTTTAGAGTACTGTAATGTATATATAGCCTCAGAGTGCTGGAAGACCACAGTATCAGATATGAGCTGGTGTTGCTTCGATCTCTCACTGTTGTGGAAAAAGGATCTTTCTTTCTCACGACAGGACCTGAGTGGTGAGAACATGCAACCTTTTGCTTGTTGAATGCTTATATTGGATTCTACATGTAACAGAAACATGCATCCTTTTACTTCTTAAGTGGTTATATAGCATTGTATATGTTGACTATGAGTTATGCATTACTTTAATGGGATTTTGCAATTTAATGGATAGATTTAGTAGTTAATTTTTGTTTCAGCGTGAAGAATCCTCGCTTTTCTTTAATTTATGTCTTTGATTGTTTAGAAAGACTGTTAACTTGTGTAGATGTTGCTATTTTAGTCATTTGACTTTGTGATCTAATTATCTCATTTTAAACACCATTCATTGGTTTCAATAAGATGTTGTAATGATATCAAACAGCAGTCATAATCGCAAATATCCAAAATAACTCTACAAGCAAAATAACATCTCATGTTTCAATTTTTTTTTCATGTCACAGAAAAAGCCAGGCTTGTAGGACAGTGTGGAAGTGAAACATAAATGAGGGTAAAAATATCATGCATTCCATTCAGTAACGCTTTCATTCATGTGCAGATGAAGAAAATATTCTGCTCTAGTCCTAAGGTTAACTGCCAATAAAATTCACATATTTTCTGTCATAAAGAAGAAGGTCCACAGGAGAATATAAATTCTTAGGTAAATAGAGGATAGATACTGAAGAAGCACCTCTGCTGAAATTTTGAAATTGTTCAATCGCTGCAAGTGGTTTTGTTGACCTTTTGCATTTGTCTTGTAAGTTGGCTAACTGCTTCTTATAATTACGTGTACCTCTTTTTCCCACACAGGTTTTTCATCAGGCAAGAATGTCAAGGTTTTCTCCTATAATGATCTGATGTTGGCTACAGATAAGTTTCATCCAAGTAATAAGATTGGTCGAGGGGGTTTTGGAACTGTCTTCAAGGTACATGGATTCACCAAAATTGCTAACTTTTGGATCCCTTATTCATGTCAAGGATATCGGCCTCTTTGTCTTTGGGCATAAATGAGGCTCTCTTATCATTCAACATGTTTACTGACTTGTATGCTTTTATATTTCAAATGCAGTCTCCTGTGAATCATGGTGTTCATCCATGTTTGTATCTCTTGCAATCCTTACTTGACTCCCCTACTTGTTCTTCTTGAACAAAAGTTTATTATACCAGTTATTTTATTGAACAAACAGAGATAATACAACCAAATAAGGAGAGGAGAGGTTCCTCATCCTAAAAGAAGAACACTCAAAACAACACTAGGCTAAGGTAGCTGTGAAATTTCGCTTCTCCAGACATCCCCTGGTACATGCAACAAATGCCTACTCCAACTATAAAAAAAAGAAAAAGCTCCACAACCGTCTTTTCAGAGTAAATTTTACTTCCCCAGAAGACACAATCATTTCTTTTCCCCAAAATGGTCCAGTGAACTGCATGAGGTTGCGGCATAATAATGTGGAGTTTAACTGAAGTAGAGGAAGTAATATGTTGATGGTCTGCCATAATTGATGGATGTTACTGAATCCGAGTTGAACAGAAAAATTCGGATCAAAGATTCTCCACACCTTTCTTGAAATAGGACAAGAGCACATCAACTGATCAACATCGTCATCCACACTGTTGCATAGAACACGATCAATATGCCCGTCTGATCTCCATTGCCTTCTGTAGACTTTAGCTACGATCCTTTTTCCAAACATCAACAGCAAAAAGGTTTTAACTTTTATGGTGTTTTAACCTTCCACCCATCATGAAATCTCTGATAAGGTGCACACAAATCCTTAAGCGAATTAGAAAGGATTTGACCATGAATGGTCCAGGATTAGACCCCCAAATAGCTCTATATGCGTGTTAGCTTCCAAAGTTAAATGCTGAATTCTGTTTAGTGAGGTTACATATACATCTTCCTCACCCTCCTTGATATTTCTGCCAAGTTGCACAAGCCACAAATTATTCCCATTCTGTCTCTGATAACAACTATTAGCCATAATGCATGGATCATGTCTAATCTAAAAATCATTGGGCACCTCATTCTTTAAGTATCTATCACTGCACCATTTGTCTCTTTAGAAGAGAGTATTTTATCCATTTTTAACCTTCATTCTAACGCCATCTTCTATTTTAGCCACAGCCTTCAGGATGCCTCTCCAATGGGAGATAATTGAGCTGTCCATCTCCAGATAGAACCTTGATACCGAGCATAGTGCTGGCGAATATTTACTTTTTCCTATGAAGTTTGCCCTGCATCATAATCTCCCACAACCGTTTCCCAAACAAAGCTGTGTGTATTTGTTTAACACCTTTTATCTCTAAGCCTCCAAGCTTCTTTGTTTGTCTCCTACTCTTGTATTTAGAATTTTGAAGATTTAGACATGTTTTTTCTTTTTTTGAGAGTGAAGATTTAGACATGTTGCCATGAATACAGGCTGGTTGCATGCTCTGGTTGGCTTGAGGCTTCTGTTTCTTCCAAAATTCCTCTGTTCTGCTCAGCTCAGCATCAACCATCATATTCATTAGATAGGGGATTGCACTGCTTGGTTTTACCGTCAAACATTCGTGGTCTTTGCCCTGCCCTGCTTCATATGCAGCTAGGGAATTTGAAAAGTTGCATCAATACAATAATGTTAGTTATTGAATATTGGAGAAAATTTTGTTTTTGTGGTCATCTTAATAGTTGAAGGTGTAGTTTTAATAATACATGTTGTGTTGCCATATTATCAACTTTTTTATGCAGCATCTCCCTTCTATCAAATGTCATATTCTCATACTTGTCAGGGAACACTTACGGATGGAAGACAAGTTGCTGTAAAAGTACTTTCTGCAGAATCGAAACAGGGGATCAAAGAATTTGTATCTGAGATAGACAGCATCACAAATGTCGTGCACATGAACCTTGTTGAACTTCTTGGTTGTTGTATTCAAGGGACTGATAGGATTCTGGTCTATGACTATGCAGAAAATGGTAGTCTTGATCGTGCATTACTAGGTAAATAATTACTATGTTACTGTAGGATTGCCTATGCTCTTCAAGTATATCTTGTTGCTTAATTGTTCTGCTAATTGTAGGTTCAGATAATGAAATGTCTAAGCTAGATTGGAATATAAGATCTGCTATCTGCTTGGGCACAGCCAGAGGCCTCATGTTTCTTCATGAGGAGCTTGAACCGCCAATTGTGCATAGGGACATCAAAGCCAGTAATATTCTCCTTGACAAGGATTTTGTCCCCAAAATTGGAGACTTTGGGTTGGCCAAGCTTTTCCCTGACAATGTTACCCACATCAGCACTTGTGTGGCTGGGACAACGTGAGTATCTACTATTCTAGAGTCTGTCATGCTGTCTATCTTATAGTTGTTTCCCATTTATTCAGATTGTCTAGCTTTAGGAAGCTTGACTGAACAGGAATCAAATTTTAATTCTGGGGTAAGTAAATATGACCAATTTGCAAGAAGGGAAAATATTAGTTGAGAAGTTTAGTTTTGCTAGTTTTTTGGTTTCACAAAAAACTGTACTGTGTATTAGCATCAGATCTCATTCTTCATTTAATTATTATACTGACTTGCATTGAATTTCCTTAATAAATGTTTTCAGTTGACTGAGACAACCAATATTGCAGTCTATGCGTTCTGATTATTATACTTCTATGTGTAGTGGTTATTTGGCACCCGAGTATGCAATGGGTGGTCGATTAACAAAGAAGGCTGACATATATAGTTTTGGGGTCCTCGTACTTGAAATAGTCAGTGGCAGAAATAATGCACATGCATCTTGGTCTGACGTGGAGAAGTTTCTCCTTGAATGGGTTGGTCATCCTCTCAATTATACTTTTTAAGCTTTCTTACCAACTTCCATTCTCAGTTCACCCCCCCCTCCCCACACACACACAATTGTCTGCAAATTTTGGCACATTATACTGTCTCAACAACAGAAATTGATCGTCTATATACTGACATTTCTTGAGCAAATTAGCGGAGTTGTGCTGCACTGTCTGTTGAGCATGAACATATTATGTACCTGGATAACTGAAAGACGTAGCTTTCTGTTAATGAGCTTATGCTTTGAAAGCAACAGGACACAATATTTCTACTTGATGGACAATATCATTGTTTCTGAGGGGAAACTATAGAAGTTGGACTTTTTAAAGATACTTAGACAAATTGGTAGTCACTGGCAGCAATCGGATTGGAATAACATGAGAATGTCAACAAGATGTGTCCGTTTTTGCTCTTTCGACAGCCAGTAGTGCCTTATTTTGGGAGGCAAAATCGTGATCATGTACAAGGAAGAGATTCTTCGTGTCAATCATAGTTGTCAAGGCGGACGCTTAGGCGATGCCTAGGCGCCGCTTAAGCGCTAAGGCGCTTCCTTAGCCGCTTAAAAACACCCCGCCTTTTTAAGAGTGAAAAAGCTGCCCCAAGGTGTCGCTAAAGCAGGGGCGCGCCTAGACTTGTTAGGGGTCGGTTTTCAGGTATCTGATCCGGCCCTTGGTAACCTTGCCGGGGGCTAAGTCCAGCCTGATTTCAGGAAACATCTTATTTACCTGAATATCATTTAAGTAAGATATTACATGTAAATAAGAAAATACCCCCCATTTGAATCCAATAAAAATATCAAAAAATCATTTCTTATCAATAAAAAGTCAATTCTCCCATCCAAGAAGAAAATCGCGATTTTGGTGATTCCATCAAAATAACGTCTTTCTAATCCCTCATAATTTGGCTTAACTAAAAATTTCATAATTTAAATAAACCACATGGAATATTAAAAATTTAAAATCCGGTGAAAATAGTCAAACGTACATGTGACTTCTCCAAAGGATCCACTGTTCTACTGACAACACTTAGTCTACTTGAGACATCGCAGGATTTGGTCAAACTTAAACTACCATCACCCAAACTCATGAGAATTGTCATTTTCTAGTTTCTTTTCAATTTTTAGACATATTATGGGATTATGTAATGGACTCATTTAATTTTTACTTGCTTTAAGTGTGTTAAGATATTGCACTTTCTATTTTTATTTAACATATTTACATGTATGTGTATTTACTGGTTTGTTTTAAAAATTGGAAATTAGTTTTCTGATGATAGGATGTGTTTGCACTTCTTGTTCTTATTTAGTGTGTTTATTTATTTGAAGATGTCAATTAAGATTTTTTATGACTTTATGATATATAATGTGAGTTTGTTTACTTGTAATTTAAAATTTGTTGCTTTCATATAATTTTGTTGATTTTTTATGACATTTTATTGTTTTGCAAGTTTTTTTTTGTGATACATAGCTATTATCTATATTTCTCAAATTTATGTATTATTTTAATAATATATCTGCCATATTACGATATGTCATTGTCTTTATGTCTGTCATATTATGATATTTTTATTGAATTTTCATCATCATATATATTTTTAGAGATATAAATATCATATAAGAGAGACATTTGAAAACAGCTCATACTTGGTTCCGTCCTAAACGCCTTGGCACCGTTTAGGTGGGCGTCTAAGTGCTTAGGCGATCCGAGACCCCGACTACGTCTTGGTCACCTTGACGTCTTGACAACTTTGGTGTCAATGTTACTTTTAAGTAATATTAGTGCTAACCTTCGAGAAAGAGAAGACCTTGCATTTGTGCTGTACAGTTTTAGACACTTGGAACTGATGCTTTCGTGTTATTATTGGGTTGCTTGATATTCTTCTAACGTGAGAAAAAACTGTGCAGACATGGCATCTTTATGAAGATGGAAGATTGTTAGAACTAGTTGACCCATACCTTGGGGAATTCTCCGAAGAGGAAGTTCTTAGGTACATCAAGGTAGCCCTTTTCTGCACCCAAGGAGCAGCGAAACGAAGACCTTCAATGCCACAGGTTGTCCAGATGTTGTCTAAGCCCATTTTACTAAACGAGAAGGAGCTGACTCCACCTGGTTTCTGCAAACAATCTAAAGGAATCAATTCAAATGATTCTAGACTTAAATGTTCATCTGTCAACTCTACTGCGCAATTGAGCTCTGCACCCGTGAGTTTCACAGAAATAATTCCAAGATAAATCTTTCTTGACACATATCCAAGAAATTTGTTTTGCCGATAAAGGTAAAAGCCGACGTGCTCATAATTGTTGAATTGAAATGCAAAGCATCTTTTCATGGAACTTGCCATCTTTGTATGGCTCTGAGGACACTGCAGGATCCTAATATCTTTCACTCAGTTTTCTGTGGGTTATCTGATCCTTCTCTGTTCCTTTGAATCAGTGATGTATTCTTATTCTGCAGTAACAGGGAGCAATGGCCTCCCCATGCACACGTCTGGAGAAAGTACAGTGTATGTAAATATCAAAGTAACATCAAATTGTTCTGGAAGGTTACAACTCGCCATGCAACACTATTTTCATCGTTATGTGCTGTTTCTTCGTCCACATAAGACTGATGAGAAATGCTTAGTACCCTTCAAATAAGATAATACAAATGATGTGGATTACCTGACAAGTAATTTTATTGGTTGAAATTTTTTATAAAATTTTCTCTCTCTCCCTTTGTACCAATGAGATTGCTTGCCAAACAATCTACATCACATTTATTACTCTTCTTAATGGGTACTCAACATTAAGACCTGATTGCACACAGATGGTCTACTGAACACATAGAAGGTAAGGGGTTCTCGGTCTTTTCGACCCATGGTGGCCCACTTGGGCTTGAGCCCATGCCATGCCGTACCCACGAACGGCCCATGATGGGCGTCATAGCCGGACTTTGGATCCTCTTACTGGGTCTCGGCTGATTTCCATTTACGTTCGGGTTGGCTGACATAGGAGAGAGATATGTACGTCGTCAGCTTGTTTCGACCGGGATACTAAATTTATAAATTATATTATTTTAGTAGAATTTTATATTCCGGTCTAGCTCTGCCATATCTTACTTGCTGTTTTAAAAAACGTGAAATGTTAAATAAATATTAATTTCACATGTTAAGTTTGATCGTTATATTCCTTTTCTTCTAAGAATCTAACATCGGAATATTAATCCGAGAGAAGACTGATTTGAAACGAGAGCTGTTGAATCCTGATGAGAAAGATTTATTGTACTTGGGTAAGTGTAAATACTGTATTTTGTGGTAATGATGACATCACATAGGACATCATATAAGTTGGTGGATAATGATAGGCAGTTGTTTCCAGTGGCTATTTCTAATATAAAAATATTCTTTTTTAGTCGAAAGTTATTATTTATGAATTTAAAATAATTATTAAAAATTTAGTCGATAATTTGTAAAGTATAAAAAAGTATTTTTTGAGTTACCAATTAGTCTTTATGAGCTCTAATTTATTAATATTAAAAGTTCAATTAATATTTTTAAAATTTTCAGGGTTATATTTTTTAATCGAAAGTTTGTTTTTATGATCTTAAGTTACTATTAAAAGTTAAGTAAAAAAACTTTAAACTCCAAAAATAATATTTTATATTTAAAAAATTTTGTTTATAAATTTAAATTTCAATTTTGTAAACCCATTATAACTTGTTCGTAATAATCTTCCACTTGCCCCTCACCATTGATGATGTGACACATCAATTTATAAAACATCTTGTGTGACACCACTCAAATAAGTACCTCTCGATCCCCATGCGAGTCTATCACCATGCTCTTTATTGACAAATTTATATAGGATAATTTTATTAATTGCTACTAAATTTCTAATCATTGGTCAATCGGCGTCGTATAATTTTTTAGAAGTAAAAAAAATTGGGGTTTTCTAACTCTTTTTTAACAGAATGTCAGAAACGTGAACCTTATCCCAATGTCTCACAGCACCTCAATATATATAATAAATCCGTCCCAACACAACATACAACATTTGCGTCGATCCATATAGCGGTTGTTATCAGATACCATTTAATTTTCAGCTGAAACTTGGATTTGCAGGAACATATGAAACAGCAGAACACGGAAACTTTATGGAGAATATGGTCTTAAATTTAACTTTTTTTTTATTTTTTTCCCCTCAAGAGAGGACAATTTATTTAAAAAAATATGGTCTTAAATTTAACTTTTTTTCCCCTCAAGAGAGGACAATTTATATGTATATATATATATATATATAGTGTGTGTTAAGTCGGTTAATTTAGACTTGAATTTAAGTAAAGAAATATGTTTATTTTTTAGTTATTTATAATTTATTAATTTTTTTAATAATAAATTTGACAAATTTAAGAATCGAACTGGTGCCGGAGCGTCCTACCAACCACTTCTTAGACCCACTTTAGTAGCGGGTAAAGATGGAGTTAAACTGTTAAGAGAGGGCAAGGTCTTTTTACACTTTAGGAACCTAATTTTTTTAATCGGAGTGAGTTGGGTGGAAATGAGATTAAAAGAGGGTTAACATAGTAGATAATTTACCCAAGTCAAAAGATTTGGATAATTTAATCGAATTTTTACCTAAGAACATATTTTTTGGGGTCAAAATGAAATGGAGAGTTTTTTGAGTTAAGCAACTCCTTCATAAAATAATCAAAAGTTACTTAATTATTTTTCAAAGCTGGCTAAGTGTGATACGGACAATTGTGCATACCTTTGATGTAGTTCCATAGAAGGCGGCCGCTGTTTGACTAGTATTCATGGTGACTCACGGTAGGTCGTTCGTGTGAACGGGAAGATATCACCATTTTCTCCACTGACGTGATGCGGCTAATTGTGAAGAGTGATCAGTGATGGCAGACGACCGTAAAAACACAACTGTTTAATAATAACACGTGCGGCTTAAAGCAAACTAAAGCAACGTTTATTTGGGATAAATATTTGTCGTTTTAAAAAATGCTCGTATTCACGTGACGATTAAGAATGCGATTTGCAAGTAGACGATGGTCAATAATAAATTAAGAGAAATACATATCTTTTTATTTATATGTGTGACGAAATCTTATTAACTTCACCGTACAAAAAAGTCGGGGCCCACATCTCCTAAAATTATAAACTCTCCAAATCTTATATTTCGGACGGCATTTTCAATAGATTAAAGTGAAGAGTGATGGCAGCACCGAATAAAACATAATTTCCATGAGAAGGTGGCCATGGAATTTTGATATTTTCACCGAAGTTATTACAAGATATCTGAAGATGGGGAATAGGTAAGAGACTAAGATAGAAAATTAATTTCACCAACACTTATTTATTAACTCGACAGACTTTGGTTTGACAAACAAATTTTAGTCCAGCAAGAATAGAACTTTTGGTTCGATAGAAGTGAAGTGATAAATATTTTTGTTTGACGACTGATCACTAGATACCATGTGGATGACAATTACTTTAGACGAGTAGAGCTCTAAAGAGGATTGTGATGGGTTACCATGATCATCTTGATCTCCACCCATAATCTAGTAGCAGATATAACATCTCATAATGGGCGCTATCCTGTGATTACATTCATGATCTAGCATTAATTGCAGCCATTTTCGTATGAAACTATTTGAAAGATTTGACCACTTTTAAATCCCAAAGAAAATTACTTCGACAAGAGATATGACACAATTCTGCACTCTACTATCAAGATCGATCTCGTGTCAACTCACCATCTTGCTCTTACATTTTCTAATCCTGATTTACGCTGCATTTGGCGACATCGGTGGCGGATATTTTCATCTTAAAATCACTGACAACTGCGCAAATGTTTCCAAATGAATCTAAACAATATCGACTTTTGTGCAGGGTATGATTTTGGGTTTAGGAGAGAGATAGAGAGAAGACCTAACTTTTCTCCCCATTACAGAAAAATGGGTCGCTTTTGGGCAAAGATAATAGAGAGAAGGAAATGACGATGAAAAATATATATTTTAATATTTTCGTAGTCCGTTCGCTCGCGAACACGCATAGACGACAAGACCTCGTCACTTGCACCATAAAATACATGGGCAACGAGGCGTCACACTACTTCACGCCGTGTTGTTTCATAAAATTGATTTTTTTTTAATTTTTACTTTTTGACAATTGATACCAAACGCGCGCCTTAGGCATCATAAACTTTTCAATCTCAATCTAAAACACCTTGATCTTTATTTACATCACCCGTATGCGTGGGAGAAATGATCATATTCTACGTAAAGGTCGTGCAAATAACTCCATTTCCAAAAAAAAAAAAATCTCAAACAAAGTCTAAGTTTTAAAGATATATTTAATTTTATTGTACACCTAAAATCAAACCCGTGTAGGCGTGAACCAACTTACGGTCCGCTTAAAGCGAAACTTTCTCTACCCAAACCCGAATCATCACCTTTTTTATGTGGCTCCGACGAACGCCCACCAAATCATCATCCGCTCGTTGCAGAGGGCGCACCGATCAAACGGTCCGACTTAACCCATCAACCCTCTAACTCAAACGACTCCGAAAAAAGCAAAAAAAAAGGAAAAAAAGGAGAGAGAGAGAGAGAGAGAAGCCCGAGCCGGAGGTAGTAAAGCTTCCAAAGCCGAGGTTTCCTGCTGGCGTGCGGCGCGACCCGAGCTCGCCCTGCGAAAGATCTCTCACCAGGCGCTGCTCCTCCCCCTCTCCTCCGCTTCTTCCCCCTCTCTCTCTCTCTCTCCTTCCCCACCAATTCCACGGCAAACAGGTTTCTTTCTCCAACCCCTTCTCTCTCCCCATCCCTCTGTTCCCCAATCCCATGTAACATCGGCCACCGGCAGCTGCAACCCTGTGAGCATGATCGTGCGGAGATACGGGCGCAGGACCCGCTGCGGGGGCCGGGGCTTCTCCGACGCCGACCTCCTCGACGGCGGCTCCGACGCGGACGAGCCCCTCTCGCTTTCCCAGGAACCCAGCGGCTCCCAACCAGATCCATACGGCTTCGCCGCCTTCTCCTCCCAGGACTCCTCCCCCTGGTCGCTTGACTCTGATATCTTCGGTAACGACGACCCCCCGGCGGCCGCAGTCGCCGCCCTCCCGCCGCTGCCGCCACTGCCGCCGGGCAATTCGGCCAACGGCCCGCGGAGGCCCAAGGATCGCAAGGGCGTGAAGGCCAAGAAACACGAGCTGCCCCCGCCCGGGGGGCCCACGTTGGTGCCCCGGCCGACGGGGGCGGCGTCGGCAACAGCGACGCTGATGGAGGCGCAGGAATTTGGGGAGATGATGGAGGACGTCGACGAGGTGAATTTCGCGCTGGATGGGTTGCGGGCGGGGCAGCCGGCGAGGATCCGGCAGGCGAGCTTGCTGTCGCTGCTGACGATTTGCGCGACAGCTCAGCGCCGGCGTTTTCTCAGGGCCCAGGGGTGAGGGAAAAGACCGCGATTTAGTCTGCAAAACCTTGTTTTCTTGCTTCTTTTGATTTTCTACAGTTAAATTTGGGTTGCAAGAGAGCGCTTGAGATTCTAATTGAGATCCAAAATTTTCATTCCCGAAGAGCTTGGATTCTTTTATAAAGAAATGGTTCTGCGCTCGATGTTAACCATCGGGTGACTACTTTTATCTCATCAAATTCAAATTTTCTCTTCCCGTAGATATGGAAGGAAATCAACATCTGCGTAAAGCTTAGTGCCTTCCCCTGTATTTTTCAAGAAAAAGGTGGAAAACTTTGTACACTCATTTTTTTAGTGCATGCAATGCTGGATGAGCACCGCCACTTTTGTCTCGGGGAATCCTCAATTCCCAAGGAGACCCGTATCCTGTTCATAGTTGATATAGTACTGTCACATCGATCATTTGCTGCCCAATGATCACTCATCCTTAGTAAAGTATCTGGGGAAATGTTTATCTATTTCTTGTTTTATTTCAATTACTCTCATTTCACATTTATCTCTGATTTAGGTGAATAGAAACCTAGTATGTGTTCCTCCCCGTTTTTGTTTGGAGACATTCATATTTGCATGGTTGTTTCATTTGGGCAACTTGTGAATGCCTGAATCTCATCAGTTCTGTGTGGCGTTTGCAGTTCAAGATTTGTTCTTATTAGTTTTAACAGTTTCATTCTGCAACATGGTAGTTTTTTTAATAGATTTCTTCACATATCTCTTGGTAATTTTTTCCCCTCAGCTGCAATCTCATTGTCTCAGGTGTCTGCCCTTTTTGGAGCATTAGTTACATTGATGCATACATGCATATAGTTTACACATTTATCACATTCTTTTGTCTTTTCAGGACGTCAAAAAGGATAATCGATGCTATTGTGGGTCTGAACATTGATGATTCTGCTAGCAGTCTTGCTGCTGCAGCTCTTTTCTATGTTTTGGCAAGCGATGTAAGTTATTCTATTTTCTCTTAAATCAAAGAGTCATGTCCCTTTTGAATCAACATTTTATGGAAATGGAGTCAGGAACAAGAAGAAACAAAGAAAGGATTGAATTTTTTTGGCATGTCCTGTTTGCTCCCTTGGCAGGCTCAAATCTGCCATCTTTTGTTTCGGGGGAGTCTCTTGGGAGCTTTTCCCCACTCTTTTTGTGTATACTTTTTCCTTTTATTATAATACCAGTGTGGTACTATCCACTTTTCCAAAAAAAAAAAAAATTCTTGTTTGTTAACTATGCCTACAAGATATCATGTGAAAGCTTAATCTTGAGTCAGAGACACAGAAACTTGTTTCAAATTTGACTTTTGCTACATAGTTGTCTCTTGTATCCCAATAGTTACTTCGGAGGCATTCATTGAGTGGAAATCTTGAGATCTGTTTAATATCATTTGGTTGCATCTAATTATAAATAAGGAAAAACTGTTATGCCAAGCCTGTTATAGATGGTTCAATGTTACAGCAATCATATTTCAGTCTGGGGGGTTGATTCTGCTATATATAATTAATATTAATTCAGTTTTCTCTAGAAACCAAGGAAGTGATCATATATCCACTTCTCTTTTTTTCTTTCTTGATTACAAAGTTGCTCAAGAGATGACTGTAGAAAAGAAAGCAGAAAACAGATTTCTAGACCATAGAGATGGTATAAACCTTGGTTTGCCATCTCATTTCTCATGGGCATCTTGGAAATTGTCTTAGTTGATTAACCCATTGGACCTCTTTGAAATCAATCTCAACTATAGTCGGTCAAATATGACCTCATCAGCTTGTTGCTTTTCTGTTTGAAGGTGGTTGATAGTTCACACTTTGTTACTGAAAGAAAAAGAAGACAAGAATGAGTGGAAAGTGCAAAGTGGGGATTTAACAAGGTGGTAGTGGCAGTACAACTCTTTGTAAAGCAGACCACAAATTCCGTCAAAGCTTTGAATTAGCAGATGAGAAAGATATATTTACATTTTTTTCTAGATCATTACATGCATATATGATACATGTGACTCCATGCTTCCTGAGGTTCAGATGCAGTGACCTTTTATGCAGCACTAGTGTTCCTGAGGAGGATCTTGAATACTGGAGATGTAGATTGTGGCTTACCTGGCATGCTTGTCTTCTTCTTTGTGTGAAAAATAT
Organism: Colocasia esculenta; assembly: GCA_014218235.1. Lineage (NCBI taxonomy): Eukaryota > Viridiplantae > Streptophyta > Magnoliopsida > Alismatales > Araceae > Colocasia > Colocasia esculenta. Next base: position 92,093,849 of record CM024765.1, on the reverse strand, counting down.
GTTAGTGTTCTTCTGTACGCTAGATTCAAGATAAATTAGATTTGCCAGTTCCTATGGGTGGCAGACAGTTTTCAGTAGCACTAAGTAAAAGGTCTCTAATCAGAAAGAAAGATAGAAAATTTCATAAAAGGCTGTGAGGAAGCTGAGGACTGGGTAAACTATGATATTTTGGAATGTTTACTGTTGGGGCAAGGTGATATTCTTTGAGTTTACATTGGGTAGAATTTTTTTTCTGCAATTATGCTTTGTCCAACAGATGCTATGATGCTCTGTGCTTGGGTGGTCATTCTGATTAGGGTAGGGTTTAGTGGTTTACATACTTAATATCATATACTGGGTTATGCATATAGATTAAAATGGGGGGACATGGATTACTGATGCCACTTTGTATACCTTTCCTATTCTTCTTAACAAACAAAAAAGCATTTAATTTTTGAAAGTTTATATTTTTTTATTCAAAAAAACTCAAATTTCTAAAAACTATGATTTTTTTAACAATATGTTTAAAAAGTGCAAACAAATCATGATTTTTTGAATGCATGGAACTTTACTTATAATGCTTCAGCAACCTGAACTTATATATCAAAATTTAAATTGGGATATGGGATGTGATTGAATCATGATTAGTTTTTTGAAAAATTAGAGTTCTTGTGAGACTACCTTCTAAAAGAATATAAAAAAAAAGCATCCATAAACCTGACACTGGAGTCTGGATTGGTGGAATATTTTCAGTACATTTTGCTTTACTTGCATGCATATAATATCTTATTTTGTGTTTAAAGTGCACAAAACCAGATGCAGAATGTTCATTTGGATACCATGTATATAAGTTGCTTGATATTACAATCTACTTTTGAAATCCAAATGATCTATGCTTTTTGTAGTTTTAGTTTTTCGTCTTGTAATGTTCATATTGTTGTAGGCTACCTATGTTGTAAAGGATTGTGCCCAATCTCAATACTGGGAGAATAAGGTAAAGATAGGATTTATGCTTTTCGACATGAGATAATAATTTATGATGGGTATTTAATCTGTTGCATATGCTGCACTCCCTATTGATGGAAAAATTAAAAGACGGTCATGGATGTCCTGCAGATAGCTTCCAGTTGATCTTTTGATCTATCATCTTGCTTGTACTAAACTGCATGGTTTCCCTGTTGTTGTTCAGGTTCCTGATGACTGTCTCATGGATTCACCATCATGTATCCACTTTCTGCTTAAATTATTGAATCCACCTGCTGCTGGATCTATTCAAGAAAAGGTTTCAAACATTGGTCGTAGGGTTTTGGGAATAAGTAATACCATCACATTGAATGGTATCAACAAAAGGGTAGATTCGTGCTCAACATCTATCATGTCAAAAGTTGAGGAGATTCTTTTGAGTTGTAAAGAGCTAAAACCAGGCAGTCAACATGATGAAGCAGAGAGACCAGAGTTGTGCTCAAAATGGATTGCATTATTAACTCTAGAAAAAGCATGTTTATCTACTGTCTCCATTGAAGGTATCCCTCAAAATTCACCCTTGTTGAAACATGAAAAATGAAAATCTTGTATGTCCACATTCCTTGATGATATGGATATCCTTCTTTCCAGAAATCTAGATGATGCTGGATGCTTACACTATCAATGCTTATTTCTTTTATGTCAATTTGAGTTTTGCTTATGCGGTTTTTTAAGTTTGAAGAATGGCTAATCTTCCAGTCAAAACATTAACTGTCACTGAAAAACTTTATGGTACTTGTTAATGAGTCCATGATTGCCAGATATAGACAGCTTCAGTTGGTCAAGAAAAATGAACTCCGCTGCGTTTATTTTCTTTTCTTGAACTCATTCATGTGATACCACTCCCAGTTATTCTATTAACATTTTCCTTTGTACCCATGCTGGGCAATTGTATTCTACAAAAAGTTGATTTACATTCCTTTCACTCTGCATCAGAGTTTCTTATTCTTTCCAGTTAATGATTCTCGCTATAAAGCTAACTGCATTACTTCAACTGCATTCTCAGTTTATTAGAAGGATTGATAGGGCAACTTATCGGCCACTGAATCATCATTGTTATGGTTAAGTTGCTTATGGCTTCTACCTCATAAACAGCTAATGTTCCCTCTGATGATGTCTGTCCCAACTGTTATTTTTCTCAGATACATCTGGAACAGTGAGCAGGGTGGGTGGAAACTTCAAGGAAAGATTGAGGGAACTTGGAGGGCTTGACACAATCTTCAGTGTTGCAGCAAGTTGCTATTTAACAATAGAGGTGGGCATTTTAGTTTAATCAGCGCTACTGTTTTATCCTAGGGATGCTTCGGTAGATAGGGGCAGCAAATGTTTGCTTTACAGTATTTGTAGTTAACTCTTGAGTTTGTAAGATAAGTGTGAGAAAGGATGCAGTGCGAACTAGATTGTGAACGTGGCATGAAATTCATAAATACCGGATGTAAATGAGATATTTGATGGAGGACTTTATTTACATCCTTACTTGCAATTTGCTTGATTACACAATACACATATTCTTGAAATCTTATGGATAAAGGAATATTGTTGATGTTTTGTTTTTGTGATAAACTTTATGTATTGATTTTGCGCCATTGTCCATTTTGTGATAGTTTATAGTTTTTTGCCTTTGAATTCATCAGTATCATTTACTCATTTTTTTTCCTTCTCAGGGATTGTTAAAAAATGGTTTTCCTTCAGTTCGGGAGTTAAAAAGTGTAGATTTGCAAAGCATAATGCTTCTCTTGAAGTGTTTTAAGATCATGGAGAATGCCACATTTCTAAGTAAAGAAAACCAGGTAATGCAAAAAAATTCCTTAGATGCTGTTTATTTCAGTTTTTGGATTCAGGTTAGTTTCAGTTCCTTTTATGACATTTCCTGCATTATATATTTGACAGGATCATTTGCTTCAAATGACAACAAAGGTGGACATTGAAAGGTTGCCTCTTTCCTTTGTCAGACTAGTCATAAGGGCAATCAAATCATTTTCTGGTATGTGAACCATAAAGGGGGAAGGTTTTTTTTTTTTAAATTCTTATGTATCTGATGCTAAATTGTGTCTGGTCTTAAAGTTTGTTAATGCTGATGCACTCTGGATACAACTGCAGATCTTTCTTTGAATCAAACTTATCCCTGTATTTCCGTGAAGAAGCAGAGCCTTCTCTCAAAAGGTATGTCTCTAACTGTGTCAGTCTCCGCCATCTGAATTTAATCTTAAAGTAGCTTGCTCATGATGGATGCAGTCGGCACCCGGAAACTCACTGGTGTGTTTAGAGTTGCAGTTGGGAAGGGTATGTTTAAAAAAAGGTGGAAGGCTGAGATTGCCTATTTGCCTGATCTGAGTGATTTAGTGGCCCTCTATTTTGCTAGGCACATTTTGCCTGTGTTCACATGGGTGCATCATGGGTGGTAAATATCTTAGCAGATGTAGCTCTGTGCTTTTGTGTAATAGGAATTGGCGGTTTCAGATTCCTCTAGACTTTAACATGATTATTCCTAAATAAATGCAGATGGTCATAGTTGTACTTCATCAGCTTACTCACATGGGCATTGTGGCACTGAGGGAACATCTTATAGAAAGAAATCAGATTCATGCCAAAAGCGACAAAGGTTATCTACTACAGGATTTGAAGTTCCTATTGCTGATTCAGGAGCAACTGTGGCATATAGCAACTGCGACAACAAGGGTAGCACAGATGTTTACAGCTCAAAGGCAAGGACCAATCCTCATCCGCCGGTCACTTATAATGGGAAATTTGTTGGCTCAAGGGGCGGACTTAATGTGAATTCTAAAGTTTCCAATGTCAGCCCTAGAAGAGGTGCAAGTGGATGGATATCGATAAACCTTAGCAAATCAAAAATCAACTCAGTAACTCATTCACCAGAGCATTTTACCACCAGTGGAAATGGAAAAAGAGGGAACCTTCTGAATGGGTCAAATGGTGATTTTTCAATGAATTCTAGTGATTCAAAGATAAGTTTTGTGCATTTAAGGAAGAGGGATATCTCTACTGTGCGATCTAAGGATGAATGTATGGGAACTGCCCAAGATCCATTCACATTTGATGAAGTTGATTGGAGCACTTCAGAGTTAAATGGTGCCAGTGTAGAAACGAGACTGGGTGTTTCAGAGGAAACAAAGGAAAAATGCACAATAAGCACCCATGATCCATTTGCATTTGATGAGGATGAATTAGGGCCTTCAAAGTGGGAGATGCTAGCAACAAGGAAAGAAGCGCCTGAAAAGAGTCAAAGCATGTTTTTTGACTGGGAATTGGAAAATGGACCAGAAGTTCTTCCAGTTAGTGATTCTGAAACAACTGAGGAAGAAAACAAAAGTTCTGATAATTCTTGCCGACCTCCGGTTGAAGAAGATCCCAACCTCTTAGAAGACTGTCTCCTGTCTGCTGTCAAGGTAAAGTTTACTTACACTCACATGTTCGGTACAGAGATTCATGGCTTCTCTGTTTTCAAGGATGCAAGTCTTTGTACTGAAAGTTCTCCATCTCCCAATTGGTGATCTCCTCAAGTAGTATGGGACTATTGTACTACTTTACTGACATGGGTTTTGGAGGAGCTCTGCTTCCTTAAGCAACTATAACTTTATTACCTAGATAATATTTCTGTCCATTTAAAGTATCAAACATCTGAACATGCCAATCATCAGATATATCTGTAATATACTATAATTACCATATATAGAGTTCTTTCTGCTGTTATCTTTGGGTTGACCTTCTTTACTAGGAGCTAGTGCTTAGTGCTTTGAGTTCTCTTTCTTGTGACTTTCTATTTTGTTCCCTGACACCGTTCCTTCTCATTTGGGTTGTATCATGGATTGCTGTTGGGGAGGGAATGAAAGCAACATGGGTTTGTGTTAAGCTTATTTATCTCTCAGAAGTATCTAGAATTTAATGTTTTCCTTCATATGACTCATCATCTGGATGTTTCCTAAGTTGCATATGATGCTTTCTATAGTAACCAATGGCAACATAAAACTATCTGGTAATAAATGCAGAATGAAAGCTGATTAGCTTTCAAGATCATCTGGAATTTTTTTATGATATTTTTATTTTATGCCATTGTTCCTGAAAAGGCCTTTAATATGCTCACAAGGAAAGAGCTTCTACTCTGTAATAAAAAGTTATCTGGTGATAGGTACGGCATGCTGATTAATGCACTAGATTATGGGATATTCGAATGACTTCTGTGGCATTATTTCTTAAAAGGCATGACCTGTTAAGTCACAAGGAAACAGAAAGAGCAGGATGTCTATTTACCGTCCTGCATTCCAACCTAATTCTGTTTCTACCACTTGTCAGCCATATTGAAGTTAATCGACTAAGTGCCACAGATGGGGCTCATGTTTCTAATCACAGCTGCTACCATTTTACTGAACGAAATCACTGACCCTGAACTTGACTTCGTGAGTGGAGAAGTCTTGTACTAATATAGGTGAGAGTGACTTGTGAGTTGCTGGTATGGAAGTAAACATCTTTAGCCAACAACCCCCAAATCAAAAGAACAGATGATCTTCCTTCTTGGTTGACACGTACTTGACTTGCAGTAAAGTTTTTTATGAACACTGTTGTTTCTGGAACTTCCAGAAAGCACTTTACCTTTAGCAAACCATGGAACTCCAGATGCTTCTTCAGTTGTCATGCCTCTTTCCCTTGTTGATATGACTCTAAAGAGGAATCAGTGATCAAATTGGGTACCAGATCAGATAATTCCTCATCTCATCAGTCATCACTACAGACCATCTTAACTGTATACCTTTCATTCTTAGAAGAGTTCCATTCAGGATATTGTGTTTGCCTTACACCACTTTTGCTATTTGAGCGTCATCCATCAATTTCACTCTAATTTTTCTCTATTTCATTCTTATTTTTCAACATCAGTTTGTTAAATGTATACACAGTTCAATGCCCTCTGATAATAACTGGATATCATGTATCATTCTTTGTGTTGACGAACCTTCTTGAGTTTTCATATCCACTCTTAAGCGTTCATAATCCAATTAAATGGACAGGTCTAATTATTGTTCTGGTTCCCAGCATCTGTGCAACTCCAGTTCCCTTTTGGAAAATGGTCACACACCATTGAGTTCATGGTGCTTCTTGATTCCGTTTGTTTTATTTCATTGTAAATTTTCTAAGTTCGTCTCATGATAAGCCATCAAACATTTCTTTTGAAAAATTTTCCTTTGAAGTGGATATGATCACATATTAAATGTTGTGTATCTTGAACTTTTGCAGGTTCTTATGAACTTAACAAATGACAACCCTGTAGGGTGCCAACAAATTGCTTTATGTGGCGGGCTTGACACCTTGGCTTCCTTGATTACGAACCACTTCCCATCTTTCAACTCCTTCCAACCTGTTCTCTGTCAGTTGGATGAGAGTGCTTCCATCTCCAAGACAACTGCTGATGCAGGAGCTGTGAAAGACAAATATCTTAGTGATTATGAGTTAGATTTTCTTGTGGCTATCTTGGGATTGCTAGTGAATTTGGTGGAGAAGGACATCCAGAACAGGTCATATTATTGTTTCCTGTTCTCTATGTAGTGTTTACAATTTCTTATCCTAATGTTATTTGTCCAATCTTCAATTGTTTGTTGCCAAATCATGGACAAGCATCTTTTACCTCATTTTATTGATCAGCATCTTTCGATTTCCTTCTATATTACTGAAGAATTTCATGAATTTGGTCTATGGTGATGGTTTACTCTCACTGTTGGGACTGGGTGAGGGCAAAGTCCAAGACTCCAAGTGCATTTTTCCAGTGAATCTCCTGTTCAGACTCACAATCGGTTGTGGAATTTGGAAGTTTAAAAGACAAACCTACCTTGCCGGGCAATCTTCATATGCAAAATAGGCCACCAGCTAGTCTTTGTTTGTTAAAGTTCTTCTCTGGAAGCCTTTAATCTGATTTTTTTTTGTTGCTTTATTTCATTTACTTATTTGTTTCTTCTTTGCTTTTGAGTATAATTTAGAAGTTGGATATCATTCTTATTCCTTCCACTAAAATGCACTCGCTATATTCTTATTACAGTGATGCAATAGATAGAGCTTACAATCTTAAGGTTTGTTGGCAGGTCACGGCTTGCGTCTGCTAGTGTTTCAATGGCACATTCAGGAAGACCAGAAGACAGACATAGTCGCAGGGATGTAATATCATTATTGTGCTCCATTTTCCTGGCTAATCGAAGTGTTGGTGAGGTCACCGGAGAAGAGAACTTACCATGTGTAAGGAAATAGCACCAATTGATATTTTGGTTCATTATGTTTCTTGCATTTTGTTCACTTTCATTTTTTTTTAAAACACTTAAAAAAATGTTTCTTACATTTTGTTATCTGTGCGATCTTGTCCCAAAGATATTATCAGTTACATGCGGCTAAATATTAGATGTAAACTTCATTCTGAGTGTAGCTGCACAGCAGGTTAACATGAAAGAGAAATGTGTTTTATATCCTGTTAATTGTATATGTCGTCTATGTGGAGTAAATCCTTTCTCAACGTGACTACTGTTGCAGTCGACAATTACTCTATATATACGTCTATCACTTTTTGTGGTCTTGAAATAATCATATTGGCTAGTAAATATCATATGAATCTGGTATTGTGTTGAATAGGATGAAGATGCTTTCTTGTTACAAGGGGAGAGAGAAGCTGAAATGATGATAATTGAAGCTTATTCAGCTTTGTTGCTTGCATTTCTTTCTACAGAAAGGTTTGTGTAGTGTTAATTTCTCATTTCTCATTGATATTCAGATATGATTCCCTAACTATTCAGTTTCAACAGTAGAAAGTCACGAGAAGCCATTGCTAGTTGCCTTCCGGATCACAGCTTGGAAGTCCTCGTGCCTGTTCTGGAGAGATTTGTGGTAGGTTATTCCGAATGGGATAATGTAACCCGGCGATTTGTGCAAGTCCACGTTCTCTGCTCTGTTTGTTTGTTTGCTCTCAGTTGAATGCTTTATCTTTTATTAAATATCTTTGCATTTGTTGGAAATGAATCTGCAATGACGTTGTGCACACTTCCTTGCTGTTTTCAGGCATTTCACGTATCATTAAACATGATATCTCTGGAAACCCATTCGATCGTCAGTGAAGTTATTGGATCTTGTAAAGGTTCCTAGAGCAGGAAGAGGCCCTGTACAGTTTTGGCCTCTTTCTTGAAGCTTGTAGAATGACCTCCGAGAAAATGCTGATGGTCGGGTTGGTGATTCGGAGATTAATCAGTGTACTAACTTGTTTGATCAGGTCCTCCTTCGGGTGGTTCCTAACTCCATGCAGCTCTAGACCATTGTAAAGGGTAGGCCACTGGATGTAATTATTCCCTGAAGCCTGTATTAGTCTTATTTTTTTCTTTGTTCAATTTTTTTTCCCTTCTCCACTTGTTATCTTAATTGAATGTCTCGTCGAAGCTTCTCTCCTCCCCAGAGGGAATTCCTCATGTTCTGTTGCCATTCATTTTCTCTGTAAAGGACCTCTTAACGACGGACGGTGCTGATCCGGAATCCCCAAGAAATCAAGAGAGTGATACTCTTCGCGTATCTTGTCGTCGTCGTCTTCTTTGAATGAGAATTATCTTGAGCAGAAAAATGAGTTTGGATCATCCCCACATTAGAATCCCGGCAGGAATCAAACAACAAATCCTGGTCAATTGGGATTGGACATGATGGAGATTTTGGTCGATGGGAGTGATTGAATAGTCCAAGGTTCGACGGGGAATCGGGGTGAATCGAATTTTTTCTGATCCGCCACGATTCATCAGAATTGGACCGATTTGTACGGGAATCGGATGGAAATCGGTCCGATTCGATAGGAATCGAGTGAATCGGGTTTCTCCTGATTCGATCCGATTCTGCCGAATCGATTCGGCACCGGTTCGATCCGATCAGAGATAGAGAATAAAAAATCTTGCCTAGTTCTAGATGGGAGAGTGCACCCTCTATCAGAGATAGAGAATGGAACTACTCCACCATATATCGTTCAACTAGAAGATGAATTTTATTATACAAAAGATAAGTTAGTACATACGATTATTGGGAATTTGGGCATATCCAGTTTATCCAAACGATCCGCACCCCTTTTGTGAAATGGTAGTGGCTACTTATAAAAGAGCTAAATTAGCAAGTCTATCTATCAATAGTGCTGTTTTCTTCTCTGTAAATATGTGAGATCATCACACCCGATCGGCAGCAAGTTCCATATTTCCCTGGCATAGGAGAGCAAAATATTATACATGATTGTCCAAAAGAAATTAAATGTTGTACATGGTGCTGAGATAGATGCAGCAACCTTGCTCCCAAAAGTAACTTAGGAAAAAGGAAAAAAAAAGGATTCACATAAAAAAGTGCGGGTGTCACTTTTCGTTTGATGACGTACTACATTACAACAAGATCGAAATTTTAATTTAAAATGGAAGGAAGAAAATTTGAAAATAATTGTAATGCAATAATGTTACAGATGGTTGATCCTCGATCTCCGAAAACTAGATTAGTAAGATAATTATGGCTTCGAAGTTTTAAATATTAGGAAGGAGAAATATTTTCTACTCATCACCGGGAAGAAATTTTGATGTGACTTGCCCCCACAGTCTTTGTGATTAGTTGGACGGTCAGGTCTCACACTTAGGGGTGTCAATGGACCGGGTCTGGACCGGGCTTGGTCTGGCCCAGGTCCAGCCCGATTTCTAGATGATAGGCCCAGGCCCGGCCCAGGTCCAGAGAAAAGTCCAGTTTTCAGAAAAGTGGCCTAGCCCGGGGTGAGTCTTTAAAGCCCGGCCCAGGCCCGGTCCGGCTCGGCTCGGCCTGGGGGGAGCGCTGTGTGGGCGTGGGGCGAGGCGTGCGAAAGGGCCGGGGGCACCTCGGGGTGCGAGGCAGGGGCGCGGGGAGCGAGGTGGGGGCGCGGGCGTGGGGAGCGAGGCGGGGGCGCGCGGTGTGCAGGCGGCGTGGGAGCCGTGCGTGGGCGTGGTGGGCGCCTGCGTGGGCGCGGGGCGAGTGGGCCGGGCGGGCCGGGCCATGCAAAGCCCGAAATCGGCCCAGATTTATTCTAGGCCGGGCCGGGCTGGGCCTCCGGGCCAGCCCGGTCCAGTTGACACCCCTACTCACATTGGAAGCTCCGATCACCCGATCAATTGTAAAAGTGAATGGATAAATCTTATTAACTATTTTAGGAAGAATTAATAATTATTCTATGGTAGAAGATTGATATTATTTTTTAGTCCCTGTCAAATGTTCAACACCGTATGATCTCTATTTTTGTGAGACTTATTTTTAAGTCCTTTTTACATAACTATATAAATATGTAACTATATAAGTTATGTAAATATATAAATTATGTAAGTAGGTAAGTTATGTAAATATTAAGTATGTAACTTGTACCTCACTAACTATATACTTACATAGTTATATAACTTACATAGTTGCATACTTATATACTTATTTAGTTATATATTTACATAATTATGTAACTCACAAGTATAAGTTGCATACTTAAATACTTATATAATTACATAACTTAAGTAATTTAAATAACTTATATAGTTACATAATTTATATAGTTACATACGTACTTACGTAATTATGGAGAGAAGAACTTAAAAATAAATTCTACGAAAAGCAGAAATTATGGGGGTGTAATTCTCCCTATTTTTTATCCGGTGGCTATGATAAAAAATATTTTTTAAAAAGAGAGTAAAAACGTGACAAGTGAGCTGGAAAACAAGTGTGCTTTCGCATCGCAGAGCAGCAGCCTCCAGGTGTCAGTGTCCGTGTCACGGCAAGACGACACGTCGACCTGAGCGGGGGAAGAGGAGTTGCGAGATCCTTCCTCTTTGCTTTCGGTCCGAACGGAGTCTGGTGTGCGTGGAGAGCAGCCATGGCGGACCGTTTCTTCCCCAACGAGATGCCGGCCTTCGTGGCAGAAGCCGAAGGAGAAGAGGCCGTCGCCGGCAACCCCCTCCAGGGGCTCCTGGCTCTGCCTTACCCCAAGGCCGCCGACCGGTTCCTGCGGTCGGCCCTCGACCTCAAGGAAAAGGTTCGCCTGTGCGTGCAGTCGTCGCCCTCTCGTTTCGGATTTCTTCCAAGTGGAAGCCCCAGCGCAGACTCTGCTGAGAGACCGACGACGGCTGTTGGATTCTCCCAGTAAAATGAAGAAAGTAGTGGGGTTTATGTGGGTTTTGGGGTCTGCGGGGTTTGATTTCATCTGTGTTTGTCTGCTATCGTTAGTCTGAGTGCGATTGCGCGGGGAAAGGGATGCTTTCTGAGTTCTGAGTAGGTTGGTCTAACTAGCAGAGTGTTGTTCGTACTGTGGGCATATCTCTGGTCCGAGCTACTCATTGTTGTTTGCATGACCTGTTGGTCCTTGTGCTCATAGAGTTGATACTTGCTAGCTTACGAAGATTTGTGATCTCCAGGTTGGTGGGGTTAAAGGGTAAAGAGTGAACTTGCGGCGGTTGGTGATTCTTCCGCCAATTCGTTGTGACCGCAATTTGTTTGTGTTATTTCTTGTGTCAGGTCGTGAAAGAGACGTGGACTGCGCATGGCCAGCGCGTGCGAGATTTCACACTCTATACGGGCGCGCTAGGGACAGCGCTCCTTCTTCTCAAGGCCTTTCAAGTTGCAAACAATGGACACGATCTCAAGCTGTGTTCCGACATTGTCAAAGCTTGCGATGCCGCCTCCCAAGGATCGAAGTCACTCAACTACTTTTCTCTTCTTTAGTTCGTTTTCTTTACTTTCTTGAGCTTGTGGCCGTGGTTTCAGTAACTATAACATCAATGCAGTTTTTGTGGTTTCAATTTCTTGCTCGCATCTGGCGGCAGGTATGTGACATTTATTTGTGGGCGTGCTGGTGTCTGCGCTGTCGGGGCCGTAGCTGCCAAGTATGCTGGAGATGACAAGCTGCTAAACCATTACCTGAGCTCCTTTAAAGAGGTGATAGCAGGAAAACCATGTCACCTCACCGTTTGACATATTTAACTCTTTTTCATGATAGGTGCCCATGATGCCCATAAAATAAGCTCTCCTGGGCAGTTCTCTTTGGATTTGAAATTGCGAGTTTCAATTTGGATACACTAGTTGAGCTAACGTTAAACGCATGATTTGATATGTGAATCGTGATGATATAACTTCTGGCATCTCTACTTGCCCTATGTGATCAATTGGCGCATGCTCGTCTTCTTAGTTCTTCCTCAATCCTCACTTACAAAGAAGAGCCTCTGGGTTGAATTCATCCGCAAGATCTGTGGTTAACCACCATGGGGTTACCTGAGTTAAAAACCATGATGTTAATTATTAGAAAAAGGTTCTGGGACTATTTTCTACAATTTGTTTTCCATGAACTCTTGGTATTGAAGGCTGTGCCTCAATTTAGTGTTCTACATCCTGCTTAACATGTGTATAACTTCAGCTGTATTTTATAGCAGCAATCTCTTCATTTGGCTGCAAATAAACTGTACGGAATCATGTTGTTATGTCTGTGATAATGAATTGAGAAAGAAATCTCACTCTAAGAGTTCTGCCTATGATGACGACGACGTTCTCTTTCAACTCAGATACATTTGCCTTCTGGAGTTCCCAATGAACTTCTGTATGGTAGAGCAGGATATCTCTGGGCGTGCTCTTTCTTAAATAAACACATAGGAGATGGGACAATTCCTCCCTCCAATACTGTGAGTAGTTCCTATCTTTTTATCTTTTTGCCAAAACCATTTTTTCTATGCCTCTGGTATGCACTGACTTGCGAAATTGATACTTACTACTGTTCAGGTTGCTGTTGCAAGGGAAATGATTGCAGAGGGAAGAAAACTAGCCAGAAAGCACAATTGCCCTCTGATGTATGAATGGCATGGGAAAAAATACTGGGGTGCTGCCCATGGCCTGGCTGGGATCATGCATGTCCTGATGGATGTTGAACTAAACCCGGAGGAGCAGGAATACATAAAAGGTACCCTTCGCTACATGATAGGAAATCGCTTCCGGAGTGGAAACTACCCATCAAGTGATGGCTCTGAATCTGATCGTCTGGTGCATTGGTGCCACGGTTCACCTGGTGTTGCTCTCACCCTCGCAAAAGCTTCTCAGGTACTGTGGGTGAGCAGGGAGTGCTCTTTCATCATAAATTACTGCGGGAACATCCCGTCATGCATTGATTGATTAATTTGACATAAATTACCAAACTTTTCAGGTCTTCGGCGACGAGCAATTTTTGCATGCAGCCATAGACGCCGCAGAGGTGGTTTGGAACCGAGGTCTCTTGAAGCGTGTGGGGATATGCCATGGTGTGAGTGGGAATGCTTATGTATTTCTATCCCTCTATCGGCTGACTGGTAAGGTGGAGTACCTGTACAAAGCTAAAGCATTTGCGAGTTTTCTCCTAGAGAGGGGCAGGAAGCTGATAGCGGACGGCGAAATGCACGGTGGGGATCGCCCGTACTCTCTATTTGAAGGTCAGGGTGGCATGGGATACCTCTTTCTAGACATGGTGAAACCCTCTGAGGCGAGGTTTCCAGCGTATGAATTGTGAAATCTTGCTCCATGTACATGTACAATGGACCTGCTCACGGTCAGTCTTGCTATAAGCCATGACCTCTCTCTCTCTCTCTCCCCCCCCCTCTCTCTCTCTCCCCACCCCACCACAGGATTTCATAGTAGTCTGCGACATAGTTGTTTGTGCCATAGACATGTTTAGCGATACTTTTCTGCGGTCCTCTGTACGGTTCATGGAAGAGCCAAGAACACCTTGCAGTGTACAGTGCATGTTTAGCTGTCGGAATTACTGTTGTTGTGGACTTCTAATGCAATCTGATGCACGAGTTTGGTCGACTGTGGTGGGGTTTCGGTGATGCATTTTTCCATTTGTTGGTGGACTTCGGCTTTGGAACTCTAGTTAACTATGGAAAGAGTTGCTTTGTTTTGCTTTAGGAAACAACGAAACTGCAACTTTTTCTAAAATTTCCCCCTCTAATATGAGCCCACTGCACAGCAGTTTTGGTTTGGTACGGTGATGTAATCCGATTCTCCGAATAATCCCCCTTCTCTAAAGCGCCTCCTTTTCATTAACCATCATATGCTTTTGATAAAGACCCTTATTATCTAATTAAAATCAGGAAGCAAGCCCTTTCATTAGAGTTGCCTCATGTTCAGAGAAAATTACACTCGACCGTCATGGTGGTTATACTTTTCGATATGGCATTGCAAAATTTGCAATAGAAGTTGGCTGAACTGTATCAGTATCTCAAAGCTGAGTAAAAGAACAATCATGACACGTATAATAGTGAAGATGGCTCCATTGTCAGACCAGGCGATGCGTCGCTCTCTATTCTGGTCGAGAATAGTCACAAGAATAGACAACTGCCGCAGGTGGCGCAAATAAAATACAATAACATGTAAGAACTCGGGCCAGTGGCTCTGCGATGGGAGTTCAAAAATGGATCCTCTGCAGATGTTTGAACGTTTACACTACAAAACAAAGAGCAATATACACTAGACAGGAGAAACAAAAATGACCCCTTGGTATCCTCCAACCTCAGCCCGAACGACCGTTGGTCTCGCTAGTTTGAGGTGGCTTGTCCCATCCATCAAACAGCTCTCAGATGTTAGACACTGGTGAGCGGTGGAATTAGGGTTTTTTGGCTGCCAGCAAGTCCCTAATATGGGAAGCTACTTTTTTCCGGATGGGTTCAAATGGCAAACGCGCCAGGACTTCTGCTCCGAAAGAGAAGATGAGAGCATCTCTTGCTGTTTCCGAGTCAATTCCACGCGCCCGAAAATAGAAAAGCTGGTCTTCTTCAAGATCGCTAATGGCAGCTCCATGGGAACACTTGACATCATCGGCAATTATCTGTAGATTAGGCTTCACATTGACGGTTGCCCGAGGGGCCAATAGAAGACTCCTGGTGAGCTGCCCTGCATCTGTTTGCTGAGCGTATCTGAAGAATGGCGACGAAAATACAAACGGTTCAGTATCTTTGTGCTAACCCCAATGTGGGTTTCAGTGGAGATGCATGTGGCCACAGGCATGGCGATTGCCACCAAATGATATTTTGGATAAAAGGACCACTTACCTCTTTCTAAATAACCCAGATAACTACACTAGGACATCAAATATTAACCCCATTGCACCAGACAGACCACAGGAGAGCCAAGAGGGATCGACCTTTTGTGTGGGTAGGGGGCTGGGGTACATTTTCATCCAGGTTTCTAACGGGAATGGCTACCTGATGTCTGACTCCACTCTCCAGGCTGTGAATGGGGGGAAATCACTCCAAGTGACATCACTTCCATTACTCTAATAGGTTGATGCTAGGCAGTAAACAATCTTATTAGACACATCCTAGTCAAGACTTACTGAGCTACATTGCTGCCCTCATGAAAAACCAACCATATTTGTGTTTTGTCGATGCCCACCTGGTAGAAAATATCCAGTCTCTTACGCACACACCAGAAACAAGAACAACCTGATCGGATGGGAGAAGTGCTCAACATACCTGTTGACCTTGATATTCCCATCAAAAACAGAGTGCCCAGAGGAATGAGTCACAATACACTTGTGCAGCTGTCGGGAGTATCCCCTGGGATGGTCCAAGACCAACTTGCTATGCAAATCATGTGTCTGATTAGTTTGAGAAATATGAAATGATGAAAGTTCTGTTGTGGTGTCAGGGCCCATTTGCTGAATATGGAGATTATGCCTGCTCAGCCTCGCACCGGTGCTTATCTCAATGAGCTCATATGTACTGGATGATTCCTGAAGACGAGTATGTTATTTGTACTATTAGTTTTCATAGCAGAGTAATCAGAGAAATGGAAAGTGTTTATTACAAGAACAATTTCATATATAAGAGAATCCTATCTTTACTTAATCTTTCCAACCTACACTTTTAGGAACTACATCAAGGGTACTGTAAGCAACGTATGCAAGAAAATGCAGACCCCGAACATATAAGTTTCATATTCAATAACCTCACCTCCTTTGCTTAGTAATCATTTAGAAAATCTTCTTTTGAGGTCCCTGCCATAGTGGCAAGAAAATTCATATGAGTGACAAGCCACATCGCCGCCTAGCTTAGAATCTGGATACCCACTAACCCATCGAAAATCCTCACCATAATGAGTCGGCTAAGCCATAGCTCACAGTAACCATGGATAACATAATGACATGGACCTACATAGATCACCGAGTTTTCTTGAAAAGCTTTAAAGAAATACAAATATCCTGATGTAATAGTACCTGCACTACACTAATCCCTCCCCATATATGACACATGAACTCTATTATACATAATCTTAATCAATAGCCAGCTTCCCTGCTCTCCTAATATATGTTAGGATATAAATCCCATATTCTGTTGATTCCAAAATGGGCCAATCCTTAACAAAGTGTAGCCTCTATCCCTTAAATACAGAGGTTTTGGAGGTGACATGCATATGGTATCAGAGCAGATCTAATTCTCCTGGTTGTGGGTCTCACGTTATCCCATTAAGATTCAAGTGACCTTTGTCCTATATACGTCGGCACCCCCGGGGGTGTTGGGAGTTGATTCTAAAATGGATCAGTCCTTATATAGTGTAACCTCTATTCTCTCAATGCCTAGGTTTTGGGATGAGACACAATATGATTATGTCATCTGAGAAAAAGGAAATTCTACCAGATGTCTCTAAAGAGGATGGATAGGTAAAATTAAATATAAGGGAGATATATTCTCTGTTCCACTGGTATGAAAGGGTTCAGAAATTTGTTCATAGTTGATAAGAGAGATGCACGAAAAACTATGAAAGAAGAAAATTTTATCTCTGTGATTAAAAACTCTTAAACAAGTAAAAACCCCCTCTCCATTAGATGTCAATGTCAACTTATAGAAGGTACGTGAGAAATCCCAAACTTAATAGAAAACAAGCAAGGAAGTGCAGGTAATTTGTAAGATAGACAGAGGTTGAAAGTAACGACCAATGGTTTGTTCAGAGTAAGCACTTGCAGCAGTAATGAGACTTCGCTCAAGGAAAAGGACATCCAAGCAACTCACCTGCCGAGTGAAGGTCCATTTGATATGCGCAGCATTTGAAGACTGCTGCTGCACATAGGAATGGAACACCTTTGCACCCTCTCCAACCACAATCTCCATTACCGAGTTTGCCCAGTAGCACTTGCCATCGCTCCCCTCGGCCCCTAAATGCTCCTCCACAATGGCCACCTCCGCCCCCTTCTCCACCACCACCACCATCCTCGGGTTGGACACAAACAGGGAATTCGACCCGGCATCGGCGCTCTCCAAGGAAACGAACCGCACGACCAGCGGCTCCTCGACCATCCGAACGCCAGATGGCACGTAAACCACCGCCAGGTCGGGAGCTCCGGCGCCATTTATATCCCAGAAGAGATCCCGGCCTTGGAAAGCATCGCCCAGAGCGAGGACCTCCAACACTCTCTCGGAGACAGGCCCGGAGGGCGCATCAGAAACGCCTCCGACGTAGACGCCCTGGGGGAGCGAGGAAAAACGAGAGAGCGAGGGGACCACGAGACCGTCCACGACGGCGAGGAGGTGCGGGGACGCGGATCCGGCGGCGAAGGGCGGGAGGTCGATGGAGGGGCCCGACGCGGGGAGGATGCGGGACTGCCGGAGGAAGGAGGTGTCGGTGAAGCGAAAGGGCTCGTCCTTGAGGGAGGGCCATGACCGGGAGAGGAGCGACTGGGAGGAGGCGTCGCGGAGCCGCTGGAGAGACGGCGGGGCGGGGGCGGCGCGGGGGGCGACCGAGAGGGAGTCCTCGAGCTTCTCGGCGATCTCGAGGACGAATGGGTCGGAGAGGGAGCAGCGGACGGCAGCGGGGCGGAACTTGACAGCGGGGGCCCGCCGGAGGCGGCGGGAGGAAGCGGAGGCCGGGAGGGAGGGGGAACCGCAGCAGCAAGAAGACATGGTGTTTGAGGTGGTTTTGTGTACCGAGAAACCCGCACCGATATGTGGGGAACCATGAGAGGCGGTGTAATAGGACGGTACATTTGATGGAGTTATGCCAGCGCAGGAAGGTAATAATTTATTTATTTTAATACATTTGATGGAGTTCGCCGTAGAGTGATGGAGGCCCTCACCCCTAGGGTTGTGGGTCCCCATCCGAGCCTTTTCCTCTGGCGCCTAGCAGTGTTCGGTAAGGAAAGAGCACCGCTTGGTGCAAATCGTGGTGGTAGTTTGCATCCACGGCCGATTTCAATGACCTCAGCTCCTCCAATGGGGAGCTGAGTTTGTTGCAACAAGTCTTTTTCGTAAGGAAAATGCGAAGTTCTTGAGAAATCCAACTCGTAGAGAGAGGGGTGGGGGCCCGCACCCCTAGAGTTGCGGGCCCCTATCTAGGTTTTTGTCTCTACGTCAGAGCTCTTAGCAGTGCTCGATAAGTGAAATGCAAAACTCTTTGGGCGCAAAGAGAGGGGTGGGGGCCCACACCCCCCTAGGATTGTGGTCTCCCATCAAGGTTTTTCTCTCTGCACCCGGGAAAGCCACCTGCACCCGAGTGCCTAGTAATGGTTTTCTGGTAATTACTCACGGCAACAGAGGATGTGCAGTGGGCACATAAAATCCAAAATCCGGATTGAGTTTATGCCCACTGCCCAATGTTGAATTGAATTATAGATTTGGAGAAATGTTTATTGCAAAAAAAAATTCTTGTAATAATGATGTTGTGGATTGTAAAAAAAAAAAGTTCTATTAGTTGCAATCTACACTAAGGATGGGCATAGCGCACAAAATTGATGAGAGAACTCGATTTTTAGGCACAATCGACACTTCGATCTGATTGTAAACCCTTTGTTGTTCTTTTCTCGGTGAGCTTTCTCCACGCTAGTCTCACTGATGAGTGTCCCAAAGCTCCCGCATTTGCTCCCATCCTCCATCACCCTAACATCCTGAGTTTGGAGCTCTAATAGCCCATTTTTAGTACAGGGTGGGATGCACCCCTGCTGAGGGGATGACCTCCGGTGGCTGGAGAACTTTCGGCTTGTTTAATAATGGGAACATTGGGAAGTTGTCAAAGCACGAGCCTTGGGAAGCCCTTGGTGAAGCCAAAAGTCAACAGCCCCACCAGTCTCTAGCAACAATAATAGTAGATCTTGGGTACCCACAGGCGCTCATGGACGCAACCTAAGGAACCCTAGGATCCCACTGTCACCATCGTCGTCTTCCCTCTTCAGTAACACAACAGAGTCGAGCACCTAGTTAGTAGCAACGCCTCCGAAGGGGACATCGCGTACTGCCGATCTAGAGGGGGCGGGGAAAGAGAGAACTCATGAGTGCCGAAAGCAAATTAGAGGGAGCTTCGGGACTCGTAACCCTTGTCAAGTACGACAAGGGTCTCGTCTTTGTCAAGCAAGTTGTTAATCACCCACTGTAGCATGTTATTATTGCTCTTAGAGTAGTCCTCAGCCACTTGGATCCTCCTATCCTCTTTGGCCATCTTAATTGTAGATTGCTAAATTGGTACAGTACAATACGATTCATAGTGGTGCTGTATTATTATGAGAATGTTCTTGCAATAAATATTTTATATAGACTTAAGAAAAGCTTACTATAAAAACTACAAGAAAAAAACTTTTTAGCTACGGCCTAGATCCGTCGCTATACCGACGCTATTCTGTCGCTAAAATGTCTAGCGACAAAATAGCAACATGGACGTTAATTAGGGGCGGGTGGGTGGACGTCGCTACGCCATCGCTAATCGCGACGGCAATGAGCTGTCGCAACAACTGTCGCTAATTTATGTGTCGGCCAATACCAGCGGCAGCCCATATCCCGTCGCTAAAGCGACATCTTAGCGACTACCATGCAAACGAACCTTGGCGTTGAAACAACGACAGATGTTAGCGATGGACTCAAATCCGTCGCTATTCTGTCGCTAATAAATAGAAAAAAAATAAAATTATATATATATATATATATGTAAAAACATATTATTTTTTTACACCTGTATACAATTCATATAACAATTAACTAAAAAATAAAATTGATCACAATCACCATTCACACATAACAAAATCACATAAGAAAATTTAAACATTTCACACTAACACAAATATATGTTCAATGTCCAACAACAAATTACAAAATGTGTTTATTGGTTTTGGCGTTGTGCTCATGGCCAATGTGGGGTCATTGGGGCCTTGGTCGTGGCTTCCAAGCGTGTGCGGAGCTTAGTGGGCCGGCAGGTTAGGCCCAGAGTGCCCGTTGGTTCACTGGATGTGAACGCGACGGGGGTGTAGGTCGCGTTCTGAACGCGACGGTAGTAGGGGTCGCGATCTGGTTGCCGCTGTTTGGAGTCGACATCTGCATGCGCACCGCGTGTCGCGCACGGGGCGGGGTTGCTGACGTCTGGAGTGGGAAGGCGACGCCTTAGTCCGTCGCGATCAGGTCGCGACGGGAAGGTACATCGCGATCCCAACCGCTATGCGGTTTTTAAAAAGGTTTGGCCGAACAGAGCTTTCCAAGCTCTGCTCGACCAGGGAAGGAGCTGCTGCGGCTGTTCAGGGCGATTTGGCGTTTCAGCGGAGTTCTCGTCGCGCTTTCGACGCGAGGACGTCGCGAGGAGTGGGGGAAACGCCGCGCCATGTGTGTATTGCGCGTTCTTCGTGGAGGTAGGGAGATTCCACCATCTTTGATTGCGTGGATAGCATGTGATGCGTATTCGATAGGTTTAATGCTTGCTTATGAACAATAGATAGCATGTTAGGTTATCATTAAAGCATGAAAATCGGAAATTAAATGGTGTTTGCATGGAAATCCGGAGATGGTTCTCGATTAGGGTTTACGCATGAGATGGCGACGTATCCTGCTGTCGCTGTAACGCCCTGGAAATTTAAAATGTTAAGAAAATAGAAATAATTTGGTTAAAATACCTTAGGGTTGTTATTAAATTGTGATAATTAAATGATAGACTTAATTAGTGGTAATGAACGTTATTCCAGTATCGTACCTCGAAGTGCGTGCCTCCATAGGGTGATACCGGAAAACGACAACGAAATAAAAATCCGAGAACATCATAATTTCCAGAAAAATGTGGAGAAATTAAATATGTAATTATCTGAATTTTTCGACGTACGGATTTTGAGATTAAGTCGACGCGACCATTTTTCGGGTGATTTTTCACCTACTTTAAAATAAATTCTAAAAATTAAACTAAAATTACCATAATTTGTAAAACCATCATATTAGTTTATGGTTAAAATTTCAATGCAAATGGACACCATTTGGATAGGTTTTCATAGGGATCTTTGGGCCAGCTGATTTAAGGGTCAATTACGGTGGCCAATTTCTGGGATTTTCTGGGTACTTACGTGTAGAGCCTTGGAGAGGCCAGCACACCTAAGGTTGGGGTAATCATAAAGGTTAACTACGTGGGAGCTTGGGAATCCTTGCATGTGCAACGTGTTAAGGTAAAACCAAAGGGTTTCTACCATGACACCTCATGGTTGACGTGTCTTTGTGCATGAAAAAGCTTGGGGTTATAAAACCTGTACCGTAAACAGCTTGCAAACCTTTCTAACACAAGCTTCTGCTATTTTCTCTTGTTCTTGCACCCTTGTTCTTATCTTCCACTGCTCCTTGTTCCTAGAAGAGTGTGGGAGAAGCTACTGGGTCTGCTGTAGGAGGAGCTACGGAAGTTGCAAGCTCCATCGCACTTGCAATATACTTCTACTCTTGTTTTACTACTGTAGCTGCTCTCACCTCGGTGTAAACATTACTGGAACTCCATTACCTTTGGGGAGAAGCATTTCTATTCCTGGGATAGGTTCTTTAGTTAGGAAACGTGAAGGCTTATTCTTCAGTAAGGTAGGATTCATCTCCTTTTCCCTGATCATGTTCTCCACACATGATAAATAACTCGGGTTGAGTAGTCAAGCTGATATATCTGTAATTCTATTGTGTTTCCTCTAATTTTGATGACTATTCTTACGTTAGGGAGGAAGAGATACTTGTTTTACTTCCAGATCATCTCTTCTTCTTCTTATTCTTCCACCTTTGATCCTTGTTCATGCTATAGAAGTTATAATATTTTTAGAACTGTGTGAGAACTTGTGTTTATTTATTAGGTACTCCAAACTATGATTTAGATCTATGGAATACCTTGAGTTTTAGTATCTATCTTGTAAGAATCTTCCAATAAACCATTACTATCAAGACCACATTTCCAACACTATACTACGTCTAGTTTCTAACTAGACAAGCTTGAATTGCAAACTTCTTGTTTCACCTCGTTTGTTCGGTTTATAAACCACTATGAGAACTCCAATTAGACTCTTCCATTTGTTATAAAACATGTCTTGGTTTATAGGTTCTATATTAGGATGTTTAGATCAGATTTACAAATCATTTCTGAAGTTCTGCAGCTACCTGTCGACAGCCAGCCAAAGCTGTCGACAGCGCATGTTTCCAGAACTCCAGTTTCTGGACTGTGTGGATCTGTCGACAGATCCCTTGCATCTGTCGACAGATACCCACAGATCCAGCAAACCTGAGCTCTGTCTGTGCCATCTGTCGACAGATCCTTCCTTCCTGTCGACAACTACTGTCCTGCCTTGGATTTCAGCACTCTTACATGCGTAAATCCTTGTTCAAACTTCATCCTAATAGCCTACCAATTACCCTCTTATTTACTTTGATATTTTCTGTCATTCTACCATAAAGATTACCCACTTTGGATCCTTACTCATTATTGAATTATCCTTGAAACCGTCAACTCCGAATGGTACTTCCGTTGAGTCCATTCTCCTGTATCACACTAAGTTTATATTACTTGATGACTTGAGAGTTCAAAGGCTTGAACACCTTGTGAGATATGATAAATTTATGATGATGACATTTATTGGGTCCTTGGACCCCACCTGACTGATATGCCTGTGCAAATAGGGCTGGTCCAGTCCTGGGAGGAGCACCGAATTCATTACGGGCCGTACGGAGTGATAAGGATACCGGGATGTTTGGCATTGCATCACTATTTCCTGATTATGGTCATCATACTTCCTGTATTGTGTGCACTGATATATGAACCAATTCTTGAGCTATATACTTGAGCATGACCTGAGTTTTAGTATCACTGTATCAAGCTACTATTCTGAGATCTGGTATTACCTCTTTGATGTCCGTTCGATCCTTGTCTTAGAGAGATAAGGACCCAAGATGTTTGACATTGCATCACTATCTCCTGGTTATGATCATCCTACTACCTGTCCTGTGTGAATATTTATATGATTCCGAACATGAGCCTTTATATGAATTTCTGAGTATGCCTATGTTTTCATACTACTGTTATACATTCACTGACATGTTATCTGACCCTGTTCTTGATACCATTCATGTTCTTACCTAAATTATCATGTGTTCCTGATCCTTTGATTTAAGATTTGAATTCTACTGGGCTAGTTAACTCACCCATCCTTCCCTTTTCAGGTAATCAAGATGAGGGAGAAGTATAAAATGGGCTGTGTGCAGAGTGGACACCGATGACGAGTCAACCAACCATTTACTGCTTTAGTTGCGTACTTGTAAAATGTTATGAGTAGTAGCTACTCATCCTTACTCCTCACTTAGTGTGTAATGAGGAGCTTTATGTAAGACTTCCGCTCCGCAGACTGCGTTATAATGAATAACTTAATGTTATTACTTGTGCCTGTTTTCTGTCATTTCCCAATAAATAGCCTTTTATTAGGACGTGACAGTCGCGACCAGGTCGCGACAGGTCGTACCGTCGCGACATGATTTCCCATCGCGACATGTCGGGGTGGCGCGATCTTATGGCGCCGTTGGCCCTTGTCGCGTTAATGTTTCTGATCGCGGTTCATCGGGGTGTCGCGACCTTATTGCGACCAAACCCTATGTCGCGATCGCAGCCGAGGGTTCTGCTTGGCATGCTTTTGGTGCTTTGGTTATTCGATTATCGTCGTTTATTGTGCATGGCTTTAGTAAGAGGTGTATTGGCCTCTGTAAAGCTCTGTGAGCAGGTTGTCCACGTGGTTAGTGGGTGGTTGACATAATTGGTGTGGTGTTATCGTGGTTCAAGGATGTGCATGGCACATACTCCGTTGTAGTGGTGCTTCGTGTGTGTGTGTGTATGCATGGCACATGCACTGGTTGACGTAGTGGTTGGGCAGTGAGGTTCCTATGTGAATCTAGCCCTAGCTTTCTAGTATGTGATTATAGATTGATTAAGATGGTTAATTAATGGAGTGTAAGTGTGGTTATTAAGTGGTTACCGAGTAATGAGTTTAACGTGGCAATGGAGGTCACCTTGTGACCAATGATAGGCCAGGTATGGTTGACTATCGTTATTTATGTGTGTGTTTGTGTAGGATAGCTTGTGAGTCACGAGATGACCAGGTCAAACTAGTCCTTATGTTGTATCATGGTTTGTAATAAAGATTGCATGAGTTTATGATGTATTTAGTGCATTGCTGAGTTTGGTGGTCCGGCGCCTATTCCAGAATACCTCTACAGTCAGGTACCCCAGGTTCTGTGTGAGCCAGGCACGTGTGTTAGTTGTGCTCGGTGTTTGTCCTGGTACTTGTGTGTACCGTCGAGGTCTGTGTCATCTATCTTGGACACCCTCACTCCTGTGTTTGAGTTGTATGTCCGACTGAGGGAAAGACGATAGTAGGGCAGCGACTTGTGTTTGTGGGTGTGCAGTCGCTTGTAGCGCGCTCGTAGTTGGGGGTACGGACACCAGTAGTCGACACTGGTCCCCAGCTAGTCCTATTTTCCAGTGTCTCACTTTAGGGAGCTTAGGCCAGAGTCCCTAAAGGTGCCAGGCATGGGCCTGTGGCTGTGTGGTTCGCGGGTGTGGTGTTTGTTGGTCTCTACTGTTCTTTGGCCTATGTGGCTGTGGAGCGGCAGTTGGACCTTACGTCCGTGACTGCGAGACTGAGAGGTACTTCTTGTGTTGTGTTGTCCGGGTTGGATACTGGCGTCATGAACCAGTAGTCTGTCCCGTGTGGTGGTGGTGTGCTTTCCGGCTCGTGCTTTGCTATTGGCTATAGCGTGTGTTAGTTGTAGCTCCACCGGTGATTGTGTGCCATGGTGGTGGCACAATTGTTATTGTGGTTGGTGAGCGGAGTCTCACTAGTTGTGGTTTGACTGGTTGTGGTGTGCCCTAGTGGTGGCACAATTGTGTTTGTGTTTTAGTGGTGGTACCTCGTGGTGGTAGGTACCTGTACTCTTTGTGGGTACTGGTTTCTTGTAGTACGCTGAGTACTAACCTTTTCAGGTGGTGAAGTGGAGGTCATGCAGTGAGACCTTCCACTTATTGTGTTTTACCCTTCTTTGAGTAAGTTTCCGAATACGATTTAGTGTGCGATGGATTGGCATCGTGGTAGCCAGTCCTGTTTCTTAAGTGTGATATTCGACACATCGTGATTTAAAGGTATAAAGGATTAGCTCTTGGTTAGCAATCCTTTTACCCATATGTGTAGAGGCTTGCCAGTGAAGCTAGTAGCTTAGGCAATGCTTTGCCTGTGTGGCTTACAGTTTAGACGACTAGTTGTTGAGGTGGTGTGCCTGTGAGGCTTGTGGCCTAAGCTTTGCGGTTATTGAATGGACTAATGGTGTTGTTGTTTCCTCGTCTTTTCGAGACTTGCAGCAACTGAGTTAGTTATGTTTAGTATTGTTAATTATGCTTTGTTGTGAGCATGAAATGGTTTGACTTCCGGTGTTGCCAGTGAGACCCGTTGGGGTTGAGGTTCTCCTGCGTTGTATGGGTTTTTAGGTGGTTCCCTACTGAGCCAGTGACTTGTTGAGGCTCACTCCCTTACAGTTCTTTCAGGGTTTACCGTTGGTGTGGCTTGAAGAGGCGTTGTGACAGACTTGTACCACCAGCAGTAGTGCTAGTAGAGTTATGTGAGCTTGTGCTCTCTCGGGGTATGCCCCAGGTAGTTGTACTCTTCTTAATTTGGGCATGTAATAATGTAATGGAACAGTTGTAAATTGTATATGCAGGTATGAGCACATATCCTTTCTTGTGTCTCTTACTGATGTGGTTTGTCTTTTATATTCTTCCTGGACACGTGTGCGACATATCCCTTGCGAGACTTCGGTCCGTTCGCGGGAGACGGATCTGGATATGGACCCTTATTGGGTATAAATATCCAGGGCCGTTACAGTTGGTATCAGAGCAATGGTCCAGTTAGAATGTGAAAAGACATTAAGATAACAACGTCTCAATACATGATTTAATGTCCACTGTTGGTATTAAGTCTGTGGTTTCTTGTGCTTTTTTAGTACGGTATATTCGTGAGTTTTTAGTATGTGAATTATGTGTATAGCTGGTCAGAATAATAGTTGTGGGTAATAGCAGATATGATTGGTGGTGTAATATGAGTGATTATTGGATTGTGGTTAAAGTATAACTGATTAAAGATTTTCTGTTATAGAAATTGAAAGAATTAGTGAGTTTAGTTATGAAATTCAGTAAAAAGTGTTTTTAATGAGGATCAGAATTGGTAGAGAAATGTATAAAGTAGTGATGTGATGGAATAATAGAGAAAATGGTATCATGATGAGAAATAGGGCTTTGTGATTAGAACTGTTAAATGGGTGAATTGTGGTTGAGAATTGTAGTGGAGATGGTCATTGTGTTTGAGATTTATGTTAATAAAGTATTAAGAAGTTGCTTGGATAATAGTATGATTAGTGGCATGTTAAATTTGAAATGATCAAGTGAGGTAATCTAGCTTGAGATGAGAGGATGGTAAGCAGAGGAGTAGTGATCAAGATGATCCTTAAGTGTGATTTGTGATAAAGAATAGTTGTAATAAAGAGTTTAAGGGTAATACTATCATGAGTAATAAGGATAATAGAAAGTTTGATATAGAAACGCATGTAAGTGGATGTAAAGGTGATTGGTTGATTAAAGGGAGAGTAAAAGAGCAATAGGAAATTAGATTTCTCTGGAAATTTTGTAAGAGAAAGATGTTTGTTAATAAAAGGTAGAGAATAAAGATTTCGCAGAAAGATTTGTTATTGTGTTAAAGATAAGAATAGTGGTGACAACGTTTGTGTATAGATTGCGGAAGTAGAGAAGGAAAATTAGTGTTAGAGGCAGATTGAAGTCAAAGCTAAATAATTAAAGTAAGTTGAAGTTATGTAAGTTAGAATGGACAAGGTTAGTCCATTGAAAAGTAACGGAGAATAGCAAAGTGAATTATGAATGAACATTTATGAATGAGTGGTAATAGTGAAATTGTTTATGATTGGCAGTAAGTTAGTTATGTGAAATAAAGGAATTAAGTGAGTTAAGTCATTTTGTTTAAAGGAATAGTCTCAGTTTATCGCTATGTTAGTATTTTAATAAGAAGAATTGTAGCATAATTGGCACCTGGAGATTAATCAGTTAGTAAACTAGTTAAGAGAAATATTTTATAGAAATGGTATTATGTTATTGTTAGTAAAGATAAAGTTTAGTATTAATGATCAAGTGGAGAAAAAGAATACGGTAGATTATTGAATGGTGATAATTAAATGATTCAGGAAATGTGTAATAAGAATTTGTGTAATGATATGCAGTAAAGTGATTTGGATGAATAAATGAATTCTGTTATAAGAATATTTTTGGAATTTAAAGTAAGTTATAATACTT
This sequence comes from Colocasia esculenta, assembly GCA_014218235.1. Taxonomy (NCBI): domain Eukaryota; kingdom Viridiplantae; phylum Streptophyta; class Magnoliopsida; order Alismatales; family Araceae; genus Colocasia; species Colocasia esculenta. Next base: position 92,066,243 of record CM024765.1, on the reverse strand, counting down.
GATTAAGGAATTATGAGCAGATTAAGGCATGATGAAAAGAAGTAGGAAAAGTGAAGAGCGGTATAATTAGTTTAATGGTAAGGAAATTTTGAGATTTCACGTCATATAGTTGAGCAAGGTCTGAATAAAGATAAAAGTAAAATTTCGGGTATATGTAGCAATGAGAATAGAAGATGTGAAAAGATATGAATTAAATTTGTTAAATTGATTAGAGAATATTGTTTGAAATAAGGAAGATATATAAAGGGAAAAGTATATCAATATTAATATATGCCAAGATTCAGAATTTAGTGTGAAGCAATTAAGGCAATGGATAGAATATGAGTGGAGTCAATTAAGTGGTATTGACGTATGATAAGAGAAATGTAAAGTTAGTTGGAAAGTATAATTTGAAGTGAGTTAAGTTATTAATGGATTGAGAAAATCCAAAATTCATGAAATATTTGGTGAAATGTTTAGTATGATCAGAGTAGCGCAGTGAAAGTGTGGAAGATTTAATATTCATAAGTTATTTGAAGTTTAAGTAATTAAAAGAGAATTTAAAGATTTGTGTGCAATTGAGCTAAATGATGGTTAGTGGTGATAAATAAATAGAGGAATAATATCTGGAAATTTGAAAATTTAAGAATATAAAATGGAAGGATTTAAGCAAGAAAATGGCTCAGGAAGAAAGGTTGCAAACACAACTAGGAAAAAATGAGAATAGGCTGAGTCTAAGGAAATAAAGCGCTATGGGCCAGGTAGAATTGCTCGAAAAATGTGAAAATAGGTTCAGTCCAAGGAGATAAAGTACTAATAGCAAGATAGAATCACCTATGGTTGAAAGGTAAATAATGGCAGAATGAATTCAGAAAAATAAAGTAATTGTGGAATGAATTAAAGAGAAAGGGAAGGTAGAGCAAGTATGAGAATGAGTAAATGGTTTGAAAGAAAGTTGCAGAGGAAGCTCAGCATATGGTTTTGTTTCTTTTTAGGTGATAGTGTGATTTATTGTTGTTCGTTTTGAATGTCGAGGACGACATTCCTTTTTAGGTGATAGTAATGTAATGTAGCGCGTTTCTCGGATCTTTGCGGATCGTGGATTAGTGGTAGTTCGGATCTGTGTTTATTGGTTTTGGCGTGGTGCTCATGGCCAATGTGGGGTCATTGGGGCCTTGGTCGTGGCTTCCGAGCGTGTGCGGAGCTTAGTGGGCCGGCAGGTTAGGCCCGTAGTGCCCATTGGTTCACTGGATGTGAACGCGACGGGGGTGTGGGTCGCGTTCTGAATGCGACAGTAGTAGGGGTCGCGATCTAGTTGCCGCTGTTTGGAGTCGACGTCTGCATGCGCGCCGCATGTCGCGCACGGGGCGGGGTTGCTGACGTCTGGAGTGGGAAGGCGACGCCTTAGTCCGTCGCGATCAGGTCGATCAGGTCGCGACGGGAAGGTACATCGCGATCCCAACCGCTGTGCGGTTTTAAAAAAGGTTTGGCCGAACAGAGCTTTCCCAAGCTCTGCTCGACCAGGGTAGGAGCTGCTGCGGCTGTTCGAGGCGTTTTGGCGTTTTGGCGGAGTTCTCGTCGCGCTTTCGACGTGAGGATGTCGCGAGGAGTGGGGGAAACGCCGCGCCATGCATGTATTGCGCGTTCTTCGTGGAGGTAGGGAGATTCCACCATCTTTGATTGCGTGGATGGCATGTGATGCGTATTCGATAGGTTTAATGCTTTATGCACAATAGATAGCATGTTAGGTTATTCATTAAAGCATGAAAATCGGAAATTAAATGTGGTTTGCATGGAAATCTGGAGATGGTTCCCGGATTAGGGTTTGCGCATGAGATGGCGACGGATCCTGCTGTCGCGACCAGGTCGCGACAGGTCGTACCGTCGCGACAGGATTTCCCATCGCGACATGTCGGGGTGGCGCGATCTTATGGCGCCGTTGGCCCTTGTCGCGTTAGTGTTTCTGATCGCGGTCCATCGGGGTGTCGCGACCTTATTGCGACCAAACCCTATGTCACGATCGCAGCCGAGGGTTCTGCTTGGCATGCTTTTGGTGCTTTGGTTATTCGATTATCGTCGTTTATTGTGCATGGCTTTAGTAAGAGGTGTATTGGCCTCTGTAAAGCTCTGTGAGCATGTTGCCCACATGGTTAGTGAGTGGTTTACATAATTGGTGTGGTGTTATCGTGGTTCAAGGAAGTGCATGGCACATACTCCGTTGTAGTGGTGCTTCGTGTGTGTGTGTGTATGCATGGCACATGCACTGGTTGACGTAGTGGTTGGGCAGTGAGGTTCCTATGCGAATCTAGCCCTAGCTTTCTAGTATGTGATTATAGATTGATTAAGATGGTTAATTAATGGAGTGTCAGTGTGGTTATTAAGTGGTTACCGAGTAATGAGTTTAACGTGGCAATGGAGGTCACCTTGTAACCAATGATAGGCCATGTATGGTTGACTATCGTGATTTATGTGTGTGTTTGTGTAGGATAGCTTGTGAGTCACGAGATGACCAGGTCAAACTAGTCCTTATGTTGTATCGTGGTCTGTAATAAAGATTGTATGAGTTTATGATGTGTTTAGTGCATTGCTGAGTTTGGTGGTCCGGCACCTATTCCGGAATGCCTCTGCAGTCAGGTACCCCAGGTTCTGTGTGAGCCAGGCACGTGTGTTTGTTGTGCTCGGGGTTTGTCCCAGTACTTGTGTGTACCGTCTAGGTCTGTGTCGTCTGTCCTAGACACCCTCACTCCTGTGTTTGAGTTGTACGTCCGGCTGAGGGAAGGACGACAATAGGGCAGCGACTTGTGTTTGTGGGTGTGCAGTCGCTTGTAGCGCGCTCGTAGTTGATGGTACGGACACCAGTAGTCGACATTGGTCCCCAGCTAGTCCTGTTTTCCAGTGCCTCACTTTAGGGAGCTTAGGCCAGAGTCCCTAAAAGTGCCAGGCATGAGCCCGTGGCTGTGTGGTTCGCGGGTGTGGTGTTTGTTGGTCTCCACTGTTCTTTGGCCTGTGTGGCTGTGGAGTGGCCGTTGGACCTTACGTCCGTGACTGCGAGACTGAGAGGTACTTCTTGTGTTGTGTTGTCCGGGTTGGATACTGGCGTCATGAACCAGTAGTCTATCCCGTGTGGTGGCATCATGCTTTCCGGCTCGTGCTTTGCTATTGGCTATAGTGTGTGTTAGTTGTAGTTCCACCGGTGATTGTGTGCCATGGTGTTGGCACAGTTGTTATTGTGGTTGGTGAGCGGAGTCTCACTAGTTGTGGTTTGACTGGTTGTGGTGTGCCCTAGTGGTGGCACAATTGTGTTTGTGTTTTAGTGGTGGTACCTCGTGGTGGTAGGTACCTGTACTCTTTGTGGGTACTGGTTTCTTGTAGTACGCTGAGTACTAACCTTTTCAGGTGGTGAAGTGGAGGTCATGCAGTGAGACCTTCCACTTATTGTGTTTTACCCTTCTTTGAGTAAGTTTATGAATACGATTTAGTGTGCGATGGATTGGCATCGTGGTAGCCAGTCTTATTTTTTAAGTGTGATATTCGACACATCGTGATTTAAAGGTATAAAGGATTAGCTCTTGGTTAGCAATCATGTTACCCATATGTGTAGAGGCTTGCCAGTGAAGCTAGTAGCTTAGGCAATGCTTTGCCTGTGTGGCTTATAGTTTAGGCGACTAGTTGTTGAGGTGGTGTGTCTGTGAGACTTGTGGCCTAGGCTTTGCGGTTATTGAATGGACTAATGGTGTTGTTGTTTCCTCGTCTTTCCGAGACTTGCAGCAACTGAGTTAGTTATGTTTAGTATTGTTAATTATGCTTTGTTGTGAGCATGAATGGTTTGGCTTCCGGTGTTGCCAGTGAGACCCGTTGGGGTTGAGGTTCTCCTGCGTTGTGTGTGGTTTTTAGGTGGTTCCCTACTGAGCCAGTGACTTGTTGAGGCTCACTCCCTTACAGTTCTTTTCAGGGTTTACCGTTGGTGTGTCTTGAGGAGGTGTTGTGACAGACTTGTACCACCAGCAGTAGTGCTAGTAGAGTTGTGTGAGCTTTTGCTCCCTCGGGGTATGCCCCAGGTAGTTGTACTCTTCTTAATTTGGACATGTAATGATGTAATGGAACAGTTGTAAATTGTATATACAGGTATGAGCACATATCCTTTCTTGTGTCTCTTACTGATGTGGTTTGTCTTTTATATTCTTCCTGGACATGTGTGCGACATATCCCTTGCGAGACTTCGGTCCGTTCGCGGGAGACGGATCTGGATATGGACCCTTATTGGGTATAAATATCCAAGGCTGTTACAGGTCCCGCCGAGGAGTGTTCTGTTTTGGAGGTCAGTCCTAGGTCCTATGTTCCCAGGAAACCTTCTTCGCACACCTAGGGATCTCGTCGGATAGCTGACACCGTAGCCGACGCTCGGTGTGAGATCGACGCCGAGACCTTCCAATAGATGAAGACCCATCCTGGTCTCAACTTTCCTGAGAACTCCACCATGTACTCAAATAAATAGCTCCAAGCCCACTATACCTTGGAGGGCGATGTTTGTATTTACTCCGAAGCTGTCCGAGCATGACTTCGATTGCCTCTCTATCCCTTTATCATTCTTCTCCTTCTCAAGCTGGGAGCCACTCCGTCGCAGCTGACCCCCAACTCTTGGAGGTCAGTTGTCGGCTTCCTGGCAGCCTGTGTTCTGTTCGAGGTCCTTCCAACCACACACCTTTTCTTTTATTGTTTCTCCATAAAGGCCTTCTGAGACTGGCTGTACTTCGCAGCTCGATCAGGTCGACAAATTCTTGGCCGAATGCCTTCCTTTTTCCACAACTGGAAGAGGAACTTCATCTTCGTTTTTTGCCCGACCGGATGGCCCTTTCCAACCACGTGGTCGGCAATAAACATCTGAGACAAAGCCTTCCACCCCCAAACTCTTGTCACATCCGAGCTCTCGGAGTTCGAGTCTCTGCAGGCAGTGGAGCCTCCTGACCTGTTCGAGCCTTCCGAGAAGCTATTCGGGCTGATTTCTGAGGTTGACCGAGGTCCGATTTCCTTGCCGAAGTTTACCTTCGACTGCCTTTAGTTACTTCTGAGAACTTACTATATTCTTCTCTTGCAGCAATGGCCGAAAATGGCAAGTCATCCACTCCATCTGCCAAAGAGAAGGGAAGTCTCTCCCTCTCCGAGCTGGCTGTGCGCGAGCTCATGACGAGGGGAAAAAAGAGTGCGAGCCGTGGCGCGAAGCGTGCTCACCCAGCTGAGACCAACGTTCCTGTCGTCACCCCATCACCCTTGGCCCCCGAGAAGCAGTCGCAACTGCCGGAGAAGAGGGGGCCTACCAAGCATCCTTTGCCTGCCTCAGAGTCGACATCGGCCGAGGTCACCGCCTTGGGCTCCTCCCAGGAGCAAGCACCCGAGCAGTCAGGAGAACTCAGTGCCACCGAGTGGGGGCCCCATTCGCTCCCTGCCGAAGCCAAGGCCCGTGCCTTGGCCTAGAGGCCTCGCCAAATCATCGACGATTTCTATATGTCGGTGCAAAGCCAGATGGCATCGTTCGAGGCACTCCTACACCAGGCTGAGGCCTCCCTGCGTCCTTCAAGGCGCGATTGGCCGAGGCCGAAAAGAAGCTTGCTGACGAGAAGGATCTCTGAATGAAGGAGGCCGATAAACAAGGCCGAGGGCAATGCCAACATGCTTTTGAAGTCCCTTCAGGCCAAGAAGGAGGCTCACAAAGCCGAACTTCGGGCTCACGAGGAGACCAAGGCCAGCATCCCTCAGATGTTGGCCAATGAGGGAAAGAAGGTCGTCGCTGTGTACCGTGAATCCGACGAGCTTAAAGCCGAGGTAGTCAAGCTCTTTCGAGAAGGGTATGACTTCTGCCTTGGGCGCATAAGGGAACGTCACCCGAGCCTCGACCTCTCCGAGCTCGTGTTTGCATATGAGGAAGATGAGGACGTCGATGTTGAAGAACTGGCCGACATTGTTCCGTCTTCCGCCACCGTTGAAACCGTGGCTGATGCTCCTGCCGCCGAGGAGGGCATAGCAAATAAGGACATCACTATTGATGCGGCCGTTGCTACTGTGCCCGAGGCAACAACCACTTCTTCTCTGAGAGCACTGTAAACGACCCCTGCGCAGGTCCTTATGCTTTTTCTTAGTCTCGTGCATTGCCGAGACCCTTTTTGTACCTTACCGCCTCGGCCAAAAAGTCGGGGTCATTAATGCAACAAAATATCTTGTCCTTGTAAATTTCCTTGCCAATCTTAACAATTTTCATGTTCAGGTCGTCGATTTTATCCGAGAACGTAACCTTGCAAAAGTTTAGTTCCTAGGGTACTAAGACCGTGAATAACACCGTCGCCATCTCCTTCTGAAGTGGCCAAGCCCACGGTGGCTAGCCCGACGTCTACGAATATTAGCCAACGTGAAATAGTCATAGGTCGAATGTCGTAGAGATCTTGCATTCATACAACCTCGGTTCCTGACGAGTGCCGGAGCGACCTCGTCCAGTGAACTACGACGTCCATGTTTCTCATGAGTGCTGAAGCGACCTCGCCTTCATATTACGTCGGACGTTGTCTCTCGATTCCTGACGAGTGCCAAAGCGACCTCGTCCAACGAACTACTACGTCCACGTATCTCACGAGTGCCGAAGTGACCTCGCCTTCATATTACGTCAGACGTCGTCTCTCGGTTCCTAACAAGTGCCGAAGCGACCTTGTCATGCAAACTACGATGTCCATGTATCTCACCAGTGTCGAAGCGACCTCGCTTTCATATTACATCGAACGTCGTCTCTCGGTTCCTGACGAGTGCCGAAAGACCTCGTCTCGTGAACTACAACGTCCATGTATCTCACGAGTGCTGAAGCGACCTCGTCCTCATCTCAACCTGTGTTCTTGCAATGTCGGACCAGCCGAGTGCCAAAGCGACCTCATAGCTGATTACCGATGATGTCAACAAATGACAATGCTATAAAGCGACTCGCCAATTTTCGATAGTTTAATCACAGTTAAATTATGCAAATGCAATAGAAATTTAACTTTTATTAATACATCGAGACAAATAACAACGCAAGTGCACAACATTCCATGTCTACCGATCTGCACATCCCAAACATCTGGTCGCAAAAAAAGCTTAACTCTAGATACGAGACTACTAGCATGTGTAAAATAGTGGCCACCAAGTCGTCGGGTGGTTGGCCACCTGGCCCCCTAGTGGGAGGCTCGAAATCTACCAAGGGATTCGCCATTAACCACATGACGATGCTCTGAGCGACTCGTTGTTGGCCTTCTTTTCGGTCCTCTGGAGATACCTATCTACAAGACCTCGTATTCTCCAGGACGGCCCCTTTGTTGATCACGGGCGACGCTTCAAGTAGTCCCCTATGCTTGCATTCACAACTTTCGAGATCATCTACAGGGGTGAGTGGGGGAAAGCCGTACTGACCTTTAGTAGCGATTTCCCATAGACGGCGCAAATGTTGCGGTATGTGCAACATAGGTCGACTTGGTCCAAGATGATTGTCGAGGTGATCTTGGCCGGGGCATGTGCCGAGGCGACCAAGCCGAAGGAAGCCCTCTGAGGCGTGCCGAGCCGACGTGAGATGCGTGTTCCGAGCTCTCGATCTGACCTGCAAGGCTCGCCAAGAGGCCTCGACGGGGAGACACTCCGACGTTCTTGTCAGTTGCTAGCCGAGCAGAATGGCCTAGCCTATGGGGTGGAATCGCATACCTGTGTATGTGGAGTGTCTGCCTCTTTTATAGGGTTAGAATGCCCATGTAACAGTTAGATGACTCCGCGAATCTCGCAGGGGATCTCCGTGATTGTCTCCAGATCGTGGTTGTAACTGACATGCCAGATCATCGAGATCGTGGTCTTAATGGCCGCAATTATCGGGCGCACGATCCTCGGATGTTGCCTTAACAGCTGCTGCATCGGAAGTTATGCGAGCCACGCTCTGGAATCCCACGGACACGTTGGGCTCCAAGTCGGCTTCATCTGAGCCAAGTAAATCGTCCCCGACCGAGCTGAAGAAGTCGGCCCGAGATGTGTAATGAGGTCGGTCTAGCCGATCACAGTCGTCGGCCTAGACGATGCCTTCGTCCTACCCAAGCCACAAAAAGATGTCGGCTTATTCAGCTGACCTGTTGGGAACTCCCCGCATCATGGCCGATAGAATTTGTAAGACAAAAATTATCTCCAAAAAAACTGCGGGCAACCTGTAGGTTTATGATAAATCTGCTTTTATTAGTCTACGAAAGCACCATGTAATATAAGAGTAAAATTGTACGGTTTGTAAAATGTTAGGAATCTACCCGGCACACTAGTTATGACATCATGCAGAGTAAGCGTGCCGTGGTGATAGGTCTAGACGGCAGTGATTGCTGGTACCGAAGGGTGATAGTGCGGTGGTAGGACGTTAGTGACGGACACAAAAATTTCATTCAGTAGAATTATTTTACTAGTGGATTATTCTCTTTAAAAAAATATTACCAAATTAATTTAATAAAAACTTTAACACACATAAATAAGATTTTAAAAATTCATTAAAATCACGTGACTCGATTGACTCCTACCGAGATCCGTCTGTGGATGGCGCCACCATGCCTCACATAACTCTTCGGGCCCAGATAGATTCCAACTTGGAAATTTGATAGTGCATGGCATTGAACATAGAAATTGGTTTGTAGCAATTGTATTTCCAGGCCCAGTTAGATTCTAACTTGGATTTTTCTAACACATTAATGTTATTCAGGCCCAGTTATATTCTAACTTGGATTTTTAGGAGGGACGCGACCGTAGCAGTTTTCTCCGAACCATCTTCCCCAAGCCCGAGATCAGTCGAGCCCATTAAATGCCAACAAAATATGTATAGTTCTCTCACCTCAATGCGATAAAAATATCCAATCAAAATGACATCCTCCTCTTCAAATGTATTTGTATTGAGGGTTTTTCTTTTCATATGTATGTATTCATGTTAAATAGTTAATTATACTGGCCATGATAAAAGTGATGACTATGCTTCAAATATTTCACCATTAGCATCTGATTTAGTGACTATTAGTATTGTTTATCAAATATTTCATTAGCATCTGATTTAGTGACTATTAGTATTGTTTATCAAATATTCATTAGCATCTGATTTAGTGACTATTAGTGTTCAGTTACTCAATTTGGACTCTAAAAAAAAAAAAAAGCATCTTGAAAGGAGAGAATATTATTCTTATCATGACAAGATTGTTATTATCGGTTCCATTTGAAGATGGCATGCACAAGCATAGCTACGGGAGTCAAGATAATATTTTCATGCAATAGATAGGGGTATGCCTACAAATAAAGATATACGATAGACTTTTATATAATTAACGTTCTGACAGGGGCCTATTTACGACTAACCGGAATATTATGTCAGAGACAAACAAAAGAAGATCTGAATCACAGCAAAGTTTTTATGGAAAATTTCCAACCTTACAGGCTGGATCTTTACCAACGGAATAAATAATAAAAGACAAGAACCGGTGGGTCCCCGCAACCCTTTTTTGTCCCTTCTAATTCTGGAATCCCCGTAGAGTGGAAGGGGTTGCCGTAATCCTATTCTTCTCGAGGTCAATTTTGATAAATAGTTAAGTAATATTTGATTATTTTATTCAGGAGTTATTTAATTTAGAAAACTCTTCATTTTATTTTGGTCTAAAAAATAGATTTTTGGATAAGAATCTGGTTAAGTTATCCAAATCTTTTGGCTTAAATAATTTATCCACCATTTTAACCCCATTTAACCACATTTCCACCCAATCCACCCTAGCTAGTTAAAGAAACTAGGTTCTCAAAGTGCAAAAGGACTTTAACCATCTTTTTATCCTCCTTTAACTCCAACTTTAACAACTACCAAAGCGAGCGAAGAGTTTAATTTCTATTATATGCATTGTCTTATCTATGTTAAGGTCACTAGATATATGCACTCTTAGAGAGAGGTGATTTTTTTCTTAGGCCCCTCACATATTAATAACCCACATCGATCAAGTCTATCAGTTTAGTGATAGCTCATATGAACCCATTAGTAGAGCGTCATGAGTTTACTCACATAAGACCCTCTTTATAACGAGAGTAATTCTTAAGGGACAACCGATTTGAGAGACGACACTCTCTAGATACTATCCTCGAATGCGTTAAGGTGAGATTAAATATCCCGAACATCTCCTTGCCATTATTCCGAGAAAGTCTATGGAGGTCCTTCGACATCTTAATTATCGAAAAAGAAAAATCTTTTTTTTACATAATCCATAGATATAAATCCCTATAAAGGCATGGCGCAATTACACCAAGCAACGTAGGCACACCCCAATAAAGTCCCCATAAAGAGCAAGCAGTATGGGCAATTAAGGTTATCCACCACCATGGTTGCAACATAACCCTCAATGTATAATTACTCACAAGGAACCCACTGCTTATATAAAGGCTCTGTCCCCACAGGTATGGGAATTTGGAGACTATAAAACTCCTCTCTTAAGTATTCCTCTAGGCCATTATATTCACTCTCTGATTTAAGCATCGGAAGTTTAAGTTTGAGAAGAGAATCTTAGGCCCAGTGCTTCACAGGCCATTGTTGCGGTTGTAGAAAGTCTGACAATCTGAAGAGAGAGACGATGAGTTTCGACCTCTTGATTTTTTTTAAAAAAATTAATTACCTAATTTTAAGCTCTTCTTCCCTTTCTAATTAGGTTTCTTTCCATTGATATTCCTAGTTATCTATTTGATGTCCCGGTACTTTGGATTTTTTTCTAGAGGATCACAATGACTCCTTTTTAAAATTATTTCTCATTTTTTTTAAAAGTCTTCTATAATTATTATTCCCAACTTATTATCCAATAATCACTCACTCTCTCTCCAAATTGCACAGGCCTTTTTATTTATTTCCTTTCTGAGTAGGGAATTATCCTTTTATATAGGTAGTAGTGCATTAGTTTAATTTAATTTAACTTTAAATATTAGAAATGGTACATATTAGGTCTTTTTATTTCTATTTTTGGTTAAGTTAATGAAATATTTGATATGGTATAGTATTTCAATATTGAGATTTTTCATTATTTGTTCCAATGATGTAATGTATTGGTATATTTATTTACTCCTTTGATATATTAATATATTGAAAAATTTACAACCGATGCATATCTTAAGAGAAAGAAATGATAGAAACGACCGTTGAATAACTGAAAATATCTAAAAGTTTTTTTTTGTACGAAAGCAGTTAAGAATTAATATACAATCTTTTGTATTAATTATTATTATATTTATACATATCTTAGGCTCCGCCACTGATGCCGGGTACAATCGCCCATGTTCGTCACTCTGACCAGCAGGTTTGTTTATAGGAAGTGGATCATTTGGAATAGAACATGCATGAGTTGAATACAATCCAACCTCTCGATCCTAATTCCATACATTTTTTCCCATGTGAACGTGCAAGCTGAGATTTACTTTTGAAATAGAGAAAAATTTAATATATTTACTGCATTTGTAAGTGCCACGTCACGTTAGATGTCACATGAATTGACGGAGACAGGTGGTAATAGTGGCGGCGATCGATCGTTGGTGTGGAGGTATTTTTCTGTTTGGGCTGGAACTAAACGTGCCTACACTTGGAGACAGGGAAGATGATCGCCGGTAGCGGACGAATGTCTGCAAAACCAGAACGGAATCACGGGGGGGTTGAAGAACCGGGGAGAACCCTCCGATGCCTAAGTCAGTGGACTGCAAAAGAGGCTTGGAGAAGAAGGGTTCAATGTTGTGTGAGAGCGGTGTGTGTTCGATCACCCACCTCTGCATGGTGGCTTACCAGAGCCTTTTATAGGCAGAAGTGCTGAGGGAGAGGGATGAAACATCCCTAAGCAACGCCGAAAAGGGCGCGCCTGTTAGCGCCATTGGCGGGGAGGCACCCGTTGAGGGGCCTTGCGGTTAACGCACCATTTAATCATGGGGCATGCATGATGCAGCCGTTGTAACCGTCGCAAGGAGACAGAGGGCTGTTTGAATCCTTCTGGTCGGAGGTACCGAGCAGGGGCCCTGTTTGGTAAATGGAACCTGTTGCTCGGTGACAAGGCCTGCTGCTGGATGTCTGATGCACACGTTGCTCGTGCCGAAGAGGCCATGACACACGCCGAGCAGCGTTTGCTCGGAAAAGAGGGTCCTGGGCCGAACAGACTGTAAGGCGTCCGGAGACGGTTCTTGGGTCCCGTTGGTACCTGAATGCAGGGATCGTCCTCGGGACCTTAAAGTTGCTCCTGAGAGGACGTGGCGTCCTACGGAAGGGCCACGTTTGTCCTCTGAATTGGGATGGGCCATGATGGGCTCTGCGCACGAAGGTGGCTAGGAATAGCCACTACACTTGCCCCCCACGCCATCGAGTGAGCTCAGGAATCGGGACGCTCGAGGGCGGAAGCCTGCTCGAACGTCACTTTCGTATTAAATGCGACAATGACCTCGGATGCGTGAGCGGCGGCAAGGCGACGACGCTCACCATGCCTCCTCGATCCATTTGGTGAAGTAATAGATGACGACGAACAGGAATTTCTTTCGTCCTTGGGCCTCCGGGAAAGGACCCAAGTTGTTGATGCCCCATCTGGAAAAAGGGCGAGGTTCGAACAGGGTGTGAAGTTGTTCAGCAGGCTGCTTGATAAGCTGCCCGAACTTCTGACATTTCAGACACCTTCTGACAAAGGACATACAATCCTTTTGCAGAGAAGACCACCAGAATCCTGCTCGAATGATGTTGCATGCCAGCGTTCTGCCCCCCAAGTGGCTTCCGCACAACCCTTCATGGGCTTCTTCAGTGGCTGATGCTGCCTCAGTGGGACTGAGGCACCGTAGGATCGGTCTCGAGAGGGATCGTCGGTACAGTTGGCCTTCTATGAGGGTGAATCTCTGGGAGCGCAACCTAATCTTGCGGGCTTCGCCTTGATCAGACGGAAGCTCATTTTGAAGTAGATAGGCCATGAGGGGGTCTATCCAGCTCGGAGCTAGAGGACCAGCCACTATGGCGGCTACATCTACCTCTATGCTCGGTGAGGCGAGCTCTTCTATGAATACAGAGTGAGAAGGGGCGACGTCGCCTGAAGATGCCAACTTGGCGAGTGCATCGGCCCGCGCGTTCTGCTCCCGTGAGACATGGATGATTTCGAAGTAGAGGAGGCGCTCTGTTCGGCTTTTCACCTGCTGGAGGTATTGTGCTATGCGGGGCTCCCTTGCTTCGAAGTGTCCGCTTACCTGACTGGCGACCAATTGCGAGTCACTGAAGACCCGTAGTCGAAGTGCTCCGAGGTGCCTAACCATTCGAATTCCGGACATCAGCGCTTCGTACTCAGCAACGTTGTTGGAGGCGGAAAAACAGGACCTCAAAGCATACTGGAACTCCAAGACCTCCGGGGAGGTGAGAACCAAGCCTACTCCGCTTCCTGTGACACAAGAGGATCCGTCCACGTAGAGCTCCCATGGGGGCTCGTCGGCCAACGGAGGGTCCTGCTCGGCCGAAAGGGTGCATTCTGCAACGAAATCCGCCAACGCTTGCGCCTTGATGGCCGTCCTCGGACGGTAGCTGATGTCGAACTCGCCTAGCTCAATAGCCCATTTGACGAGTCTGCCGGAAGCCTCCGGCCGCTGAAGGATGAGCTTTAATGGCTGATCGGTAAGGACCGTAATGGAGTGGGCTTGAAAGTAAGGTCTAAGCTTCTGCGCGGCTGTGACCAGAGCTAAGGCAAGTTTCTCTGCTCGGGGGTACCTTCTTTCAGCTTCTTGAAGAACCCTGCTGATGTAGTAGACGGGATGCTGGGCCGCTGCCTCTTCTCTGATCAACACTGCGTTGATGGAGTGTTCGGTGACCGAAAGGTATACGAACAAGGGTTCTCCGAGCACAGGTTTTGAGAGAACAGGTGGGGCTGCCAGATATGCCTTCAACTCGGTGAAGGCAACTTCGTAGTCCTCGGACCACCGTACATGCCCCCCTTGCTGTGAGGAGCCTCTGGGTCCTCACAACAATTTGAAGAAGTTGAAGCTCCTCTTCGCTGCTCGGGACATGAATCGGTTGAGTGCGGCTAGTCGTCCAGTCAAACGCTGGACGTCGCGCACCGTCTTGGGACTGCTCATTTCTAGTATTGCTTGGATTTTCACAGGGTTGACCTCTATTCCTCTGTTTGAGACGAGGAAGCCGAGGAACTTACCTGAGCACACTCCAAACACACACTTGGCTGGGTTGAGCTTCATATTGTACCTTCGCAAAGTTACGAAGGTCTCTTCGAGGTCAGAAATGTGGTCAGAGCTCGGAAGCGTTTTGACCAGCATATCAGCAACGTAGACCTCCATATTACACCTGATCTGCTACTCAAACATCTTGTTGACCAATCGCTGGTACGTGGCGCCCGCGTTCTTCAAACCAAAGGGCATTCTGGTGAAGCAGTATAAGCCCAGGTCGGTAACGAACGTAGTGGCATATTGGTCTGGAGGATGCATGCTGATCTGGTGATACCCAGAATATGCTTACAAGAAGCTGAGGAGCTCGTGCCCGGACGTAGAGTCTACCAGCTGGTCGATGCGCGACAAAGGAAAGTTATCCTTGGGCGTAGGCTTGTTAAGATCTTTGTAGTCCACGCATACGCGCCATTTGCCATTAGCTTTGCGTATGAGGACCACATTGGAGATCCACCATGGGTAGTGGGCTTCCCGGAGGAGCCCAACTGTTCGGCTTTTGACGACGTGATCATGGATTACAGTCTGCCGTTCTCGGTTGACGGATCGCCGCCGCTGCTGGACCGGTGGAACCTTTGAGTCCAGACGAAGGCGATGCACCATCACGTCCAGAGAGATGCCTGGTAGCTCATCATCTGACCACGCAAACACATCTAAATTGGCTAAGAGGAATGCCTTGTAGTGTTGCTGTTCGGCTTCCGGAAGCAGCGAGCCAATATAGAGGACATGCTCGGGGTCGTTATCTATATGGACCGGAAGTAAATCTTCAGCGGAAGTTCCTCGGCTGGTAGAAGGCTGATCGGCTTGCGGAGGCACGCTGTGCGGGGCTTCGAGAGGTTGCTTGTCCCTTAGTGAGAGGACGTAGCACCGTCGAGATTCTCGTTGGTCGCCGAGCACCTCACCGATCCCATGCGGAGTGGGAAACTTCATCTTCTGATGGAGAGACGAAGGCACCGCCTTGAGCCTGCCGATCACGCCCCTGCCAAGGATAGCGTTGTAACCAGGCATGTTCCGGATGACCAAGAAGTCCACTATCTTGGTCACACTCCTTGGGGCCGTCCCAAGAGTTATTGGAAGGCGAGCTCGCCCCATGGGCTAGACCGAGACCCCTGAGAAGCCAAACAGAGGTGACCCAATAGGGGTGAGTTGGTCGGTTTTCAGTCCCATAAGTAGGTAGCAGTCGTAAGCTAACACGTCGAGGGCACTTCCATTATCCACAAGGATCCGGCGCATATTACAACGGTTGATGGTAGCTGAAACAACCAGCGCATCAGTGTGTGGAGTAGAGACTCCTACAAGACCCTCGTCCGAGAAGGTTATAATCTCCTCGGATGGTGCACGTGCGAGGGGAGGGGAATAAGGGCCTGGACGAGGCGCTGGAGCCTTGTCCACTGCATGCACCCGCCGAGCGTAGTTGCGCAGGCTTTGATTGCTTTCTCCGCCTGCACCGAAGCCTCCCGCGATCACATTGATCTCTTGCCCATTGGGCTCGTTGTTGATGGGCTGCTCGGGAGTCCGCTCTCGGCGCCTCTGGCGGTCTTCATTACGGTGCACGTACCGTCAAGATAGCCGCGCTTAATGATGGACTCAATTTCGTCCTTAAGTTGGCGGCATTCGGAGGTGTCGTGGCCATGGTCGCGGTGGAAGCGACAGTACTTCTCTTGGTTGCGCCTTCGGGGGTCGGAGCGCATCCTTGGTGGCCACCGAACATAGGGCTCGTCCCGGATTTCTGCCAGGATCTGTTCGGGTGCCACCGTGAGCGGGGTGTAGTCGGTGAAGGGGTGTGGTCGGCGCGGTGAGTCCCCATTGCGCCGCCCTTTCTTCCGATCACGGTCGGAACCGTTGTCGGAAGGCCTCTTCTTGTCCGACGATTCTCCGTGCTCTGCTCGGCCAGCGGCCAGGCTCTCCTCGCACGCGGCGTGGCATTGTGCAGTAGAGAGCAGCTCGGCAAGGGTGGACGGCTGCTGTACTCTCAGCGTCCTCTATAGGAAGCCATCGCGAGTGCCCTGGATGAGGGCACTGGTGGCTAACGGGATGTCGAGGCGCGGGATGCAGAGCGCCTCAGTCTGGAACCTCTTGACGTAGTCCCAGAGCGCTTCTCCCTTCTTTTGTCGAACAACGAGAAGGGAGGCCGCGGTGCGCAGTTGCGACCTTCCGCTCAGGAAGTTGTCCCGAAAGGACTTCTTCAACTGATGGAAGGAAGAGATAGAACCTGCAGGGAGGGCTTCAAACCAAGCCCGAGCAGTTTCCTTTAAGGTGGCCGGGAAGGCCCGACATTTGGCCGCATCAGATGCCCCATGGAACACCATATGCGACTCAAACCCGTGGATGTGGTCTGCGGGGTCGGAGGTGCCGTCGTACGGTGCGATGGTGGGCAGAGGGAGCTTGGGAGAGACCCGAGCTTCTAGGATCTCCACAATGAACGGGGAGCGGAAGTTCAGATCCTCTTCGGCCGGAGCTTTATCCCTCTGCCCGCTGGACCATCGCGTCCACATGATGTTCCAGGTCGACGACACGGCGCAAGCGCCTGGCCAACTCCTGTTCAGAGTGGGCCGAATCTGCACACCCGGTCCTGTGGGAGTTGGCTCCCACGATCGAGCGCGGCGGGCGCGGGGCCGGCGTGGAGCGACGAGGTGAATGACCGCGGCGCTCCAGTGCTCGTTCATCAGACGGGGCGTGGCGCGACCTCCGCGGTGAATCCGCATGCTGCCCCCGAAGCGCAGGAGGGGCGTGAGATTGTCGGTGAGACGAGTATGCCTGAAGTTCCTGCGGCAGGGAGGCCGCCAGGGCCGGCTGCCTGGCCAACTGGGTATGAAGGCCTAGGCATATGCCCGCGGGGTGCTGTATTTGCCCCCGGAGTTCTGCTACCTCCAGGGCAGTTGCAGGCACGGCGATGGCGGGCGCAGGGACGTCGCCGGTCGCACCGGCAGGGGCTACGACGACGTCGACAGGGGGAGAGGGGCACGCTGACGGGAGTCCGCTCGCGACTGGCGGGACCTCGTCATACGGCTTCCCACGTTCTGGTACGAAGATCGTCCGCGAGCCATGGCTGTCGTCGATTCCCACAGATTGCACCAAAAGTGTGGATTGCACCAAAAGTGTGGAGGTATTTCCCTGTTTGGGGTAGAACCAAACGAGCCTACACTTGGAGACAGGGAAGATGATCGCCGGTAGCAGACGAATGCCTGCAAAACCAGAACGGAATCAAAGGGGGCCGGTTGAAGAACCGGGGAGAACCCTATGATGCCTAAGTTAGTGAACTGCAAAAGAGGCTTGGAGAAGAAGGGTTCAGTATTGTGTGGGAGTGGTGTGTGTTCAATCACCCACCTCTGCATGGAGGCTTACCGGAGCCTTTTATAGGCAGAAGTGCTGAGGGAGAGACGGAACGTCCTTGAACAACGCCGAAAAGGGCGCGCCTGTTAGCGCCATTGGCGGGGAGGCGCCCGTTGAGGGGCCTTGCAGTTAACGCACAATTTAATCGTGGGGCATGCATGATGTAGCCGTTATAACTGTCGCAAGGAGACGGAGGGCTGTTTGCATCCTTCTGGTCGGAGGTACCGAGCAGGGGCCCTGTTTGGTAAATGGAACATGTTGCTCGGTGACAAGACCTGCTACTAGATGTCCGATGTACGGAAGTGTTGCTTGTGCCGAAGAGGCCATGACACATGCCGAGCAGCGTCTGCTCGGAAAAGAGGGCCCTGGGCCGAATGCAGGGATCGTCTTCGGGACCTTAAAGTTGCTCCTGAGAGGACGTGACGTCCTACGGAAGGGCCACGTTTGTTCGCTGAATTGGGATGGGCCATGATGAGCTCTGCACACGAAGGTGGCTAGAAATTGCCACCACAGTCGGTAATGATCGGCTGACGATTGAACTTCAAAATTTAAATATAGACTCTAAAATATAAATTTAAGTTCTAAAATATTATTCTTGGAGTTTAAAATTATTGGCTGAGTTTTTAATAGAAATGGGGCTTTGAATATTAACTTTGAGCTCCAAAATACAAATTTAGACTCCAAAAAATAATTTTGGATTCCACGTTAAACTCCAAAATATAAATTTTAGGATGTAAAATATAAGTTTTGGACTCCACAATCGTTGGTGTCAATTGTGGTCGATCGTTGCCTTTTATTACTCCCTATTTACTTAGGTGGTAGCTCATGTGTAGTCTAATATAAATACTTAGGTGGTAGCTCATGTGTAGTCTAATATAAATACCACATGAATTGTCATTTTATTCTTATTGCACAGCATTCTGCATTCTTAATATAAACATGGAGGTACGTAGTAAAACAAGTGTCAAGAATTAAGAGCACAGCATTCTGCAACCCTTCTTATGATGATATGGTTACTGCAATTTCCTTCTCCTAATTAATTCAAATAGATCACAAACCTGCAGGTGTCAGATATACATACAAGAATAAGTTATGTTGCATGGCGAAGATTATTTGATGATCACCTTAAAAACGAGATTGCAGACAGGAGGATTCGAATCCCCAAGCCCCAACATCCAGAGACGGGAACACAGCACGAGCTTAATTACGTCTCGCCGTTCCATATGCCCACTGAGCCGCCCTCGCCCCCAATATTAACACAGTAGAGCTCTCACCTCTTTTGTGCGTGGATTTTGGTTGTTCTGATATATCTCCGCACTCGTCTCAGACATAAAGGAATATATAAAATGAGCCCCGCAGTTATTAAAAAGTTATTCTGTGAGGGGTGGGCGGGCATTATAATATATATAACTCAATCCCAACGTTGTCATTGATCAAGAGTAATATTTGGTACATACTATCACTTCGCTTAAACTCAGCATCCATTAAGTGTCTGTCCTATCACCATAATTAGTTGTCCAATAAAAATGGGATTTGCGCGCACCAAGTATTACTCATCGATCGAGTGTTGCCGTCGGTGACCAAGTAGCGCTCAATATATAGAAGCATCGAGACTTGTATGTAACACAAGGTTCGTTCGGTCCGATTCAATTTAAATTTTTGGACAAATCGAGTCGAACCAAATCGAGTCTTCTCATGAATCGAACTAAGCCGAAAAAAAAAACCTATGTTTTAAAGGAGCGACCTTGAGAGGAGAGGATTTTATCTATTGGATCACGATTTCTTTTATAATATTATTAAATATATTTAATAATTATTTAATTTTATAGCAAAAAATTAAACTGAACTATAAAATTTTTCAACTCGAATTAGTTCGAATTGAACCGCCTTCGGATTGAATCAATTTATTAATACCCTAACAAACTTACCTTACATGCATATGCGGCACGCATGGCTGCGTGTTAAGTGGCGATCGATTCCCCTTCCCACCCACCCGTCAAGCCCATGGTGTATGGCCATCTACAGATCGTTCGTTGCTCGGTTGAAGGTTGGTGCCCCATGCAAGTTCCATGTGTGCGTGCAACTGCAAGTTTTTTTTTTAATTAGTTAGAAGTCACTGCATGAAAAAACCTCAATCTTGTCCCGACTTCGATCCCAAGACCCTCAACGATCCCAATATATCCGGAGGAATGCAACTGCAATTACTTGTTCACGTCCTATAATTTGGGGTCTGTAATTAGATAATATTATTTTGAATGTGGGAACAGGAGGAAGTAGGGATGTTCATGATTTGGTTTGGTTTGATTTGGTTTAGATATAATTTTTTAAAAACCAAATCAAATCATCATCAGAGCCAACCCGAACCAAATCAAATTATAATTTTTTCAAACCAAATTGATTTAACCCGAAAATAAGTGGGTCTTTCACAAACAAGACTTTAACCTCATGTTTCTTTTGGAGGTAAGATTTTAATCACATATTCACGTATTGACTCAATTTAACCATCAACTTATATAATGAGAAAATACTATCTATAAGTGAAGATTCATAATATATGATCAATTCTTAATTAATAAATCACTATCAACTAGTGGCTGTGCATCATTAACATATTGAAAATTTGAATATGTCCATCAATTTTAAAAATTTAATGTGGCATCCACAAAAGACAAAAGTATCACCCATACCATCCATTGTTCAACCTTCTAACTACAAATGGAAAAAGGAACTAAAAAATCTACAAATGGGTGGAAGGGTGAGGATCCACAGGACTGCAACTGTTATTAGAAAAATTGACGACCATATTACCCTACACAATATGTATATTTACATATATACATATATATATGTATGTATATATTAAACAGACCTGAATACCTAATACATATGTATACATTACAAATATATTATTAAAATTCAATTTTATCGATTTGGTTCGGTTTACAAGATCTCTAAACCGAACAAAACCAAATTTACAATTTCGATTTGGTTTGAAACCAAATCAAAAAATTTTCACTTTCAAACCGAACCAAATTGATCGGTTCGGTTTGAACCGAATAGTGAACATCCCTAGGAGAAAGAGAAGAATTGAAAGACGACCCACAAACTTTGTGTCACTTTCAGAGGCGGACCCACGTTAATGGTGGGGTGGCCATGACCCCCCCCCCCCCCCCACTATTTTGGCTCTCTTTATTTATTTTTATTTTCTGTATTAAATTTTTTAAAAATTTCAAATTGGTCCCCCTTATATGTTACTTTCCTTTAATATTTTCTACTTCGATCCCTTTTTATGTTTCATCTTGCGTCCGCCCCTGATCACTTTTATATATGTTAACTACTGTTAGGCAACTCCTCCTGTACTCATAACATGATCACGTACATGTGTGATATATTTACGTTATTTTTGTGAGAATAGGAGCGGAGAATACACGTAGAAGTAAGTAATAAGAAAGACGTTTGAGAGAAGATGAAAATCGTATATCGTTTTATTCACCAAAAAACTCAATCCATATGATTACATGTGTATGACCTTAATTTATATAGGCTCTGGCAAACATTTGGACGATAAACAGAAATTCTAATGACAACTCAAACTTAAAAGACAAACTCTTCAATCGACTCTATCTCTATAGATAGACTTCTAACTAATATTAAATATTTGATCCAAATTAACTCTAAGATAAACACAATGGCGGTCCCGGAACCACAGTCGAACTTTGAATGGTATTCCAACAATTTTCCATCGTTCTTCGTACGTGTATAAGGGTGTCCTTAATTTCCTTCTTTTTTAAGATAATGCAAACTGAGTGCAAGTCGGAATTAATAATGCCTAGTCGTGGTCGTGGTTATGACGACACATGGGTGATGATCCGCAAACAAAGCATATGTTTGTATGCTTTATTTATAAAAAATTTGAACGTGGGCAATAATAGGGTTTGCACTTTGGACATGATCATCGTAGGAAATAAAAAGCTAACTTGTGGGAACGGTTTCAACGGGGGGTACCTGCCGCGGACGCCGTTCATGCGGCGCCAACGCCGTCGCCCCCACAACGGGATCGTGCTCCTCTAACGTGAGAACCGGGAGGGGTGTTTCCGTACTTTTCCACACCCTTTGCGTCAGTTCCGCGAGGCGTGGGTTCGCGGGTAGAAGAAGTTGCGGTCCTGGTCCGAATCCGAGTCCTCACCCGCGTGGCGGCCGGCTCCGAGGCGGCTCGGCTTGCTAGTGGAAGCCGCTGGAGCCGCGCCGTGGCCCCGGGGAGTGCACCCGGGCACGTGAAGATGTTCGTCTGATTTCCCAGAAAGAGAGGTGCATTCGTATATGGGAAAATTGGTTACCGGTCCGGAGCGTTTAATGAGTTTCCAATCTAACGATTAAAAATTGTAATTTTAGATTCATTGATTATAAAGTTATTAATTTTAGATCCATCTTGATAACGCAGTTCAATTTTTTGAAAAACCTTAAAATATCCCTATACTAGTTCTTTGCCCGTGCGATGCACGGAAAGCTTTTAAATATTTAAATTTTAATAAATAATAATATCTAAAATAGTCAACATAGTTAGTTGTTTCAATACATAAATATTTTTTATATTAAATTTGAATTGAATTACATGTTTAGTTTGAATAATTTTTTATGATGACTGTAAAAAATTTTGTCTAAGATTCTATATGAATAAAAATTATCCTTAATTACATTGCTCCAGATTCTATCTTTGTTTTCAGTGCCTTAAAAGCCAATTTAAACATTAATGTGCTGTTCATATCAAGTAGATCCTTGATATCTAGTCCTCCAGAGTTCCTCTCCATTTGGAGATCAGACCAGCTAATCAGATATAGGCCTTTGGAGTCCTAGTTCCCATAACATATGAATCTCCAAATGTACATATTGCGTGTGCCTAAGTTATTGACCAAAGTTATCAAACGAATAAACAAAAATAAAAGCTAGGTCATTGCTGAGGTCAACAATTAAATTATATTCTTCTGCTCAGGATATCCCTATATATGTCAACTCAATCAGGGGGGAGAGAGAGAGAGAAGAGGAAAAAAGACGAATCTTCAGTGCCAGAGAGAAGATCGGTGGCGATAACTTTGTGGGATGATACTGTGTGGCCTCTCTCACTCTCTGTTGAGACGGGTCTAGATCTTTTCCCCCACTCTTTCTCCCTCCAATTTGCGTATGATGGATGGTTTTACTTGTTGCAGGAATGAATAAGAGAGGAAGAACATGAAATACCCCGTGCGAGCCCAAGCCGTTGGGTTCCTCGACCAGCCAATCCTATAGTTCTCCACGCAACCTTCCAAAGAAGGTGCCCAACTATCCTCTCTTTTTCTCTTTCTTCCTCCTCATTTATCTACTTTCTCTCTTGTGTAGACAATGATGTATATTAATTTGTTGTTCTCACAAAAGGTTATGGATTGGTAGAGAGCTCGAGCACCAATGGGAAGAGGGAGGGGGAAGTGGTGGTGTTCGCTAGGTCGGTGGCGATGCCTAACTACGCCATTAATCTCTTATTATTGCTGCAATCACAACCTCTAGTTGGACCCGTATTCAATACCAACACAACCACAACTGTCATTACCACCCTCATAAAATTTCCTCTCGAAAATCAACCGCTTCCATT
Source organism: Colocasia esculenta (assembly GCA_014218235.1). Taxonomy (NCBI): domain Eukaryota; kingdom Viridiplantae; phylum Streptophyta; class Magnoliopsida; order Alismatales; family Araceae; genus Colocasia; species Colocasia esculenta. The sequence continues at coordinate 92,043,091 of CM024765.1, read as the reverse complement.
GGCTACTTATGTCTCCATCAAGCTTCGCCTATCGTTCGAAGACAAATTATCACTCCTAACGTTAGACCCAACTGCAACAACAACAACAATAGGAGCATCAAGGGCAGCGAAACAGTTTTGTAACATCATTTAGTAACATCATTTGGTAACATCACTATTAAAATTATGTCACATCAATAATTGAAATAAAAAAGTTAAAAACACCACATAAATGATAATGTTGTGGTGCACTTTAATTGGTGATGTTATCAAATGGTGTTACTAAACCATTTTTTCCAAGGGCAAGAGAGTTCTTTCCTCTCCTCATTGTTGACGGAAAAAGTCGTCGCCCAAGTGAAGCAACTGAGGGACAAAATCAATAGCTACGTCCAATTATAGGTGGAGCGCATCACTCGTTGGAATATAGAACTCGAGAAATGAGTCACTCAGTTGTTGATAAAGACGGTGGCGTGGCAAAGTCAAGGCCCAAGCAAAGGAGGCGACTGTCACATGCTTCTAAGAATAGTAGCATTAGGCAGCAGAGGAGTGCTAAAGAAGAGGGTGTGTGGGGGACCTAATTAGTTGCAGTGACGGCAGCGACTAGATTATAGTGAAAATTAAATATGAAGGACAAAAAATGTCACGAAAGAGACTTAAAATTAAAAAGAATGGTATGTCACGTAATATCTATCAATTAATGAGGTATTTCTGGTACACAACCAAGGGGCGGTTAACCGTCAACTTTCGACCGGAAATTAATTCTGGGTGAAAAAAAGTTGGATATTACAATTCAAATATCTCAGGACTAAAAATTAACTACCTTGTTAAAAATTGGACCGGGAATCAAATTCCCGTTCGTGTCTTCGTATATTGTTTTCCGAGACCGTGCATTGCGTAAGGGTCACGAATCGTGACCGTGGATTCTCGGAGAAATCTTGAACGTCCAATTGTTGTACTCTTGCAAATCCAAGGGCTCAATGAGTGTTTTTTTTGTGGTGTGTGTGGAGGTGGTGGGGGTGGAGATGGGAGCTGCAGAAACGAGAGGCCCGAGAACAAAGCAGGGCCCATGACGTGCACGGTTGTACGGATTGGAGACCAGCGTGAAGGACGGGTAGAAACTACAAAGAAGGATCCTAGATTAATCACCTTTACCCAGTCCCGTAACATTTGTTATTTATGCTTATTTAAAGCTTTAATTCATAGACTTATAAAAGGGTCCATATTTATGGAGGTTGTTGTAAGACCTTATATATTTTTATAATGAAATATAATAAACTACAAAAGTGCAACTCCATTTTTAGCACATACATTATTTAAACATTTTCAAATATATTAGGTGACGATGCGAAAGCGCAAGGAAGAGGTGGTGGTGGGGTTGGGAGAATAGTGATGTTTGTGGGAAGAGCAAGAGTATTCTTACGTTTTAAAATATAAGAGTAATTTTATATTAATTCACTTAAGATGAATCAATATATCATGACACTTTATTTTATTTATGAGTTTAACTTAAATATTTATGAGATTAATTTAAGAGGACCTCATTTGAGTTGTTGGTAGGCAAGTGAAGTTTCTCAACCTTAATGAGGGAGGAAAAGTCTTTTCGCAAGGTCCATCGCGGGGGTAGGGGTGTCCGACCTCTCCGCCTCGTCTCAATGAGAGGGGGTAGCTCTAGAGTTGCCCCCTCCTCTGCTTCGCCTCTCTCTAGAGTCCAATTTCCCCTTTTTAGGATATGGATTTGTCTAAGAGACTTGTTTTCTCTACTCGATAGGAGCCGTGTTCTCCAATTTGAATGGTAAGTATCTGATCGGCCATCCCATGCATTAGATCCGTCGGTGCCATATACTCTAATTAATTGTGAGATTGATTTACATTGTTCATTTCTTATTTGTTCCCTAAGATGCTTGTGTTGCTAATTCAATTTTCTAGTACTGTTCGTGGATTTCATATTTGCCATGTACATCTGCCCCATTTTATGCGGCCCTTCTATTTGATCTGGAACATGTCAATTAATGCTTCTCCGTTGCTACTATATTATGGTCTTAATCTACAAAATCCATGTGAGTAATTGAAGACATCCATGTCGGAGTAGAAGTGTTATTGCTTCCCTCTCGAATCTCTAAGCTCCCCACGTCTATCTTCGTTGAACTCCTCCCCAATGTTTCATTTTATCGACGTGGGCAAGTCTACCTTTGTCGGACATCCGACATCACCCGCTAAATTCATCCACCTCAGTCGAGCTCCTTCTGGACAAGTCTAATGGCTGTGGATGTGCATAATCTTGTCGAATTGCCGTCGTCCCCATGCAACGACTTTTTCCAACGATTTGGCAGTGTGTTATTCCATTATGTAAGGATCAAGAGTCCATTTCTGGCCTCCTCTAAAGCATTGCTCCTTATACTCTGTTCACTGTCTTACTTGTGTATCGGGCCCAAGTTCCTTGTTGAAGGGATTTTGGGTAGGCCTACGCCTCCCTTGCACTCCCACTGCATTTCTAGTTACTTTATTTGACATCTTTCATTATATAAAAAAGAGATATTAGTATAAAATTAAAAAAATTAATTAGAAATCTCTGACCGTAATAAAAAAGTGTTTACTGGAACATGATTTAATATATATTGTAATTAGAGATAATATTTATTGTAATAATTTATAACTCTGTTAAAGATTAAAAAAAATTAAATATTTATTAAAAAAATCTTAATTAATTTGACTTATAAAATTTTATAAATCCAACTTAAAATTTTATGCACTCACACTTGTGTACCGTGGACTGAGGGAGCAGGCCATAGGCGACTTCTCCCATGTTCACATGCAGACGTGGGTCCAGTTAACGATTTCAAAAATCTCTTGGGGTATCGAGTACGTTGTCGTCTTCCAGCGGGACCCACGCGGAAAAGAAGAAGATGGCGACTAGATCAGAGATCAGGACGGCCACTTTGGATGGTCCCAGGAGGCAAGGAGCATCGGCCACTCAAATCCCAGTTCCGCTTTCGGCTTTCCGATTTCCGATAGATCATGATGATCAAATTGGCAGATGTGGCGAGAGAGCTCTGAACTTTCCAGCTTCAGATCATGCGGTTCGTGACTCGTCCGGGTTGAGAAAAAGAGGACTGAGATTGAGATTGGAAAAAAGAGAGAGGAGAAATTTGCTTTCAAAGATATTAATAAATGGGTACGTGGGAGAGATCTTATTCGTCTCTCAGTCTTGTGTCCCATTATTCACACATGTCCTCTTTTTTCTCTTCTGTAGACTGTAGATGTTTACTTGTGTATGGGTTTTTGGGCCGGTTAATGTTTCTTGTGTGAATTGTGATGCTGTTTTCACGTTTTACCATCGTACAAGTAATATTTTAGTTCTTCTATTTGATAATTGCTTTTAGATGTAAGGATCATATCAGGATGATTACGTGAATTCTTACATAAATTTATAAAAATGATTACGTGAGTTCGACTTCATGAGAGAGTAAAATAATCGGAGAAACCTTAAACTCTAAACTCCAAATAAGAGAACCATTTCATCACCATATATAGTGATAGTATGATGGCAACTTTTTATTTAACTAGAGAAGTATTTCTTGTAAGACTAATTTTTTAATAGTAATAATATAGGTTGCAAGAAAATAAATTTATTGAGCAAAAAAAAGAGAGAGGTAATTTTCTCTTTTTCATCGACTTAATAAGATTATTTTCTCATAATTTCGTCTTTATTATTACAAAATTAATAAGTATTCCTCTACTCAACTATGCTAACACTTAGTCATAATGAGAGCTCTCTGTGTGATTTCCAGTAAAAGGAATTAATGAACTAGTTGGCCATTCAATAAAAAGCTCCTCTTATAAGTTAATAAATGATGTCAGATTGGTACCAAGTACCAACATCCCATTTAAGTACTAACTTCTTAAAATGACAAAACCCAGCAACATCATTAAATAAGAAAAGGTGGTAGATATATTATGTGTCGGCAGTAATTTTTTTATTGTTACGAAGAGAGAGGGAAGTTTTTTTTTTTTGAAAGGAATACAAATTCAAAGTTGGGACCATGGTTTTGGGGAAAAAAATAAAAAATAAAAGACACTAATCAAAGTTGGCTGTTAGGTCTTCAATTATATATGAGAGAATTTAAAAAGAGGGAAAAGTTCAAACAACTGAAAAGAAATCATACAATATGACCTCTTCATATGAGAATATATAGCAATATATGAGGAAAGACAAATGATATCTCTTATTTATTTTGTCTCAAATATTATTATTCCATGTACTTGAGAGTTTGTCCGCAATATGTTAATGTTTAATGTACATCTAAATGTGTAAACTGGTCATGAACTAACAGAAGAATAGAAGATCTTGTAAAAGAATTAAGGGGAAAAAATCCAATAAATATTGGATGTCATAAAAAATATAGAATCTAGTCTAATCTACTACACTATTTAAGATCCGATCAGATCATTCCGGATTTTACATTGAGGCCAATCTGTGGTCCAATTCAAGGAGTTGCATGTGAGATTATTTTATGGTTTTTCCCCCATACAAACTATTGTTGCATAAAAAATGACAAATATAATTAAATTATTATTAAATATACCATTCGTAATGAAAAATGCTATAGTTATGCCACCTCTTTGACTTAGTGGCACTTCTCATTAATTTAACTATGGTTAGACTAATTTGTGAAATAAAAATCTCTTATTTACCTTTGGATTAACCTACCCTAGCACCACCCATGCCTTGTTCTCAAAATCTTATATTTTTTTATAAAAATATTAAACTAATAAAAATAACAGAATTTTAGGAAAAAAATATTTATTTTTTAATAGAAATTAACTGTGATGATATATCTACAACACTTTTCATTTAAGAGTGATATATTTGATAATGACGACATATTTGTTATTTTTTGAGTAATAATAATTTAATAAAAACTTTTTTTAATGTAAGTCAAACATTAATCCAATCCATATAAATATACATGCGAATTGAAAAGGCCATGCAACCAACGTTTGGATAAGCGAACGGGTGGACATCCCCACCCCCCCAGCTTCGTGGTCCTTGCAGGAACGGGGAAACGGGCTTTTGGTATCCTCTCTGCGGTTTCCATCTATCAACCCCCTCATTACATTGGATACAGGCACATAGTCTCTTTCTTAGGTTTCTTGGCTTGGGCACCCTAACAATCCAAGTAATTTGAGTTTATTTATGAGATTGTCATATCTAACTTTGTGACCCATAAGATGGATTGTAGTTTCATTTTCTGAACAGTGTTGGAAAAGATGAAGATCACATCTCATGCACAAACAACTAATGTGAAGTTTTCAGTTTTCACTCATAATAAAATGTTAAAAAAGTATATATATATATATATGTTTATTTATATTTCAGCATTCAAAGGATGCATTTGTAGCTTATGTTCTCTTTTAGTAGTCTAGATAATATCTAATGTTTCAAAAGATGTGTAGCAACCAATCTTGCAAAATTTAGGAGCATGGCATCTAAGAAGTAATCAATGTTGAAGGGTATTTGGTTTGGGAAGGGCTAAAAGCTTGTTCAAGAACATTTATCGATTTATTTATTTTATAAGTACACACCAAAAACAGCTTCATCAAAGATCAAACATGAAACAACCGCTCTCAGACACCCCCCGACAACAAGTTCAAAAAACTGTAATAAAAAAAGAGAGAGAAGGGGGGGAAAAAACTGAAGCGAAGCTGTCGCCCGAAAGCAAAGGGAGCCGAGCCATGGAACCCTCCAACGCTGTACTTGCCGCCTCATCTCTGTCCCAGCGCCGTGCTTCTCCTGTTCTAAACAAGACACCACCTTCGTCCTGGCCACGGTCCCCGATCTTCTTCTCCTTTTTTAAAGAAACATTTCTTCTTCTGTGGATTTCTCAGTTCGCTAATCGCTCCTGATCAGCAACTCTTTTTAATGGCGAGGGAGTCGCGCGTTCCTTTGCCGCGGCCGCCATTAATGCCCCACCACATTTGAACTCCCTCCGCCAAGCCCGCAGGCGCAGACACATACCCCTCTACCCCCGACCCGAGCCTTTGAGCAAAGGTGCTTCTTTTATCCTTTCCTCTCTTACTTCAAAAAGCCGGGAGTTCGGAGTTGTGGTGGGGGAATGTGACATGAAGCTGCCGGCCACCGGCGACGGTAGCGCCTCAGCCTTGCTGAGGCCGTTGCAGAGGCCTCGGGGGAGCGCGCTGTCCTTCCTGCTCAACCTGTTTTTCCCCACCTCCCTCCTGGTGTGTCTCCTCGTCCTCCTCGCCGCCTGCAATGGCCTCCTTTGCATCACCACCGAGCCTATGCCCTCCTTCCGGCCATCCCCGGCCCGTTTCCAGATCAGGGAGTCCATGCCCAGGTCCCCCGTCCTGGCCGTGAGGGAGGAGGAGCCCCTGCCCAAGCTCCAGACACAACAAGAGTTGCAGTTTTTGCAGGACGGAGGAGATGGGGCTCCCCGTTATAACTTCTCCGCAGCGCCCAGGAGTAAATGGTCGTCTAGGATGGCCAAGGCCATCCACAGGTTGCTGCGCACCAACGAGCGGGTGAAGCAGTTCGCTTCCAGAGCCGACGAGTTCCTCAATGGGTCTTCCAGTAACCCCTCCTCCCGACCCCCCTGCAAGGTTCGTTTCTTCATGACCTGGATCTCCGCCTTGGAGTCCTTCGGGGAGAGGGAGCTTTTCGTTGTGGAGAGTCTCTTCAAGTCCCAGCCGGACGCCTGCTTGCTTATACTCTCGAACACCATGAACTCGGCGAGCGGCGAAAGGCTGCTGGGGCCATTCCTGGAGAGGGGTTTCCGGGTCTCTGCAATGTCGCCCGACTACGCCTACCTCTTCAAGAAGACGCCCGCGGAGCCATGGTTCAAGAGGCTGAAGAAGGGCGGGATCCACCCCGGGGAGGTCCCCCTCGGCCAGAACCTCTCCAACCTGCTCCGGCTGGCGGTCCTCTACAAATTTGGCGGCGTCTACATCGATACTGATGTTATCGTGCTGAAGAGCTTCTCATCCCTCCAGAATGTGATTGGGGCACAGACCCTGGACCTCGCCACTGGGAACTGGAGCAGACTGAACAATGCCGTGATGGTGTTCGACAGGGAACATCCCCTTCTCTACAAGTTCATCCAGGAATTTGCCCTCACGTTCGACGGCAACAAGTGGGGGCACAATGGTCCTTACCTGGTTTCAAGGGTGGCGGCGAGGGTGTCGGGAAGGCCCGAGTTTCAGTTCACGGTCCTCCCGCCGTCGGCATTTTATCCGGTCGATTGGAGTAGGATAAGTGGACTGTTTCATGCCCCGCGGCAGGAGACAGATCCGAGGTGGTTCTCTGAGAAGCTGAGGAGAATTCAAGAAGGCAGCTTTGCTGTTCACCTCTGGAACAGGCAGAGCAGGAAATTTCAGGTAGAGAAGGGAAGCATCATTGCACATATAATGTCTGGTTGCTGCATTTTTTGCAATGCGTCCATGTCGTCTTTGTAATTAGGTGTGGTGGAGGTGATGAGACCTTTAATCCGCCAAATGCTGGCAAGTTCTTTGGCAATGGATAATCTCAGTCCATTCCACGTATTATTGTCCATTCCAATTCGCCAAGTGCTGGCAAGTTCTTTGGAATGATAATTAGTTAAGAGTTAGCAGTAATAAAAAGAAAATCTCTTTCTTTCCGATCTGCATTTGAGCTAATTGGCAATCTCAGTTCCTCGTTAATTTGATGCTGTCAGGTGTGACAATGTTTCAAATTTTCCACCCTTCTCAGATGGAGAAAAATTTTGGTGTCATATATTAACCTTCTGACAAGGCTCAACTCCGGTAGTGCTTTGGTTTTGTATTCAGCAATATAGAAAGTTGAATGCCTCCATCTGATTTTTTTTTTTTTTTTTTGCGTCTAATCTGTTTCTTGTAGGAGATCATTGGATATTTGGGAGCTTTCAGAAAGATTTTTTTTTTCATTAATTGCATAGTTGTGGTTGCTCTAGAATCTAATGCAACTGTGCATCAATCATGCGTTCCCAGGGACTTCTCAGCATTCATGGAAAAAAAGATTTGTTTTCTGCTTTCTGTCCTTGTATTCTTATTTCCAGGTGTAAATTCCGTAGTAACAGCTCACGTGGATTAAAATTCCACTTAAATTATATCTAAATAGTTATGTTCATTGGCTACATCCGTAATCCTTGCATTGGATGGGACTGATATTCTGTTCATAAGAACGTCTGCTAAATTGCATTGATGAAAGTGGAAAACACTTTTTTTCCTAGAAAAACATTGAATCACAGATTAAGGAGGAACGAGAAAGAGCAGTGATAAACAGGTCATTTAAAAATGCTCTCCCTGGTAAGCATGAGAAAACCCCTCATTTGATATGGTTGTATGATTTATTAGTACCTCCTTTTGATGATTCAAGTATTCAGGTGCTCTGTAAGTATACCATTTTTTTATCAGCCAATGAGATGCACTAAGGCTGCCTTCAAATGCACCAGCGATTATGCATGATAACGATCCCTCTGAATTTCCTTCACCAATCCTACTAAGAAAACACAATGCTAAGCATCATTGGGATCTTCTCATTTGCAGTTAGCTAAATTGCACTGTACTGAAAATGCAAATGTATGGGAGAAGAGCACAGACAGTTAACTACTAGAGCATGTGTCATACATTTGTTTATTATCTTCTGTGGACCGTTCATGGAGGACTTAAACCATCTATTGATAAGGTATGGTATCATTGAAAGTGTGGAAGCTTTTCATTTAGACTGTGGACATCACAGATTCTAGCTACTCTGAAATCCTCAGCTTGTTAATGGGTTGGGACAAGCTTACTCAGTGCAACAAGAAATAGATCTTTGGTGTGCTTGCTAAACATGCTATGGCAGTATGAAAAGGAAGGAACAGCTGAATCTTTTGTCATGAATTCAAGCAGCCTGCCACTATATTCAAAAGCCACATCCAACTTCCACGAGCCGAGGTGATAGCATAATCAAGGATTCCTCCTTTTCTCTGTTTTTTTTTTTTTGGGGGGGGGGGGGGAGCAGGGGTGGGGTGAATAGAGAGGTCTTTTGACCTTTCAGTTTCAGAGCCTGTTTTTTGTTTTTTGGTGGTTGATAAGGAGCAGGAACACTGCCCCCCAAAAAGAAAAAGACTCCTTCTTCAAAGGCAAAAAAAGGATGATGGTGAGGATGTGTATCCATCATGCATAACAACCAACATCCATATATGCAAACTAGCACACTGCAAACACTTAAAACTGTTTCTGGTGGTACATTGATTTACATATGACTTGGTTTTCAGGCATATGTATCAGAAAATTTATTTGAACGTCTCCACTGATTTTCATTAGAGCCTTCTGAAGGGGGAAGTGCATCATGAACTCATGTATGTGAATCACGGAGACAAAACAAGAATTGCTCTCTGCTAACTGTGGATTTTGGCAAAGAATTCAATTCACCAAAAAATAAGGGGTTGCTGAAGGTTATCATGTCCTGTGCGCTGACAGGGTAGAGAGTGAACTGGTGTTTTTGCTTGGCTGCATTGTTCTTTACAAATGGCACTAATGTTCCTTATCCTGCTCGAATGGATATCTAGAACTCTGAAGATGGAGATCTGGTCAAGGGTGTTAAGGAGATAAGAAATGAGGTCAGACAAAGCTGCATTATCTTCAGGACTTGATGCTTCTGGAGAGGCTATGGGAATGAGTTTTGCAATATAGTTGAGGAAGCTCATCCATTCTTGACCTTCTACATGTAGGCTACTCAGAAGTCAGGATGGAAGTTTAAGAACCAAATCTCCCCAGGCAGGATTTGAACCTACTGCCACCGAGCTACGGAGGAACAACGGGATTTGATCTCATAAAGTTCAACTACTTGCTGGATGGTTGGCCATGAAAAATATTTGATATTGAGACTTGTATCTTGAAGGAATATTCTCCCAAAACACTTGCAAGCTTGACATGGAGGCCAGAAGAATTGTTTATATGGGGTGGCCATCTATTCTGAAAGTAACACCACTTACAAGTCTTAGAGATAGCAGTGGGGGGGGGGGGGGGGTGTGGAGATCTGTGTATGCCTATTTATAAAACTTTTAAACTATGCATATGTTCCCTCAGTCTTGATCTTTTATATAGACCCTCCTTCAGACTTGTGCACCTTCATGTACTACTTAGGATTATCCAGCGCTATTCTGAAAGTAACACCACTTACAAGTCTTAGAGATAGCAGTGGGGGGGGGGGGGGTGGAGATCTGTGTATGCCTATTTATAAAACTTTTAAACTATGCATATGTGCCATCAGTCTTGATCTTTTATATAGACCCTCCTTCAGACTTGTGCACCCTTCATGTACTACTTAGGATTATCCAGTGCCTCATTGAGTGGGGAGGTTGTACATAAAGATCAACCTCAGTAGAAAGAATGAATAACGAATGTATTTGCAGGGTACTTCCAACATGCGAGCACTCCATCTTTGCTGTGTTTGGAATAGCCATAAAAACAATTCCCTTGGAAGAAGCTTCAGAACAGGTGGTGATGATTAATTTGGTACAAGCAGGGATATACTTCACAGGAACAGCTGCAATGGGAGTACCACTTAAAAAGGAGTGGCAACATATATATGGTTATTAGTCAAGATCAGCTACTTTTTTAAGGAGTATGGTCAGTGAGGAAGCTGATGATGAGCTGGTTCACCTCCTCTGGGAAGTGCTTCTAAAGAAAGGAGCTTGATTCCAAATCAGGGACATAATTCTTCACCTTCCCACTCTTTTTGTAATCCTTCATTCCCTGGAAATTTTGATAGCATAATCTATTTTCACCCATGAAGAGCAGAGCTGTGCTTGCAGTTAGTCTCTGGTACATTTGGTGCTTCTTGCAATTTCCTACACAACCCAGTCAATATGGTATGTTAAAAACACATGTTGACATGAAAGCAGTCATAGATCACAGACTTACGGCGCCTCACCAACGCCATTTGCAAAGCAAAAGAGAAACCTGACTTCTCATACAAAGAGGCATAGACATTAAGGTCTTCTTCAGAACCAGTGGGGCAAAGGCGAAGATGGAACCACCAACTCCATGGTCTTCCAACCCTCCTCTGCCCCAGGAAGCTTACTACCACAGAAGAATGCAGACATCCTGAAGAGTAAGTTATGCATATCAATATGAAGATGACCCACACTTTTAAGCTCAATTTAAAGTAAGATAAAACTTTTATGTGTTCTAAGGCGACCCAAGTTATATATGTTTGTTTCCTTTTTTCTTAAAAAATTGAAGGGTTGGTCTCCATATCATCAACAGTTCGAGCCATGGGGAGGCCATTCCTCTTTGGCAATAAGACCCTCCTTGGACCAGTAAATCCGGGGTCGGAACTCATAGAAAACCCACCTTTTTACAAACAACCACAGTGAAAGATGATATCGAAACCTCATGGTTGTATATATATCAGAATTAAAGGGTCGGTGAGCTAATTGCTTATAACCTTTGCCATCTCCTCACGTAGAAGCCTTCTGCCAAGATCCGAGGTGAGACACACTGTGAGGAACGGAAGGGGACGCCCAGTGTTATGACCCTCGAGACCCTCCCTGTCCGGGAGAAGAAGTGCTACCTACTGGTAAGCTGGTGTAGCTGCAGAGTCCTTATCCACCCCAAAAACCTTCGATCAAGCCCCACCACCAAATTAAGGGGGGTGATCACATCGTGTTAGCAATTCGGTCTTGGTCACGATAGGGGACGACACAAGAACCATGGTGTGTAGGCATAGAGAGAGATTGCTGAAATGATAGTACTTCGAGACAGAATTCTATTGAGTTCGAGGATAGTGAACTTAAAAAAGGATGAGGCTGAGTGTGATCACAAAACTAAGAAATGTTTATTAGCTGAAGAGGATTGTAAGAAAATAATTGTATTAATTAAGAGAGGGTTTGACAAGAATTTTCTCCTCTTTCTCTTTCAACTAATAAAATTACTTTTTTTTGGTACTTCATCTCAATCTTATTGCAAAATGGGTCTTGCAATAAGTATTTCCCTACAAAACTAACACTGCAGCAACCATGAGAGAGAGAGAGAGAGAGAGAGAGAGAGAGATCAGTAGGACCCTTTGCAATCTCGGTGACATATAAAGGGTGAGCCCCCAATGTCTAGGAAAAAGTGCTGTAGCTGTTGCATTAATTTCTTCCATCAGCGCGCAGAAGAAGAGAGAATATTGTTCGGATATATGCAGGAGGGGAGATGTAAGAGGTGAGGACAACGTCCGATAGAGATGAACAGCTAGCTTCTGTTCTTGGAAGTTAAAAGGGAGCGGGTTGGTTGGGGGTGGGGGGGTGTTGTTGGTGAGATTTAGCATTCAGATGTAGAGGGGAGGTAGAAACTTTAAGTGAACTGTCTAGCTAATTAACAGTGGTATTTACTTACTCATGATTGTCCTCGGACTCAATCTGAAGACCAGAAAATAAAGGTTAGAGCTTAGATTTATCTCCATGTCTGTCCAGGAATCTGTTTAACGTGACTCACTAATATAAAAATTTATCTTTTAAGTAAATTTAGAAGACACTTATTGCATGGATATTATATATAGTCTACGATTCGAGTATGCAGCTTAAGATCTCCATCATATGAATAAAGCACTTGTTATCCCTGAAAAGCCGCTGTCTTTTCTGAGTTTTCCACGTAAATCTGACGTTTTCAAGGAGCAGATTCCACTTTATTTCCAAACAGCACATAAAAGAGATCACGTAATTATAATCTGATTTATTCATTAAAAAATTATAATATGATTTAATAAAGATTTCATTCGTAAGGGTTTAGTGGCATCAGGAGAATTTAATTACGATACTATCCGTCTCGAGTACATATTTACTCGTATGTATCTAAAACAAGTAGTATTTGTGTGAAACGGATACTAATGTTTTCTCATCTCACAATGTTGTGAAGTATTAATAAATAAGTCTTTAGCGTATATGCCCTTGACGAGACTCTAATCTCAAAGCATGGTTGTCATGGCGGGGCGAATCGGCCCGATTCCCCCGAATCGGAGCGGATCAGGGGCGGGCCGAGTTGTGATCCGCATGGATCCGCCACCCGGCGCGAATCGAATGGATCCGATGCGATCCGATCCGATTCCCCGATCCGCCACGATGCGATCCCTGATTCGCCCAGAATCGAGGCGAATCGGGTCCGATTCGCATGATTATTATATATATATATATATATGATATTTATGTATGTGTGTCAGGCAGGGTTGTGAGGAGTCAGGATCCTCTTCAAGCAGGGTTGTCAGGATCCTCTTATTTACCTGAATATCATTTAAGTAAATGTTATAATTTGTTGTTTCATTTACTTAAGATATTACATGTAAATAAGGAAGTACCCCCCATTTGAATCCAATAAAAATATCAAAAAAATCATATCTCTTACCAATAAAAAGTCAACTCTCCCACCGAAGAAGAAAATCGCGATTTGATGATTTTAGCGAAATGCTAACTTTTTAATCTCTCATAATTTGGTCTATCTAAAAATTTGATAATTTAAATAAACCATATAGAATACTAAAAATCCAAAGTCCGGTAAAAAAAGTCAAATGTGCATGTGACTTCTCCAAGGGAACCGCTCTCCTACTGACAGTACTCAATCTGTTGAGACCTCTTAAGATTTGGTCAAACCTAAACTATCATCATTCAAACTCATGAGATTGTCACTTTCTAGTTTCTCACAATTAGAAAGTGAAAAATCTCATGAGTTTAGGTGATGATAGCTTAAGTTTGACCAAATCCTAAGATGCCTCAAGCAGACTAAGTGCTGTCAGTAGGAGAGTAGCTCCCTTGGAGAAGTCACATGCACGTTTGACTTTTTTTACCGGACTTTGGATTTTTAGTGTTCCATATGGTTTATTTGAATTATCAAATTTTTAGATAGACCAAATTATGAGAGATTAAAAAGTTAGCATTTCGCTAAAATCATCAAAATCGCGATTTTCTTCTTCAGTGGGAGAGTTGACTTTTTATTGGTAAGAGATATGATTTTTTTGATATTTTATTGGATTCAAATGGGGGGTACTTCCTTATTACATGTAAATCTTAAGTAAATGAAACAACAAATTATAACATTTACTTAAATGATATTCAGGTAAATAAGAGGATCCTGACAACCCTGCCTGAAGAGGATCCTGACTCCTCACAACCCTGCCTGACACACATACATAAATATCATATATATATATAATAATAATCATGCGAATCGGACCCGATTCGCCTCGATTCTGGGCGAATCGGATCGCATCAGGGCGGATCCGATTCGCCCCGAATCGGCGATACGTCAACCATGTCTCAAAGTAGTCTTTCAAAACTACAACTCCCTATATTCCCTCCGAGACCCATTCGGCTCGTCATGTGGGCATCCTCCCGACGCTATCGTATCAAGGAAAAACATTTCAAACAAAGCAATCGAAATGCCTCAAAGACAGATGATCTTAAATAATTCACCCCAAATAATACAGGATTTTCTTATCGAGCTATCAAATTTATTTTATATTTATCCATGAGAATAACCCCTATTATCTGAGTTGTCTATCCGCGTAAAAACTTTACCCGGCCAGCCGGGTTGCAAGTGGTGCTCATAAAGTTAAATTTGACCATCCTTACTTGCTTGGAGGATAGTCTTGTCACTTAAATTAATTTCTCTGTAGCAAAGGGAAAAATATAAATGAAAAGAGTACACGGAGAATCGAATTTCTTTTGAAATCACACTTCCGAGAACTTTTGCGGGAGAAAAGGGGACGTCGAGTTAATCAAAGAGTGAAAACATTTGTGTTTCCAATCTTCTAATCTTGCAAATCTTGTCCAGTTGGAAAGGAATTCCCCGAGAGCAATCATAGAAAACATCTACAATGCAGATGATATTGGGGCATATTTAACCACGTAAACATCTTGGTTTCGATGATCACTAATGAAGTCCTCAAGAAAAAACTCCAGCATCACATAGCGAAGTAGACCATTTTATTTGGTACACGCAGACGCCCGTTTTCCAATGTTAGAACTACACGAGTTTTTTTTTTGGGGTGGATGGGAGGGCTCCTGCCATGTTCTATAACAACATCAAATAAGATACAGATAGTTCAAAGTGATCAAGGAAAAGGCAAGACAAACAAGAAATAACAGTGGCCAAAGTAACAGGGCCCAAAACAGAAACAACCACAGATGAGTTGTGACATTGTTGAGCAGGGTCGGCTATTCCTACGGGGTGTGGCTACTGAGGAAGCTGAGGATGAGCTGGTTCACCTCGTCTGGAGACTGTTCTTGAACGAAGTGGGATCCTTCAGGAAGGAATTTGATTTCCAAGTCAGGAACAAAATTCTTCACCATCCCACTCCTTATGTAATCCTCCATCCCTGGAAATTTGATGCAATAATCCTTTTCACCCATGACAAGCAGGGCTGGGACTTGCACTTTAGGATCCGCTATCTCTGCTGCTCCTCCCAATTTCCTGCACATAGCCCACATATGTGTGAAGTAGTGACATGCAAACTTGTTGAAAGAGCAAGAACTACACATACACTATGATTAGACTAATTAGTCTGTAGGCAAAACACGTGGGAACGTGAATCGTGATTCACACTAGTGTGAATACAGTGCCTTACCTATACGGTATTTGCAGCGCAAAAGAGAATCCTGACTTCTTGTAAAGGGTCCCATAGTTGTCAAGGTCTTCTTCAGAGAACCAGTCAGGTAGAGGCACAGATGAATCCACCAAGTCCATGATTTCCTGGTCTTCTCCAGCCACAGGGAGCTCACTGCGAGAAAAAAGAATGTAGATGTTGCGCACGACTGTCTTGGCATCAAAGCGGCCGAAGTCTGCCTCGGCCCGTCCAGGCTCCTGGAGAACAAGTTATGTATCAACATGAAGGTGACAAATCCTTAGGAAGTAACGTACGTCTTTTATGTTTGTTTCAACTTGGGTTAGATTGTATAAGCGGTTCAGATGAGTATGGTCATTCCATGCCATGTCTGCAAGAGTAGGAAGTGTGACCTCACCCGCCATCTGTTTATGTAGAAGCCTTTTGGCAACTTGTCCATAAAGTTGCCTTGAGCAAGGAAAGGAATGCCAAGTGTTATGACTCCTGAGACCCTGTCTGGGTAAAGAAGTGCAAAGTGATAAGCTGGCAAAGCTCCAAAATCCTTTCCCACGAGGAAGGCCTTCAACCAAAGCATGATAAGGGAAACACATCAGTTCGGTACATGTAGTGGACTGCAGTACATACTAAGAAAGAAATGATCTTTCATGGAATAGATATTACAAGGAAAATGAGAACGTAATTCTCTATTTGATAAGCGTAGAGAAAAGCCAAAACCTTGACGACTGTCCACCAAGATTAATCTCAGAAACCTGAATAAGAAATTGAAAGGAAGGTATCTAATGAACACAAAAGAAGACAATATATAAGTACACAGGTAGTAGTATGGCTTTGCCACCAACCATGAAATCAGAATTGCAGAACCACACAGGCAAGACTTGAAGGGCCATGATCAAGGAAAAGGCAGACTTGCAGAAACTTGAGGGGAGATATTCTTGGCATCATAGAACACATTTCAGCAGAATTCCCATTTCTTCCCTATAGATAGCTGCAATCCCTGATCCAAATATTTTGCCTACTCAACAAATGGGTTTGTGCAAGAAGTCCCCCATTGCAAAGATCGGGGGGGGGGGGGGGGTACCCAAATCACTGGCCTAGTTTGAAACTATGATAAATAATCTTGGATACTAATCTGCCATTTTACTTAACCACTCCCATTTGCTTTCTGAGTTTGGTACTATCTGCAGATAGCAATGCCACCCAACAGCCCATATTCATATTGGCTAGACGGTGAGATAAACCAATCCGTGTTCTCAAACTTTTGATTGGTCCATCAGGTAGCAAATTGCAAGATATCGACCTTCATCTTATTTTAATCCACAATTCAACACATCAGTACTAAGCATCTCAAAGAAGGTAACTCAGGAAGTGTTATATAGACATAAGGAAATTGGGTAAAGGCTTGTTCGAAAATCAGGTAAGATAACGCTAGATAAGGTAATAAGTTAACAAAAGTTAACAGTTTTTTGTGCTTTGACACAAAATAGGATAACCCCTGATAACCCTAGATAAGTTAACAGAGGGTTCATCCCCTGCTAAGTTTACAGGGCTTATTAACAGCCTATAGACCCACTTAACATGCAAATAAACTATCTGGATTATCAAACTGGTTTTAACTTTATGCGGGCTGATAAATGCCCTTTACCATGTGTTAACAAATTACCTAGCAGGTAAATGATTCCATGATATCAATCAGCATCAGTTTGCTTGCCGTAATCCGTAAAACAGTGGCAATCATTTGCTTCTGAAAACCTAAGAACGAAACCTATGGGATGGGACCAAAGAAGCAATGCTAACAACAAACAACCGTCGCGAATATCATCCTTATGGAGCATACTTGTGATCGTAAAAACAGAAATGAAAGTGCACTGGTGCCAATTGAAAACAGAATAACAAATTTTTTTAGCATCTATCACTGGACAAAGGTGATCTCCCATTTTTAACCACTTAGATGCCTAGATTCCACAACCAAGTATGATCAAGTACAGAGAAAGCTCATTGCCAATACGGTTACTTCTTTTCACGCATCCACAAGAAGGAAATCAAGTAGTCATAGCAAAGCCTTCTGGAATCCATTTTCTGAGATTTGAATAGACCTTGGTGACGGAGAAGTGGTCGAGGATGCCCAGGAGGTCGGAGATCAGATCGGACCAGGACGCCTTCTCCGGCTCCGGCGGCTGCTGCGAGAGGCCGTAACCCCGCCAGTCAGGGGCGATGGCGCGGAACCCGGCGTCGGCGAGGGCCACCATCTGGAGCCTCCACGAGTACCATATCTCCGGGAATCCGTGCAAGAACACCACCACCCCCTTCTCCCCTGTTCCCAACACCCACACACACACACCAACAACAACACAGAAAACTACATTCAAGCTCACAGTCACACGCACACAGAGGACAGTAGGTGCTGCAGCAACTTGCTCACCTTTCCCGAGCTCGGCGATGTGGAGGGTGAGGCCTCCGATGTCCAGGTACACATGCTGTATCTGCTCCATTTCTCCTCCGATGTCCGGGACCGGGAGATAGGCGGGCGGAAGAAGCGGATGCTACTGGGAGAGCGAGCAAGCAGGGCCAGGCGAAGGACGGGAGACTTTGATATTTGCACTGCTCCGGGCCGGTACGAGCGGAGCAGGTGGGAATGGGACGCCCGCTATCGTGTACTCCGCCGATGTTCTTTTGTGACGACGAATTATTATTAAGGTAAATTAATTAGAAGTCACTGTAATAATGTAATAAAGAAGTCTTTATTATAATAGAGCTTAACGTATACTGTAACATGTGATAATACGTACTATAATATGTTATAACTCTGTTAGGGACTAATAAATAAGTCAAAAATTTGATAAAAATTTCTAATTAATTTACTCTTATTATTATTATTTTTTAGGAAGAATTACCGATCAATTGAGATTTATTTTTTGGTCTCTATTTTTTAGATCTTTGACCATATAAGGGAAGGGAGGATAGGTTAAACATGTATGCTATCTATGTCAAGGGTTATTTTAGTTTGAGATGATTTAATGAGAGATAATTATAAAGAATGATAATTTTTAATGTGACGTGATGTGATAAGATGTAAAAAAATTATCATTTTTTTATTCATAATTTGACATCATGTATTTATGTATAAATAAAAGATACACGATTTTTTAGAAAAATAGTATAACATTTAACTAGTTATCTTTAGGGATAACTTTTATCCTCCCGAGATATTTATCACCTCTTTTTACATCCCTTTATCGGCGTATAAAACTTAACACTCGGGTTTAGCCTATCTCGAGTATCAAACCTATCTAAAAGTTAACCCTTTATTAAGTGGGGGATAAACTATTCTATCTAGTTATCAAATCTACTTTTATACTTACAGAGATAAATATATAATTTTTTAAAAGACTTACGCAATTATCAAGGACCTAAAAATAAATCTCTAAAAAATAAAGATTGATCGATAAATCTCTATTTTTAAGGAAAATTATCAATCAATTCTTATTTTTTTGGGAACTTATTTTTAGGTCTTTGTCTTACATACTTATAGTTATAGAGATAAGTATGTAACTATATAATTTTCTAAAAAACTTATATAATTGTCAGAAACTTAAAAATAAGACGCCAAAAAGTAAAGATTGATCGGTAATTCTCCTTTTTTTATAATAAAATTGACGCGTATTATAATCTTGTAGAATGTAGATAAGTTGTCTTATAAAAAAGTCTTGTAATAAATATTTGAGAAAGTTATCCACATACTTTTACAATATATTATATAGAGAATTATCGATCAATCTTTATTTTTTAGACATTTATTTTTATATCCCTGTCAACTATGTAAATCTTTTAGATAATTATGTAATTACATACTTATCTATGTAACTATAAGTATGTAAGTTAGAGACCTAAAAACGAGTCTCCAAAAAATTAGAGACTTATTTTTAGGTCCCTAACAACTTGTAAGTCTTTTAAAAAATTATGTAATTACATATTTATCTCTATAATTATAAATATGTAAGTGTCCCTATATTATATTCAAAGTTATATTTCTAAAATCCATATGCTATATCTTATACTCTATACTTTTAAAATATAAAAAATTTAATTAGTTATATCTTTATAATTAATTGACTATCAGAATAGCAAGAATATTATATTATTACACCAACGAGATCGTTAAATAATGTTCCGTTCTTGTCCCAAGTGCCCGTTTTGTGCTTGCGCATGGATACATATGCACTGCCATTTAAGTATTTCTCTATAAAAATATATCAAATGTCCATGTTAACATACTATGTTCTTGACTATCACATCCATCTCAGTCTAGGTTTCTTTCTTTATCTCTTTGAAATTTCTTCTCCAAAAGATTTTAACATGGATGGACAGCTTCCAAATTAAACATATATTCTGCTTTCTTTCTTGTTGAGGACCAACTACTTTAAATCTTGCACATAAAGGTGAAAGGAGCATGTTATATATCATGGAGAAAGCTAAAGAGGTGCCATCTTGATTGGTAGCTAGGATGTTTGGTGTTGAATACTTCACCTTAATTTATCAAAGATAAAATATTTTTTATTATCATGCAGCTGTTTCTTAGAGTATCCACGGCTCTTATTTTAGTTATCTCCACCAATAAATGATATCTCTAATTTTTTGTTGTTGGATAACCTTAATTTTGACACTGTACACTTATCTGTAACTATTCTATCGCATATATAGTCGAATCCCTACAGGTCACATTGTAAAGGTTTGCATGTATATTAGGTTAAGAGAGGGGTTACAATAGTTATTTACACAGAATTGGGACCATATAGTGTTTTACTTTTGATAAGTAGAAGCTCATTGTAAAAAAAAAAGAGTACAAGCTCAACATTAGCATATTGGGAGGTGGAACAGTGGAAGCTATTTATATTCATTTAGTACAAGGGTTCCACCTATTTGAATGAGGATATTCTAATTAATATATATCTGCTACTCTAATCAGAGGGTAAAATGGTCAGAAAACCAGGTTTTGGCAATATGCACAAGGAATCTTTAAGTATGAGATCCACCAGGCTGTGTAGTCTTCCCACAGACAAGGAGAAAACTGGTTAACCACTTATTTACCCACTTTAACCCAATTTCTACCTAACTTTTCTTGATTAGCAAACTTTTGTTTTCAAAATGTATTTATAGAAAAACTGTCCCTTTACTACAACTAAAGTTGGGTTTATAGACAGAAAATAAACATCTCCACATGGACATTTGGTGGTGAGATTGAGACACTGGAAATTAAGGAGAAGGTTTTCAAGCAGCTAGAAAGCACTAGTGGGCAATGAGTTTCTGTCGTCCACCTATCAAGAACATGAGATGCGTCTAATTACTCATTTGAAGAGGACAAACAATGAGAAAAAAGTGTGCAACAGTGCGTCTGTAAATGTAACTTGGAGTGAGAGGTGAAGCAGTTGGATTAAGATGAGGAATATAGTAGATGGCTGAATCAAGTAAAAGAGTGATCATAAAAGCTGCATGAAGTTGTAGGCGTTTGATCTCTTGAGAAAGGGGGGAAAAAACACTGCTTAGATTTGATTGATTGATTGATTTATTTAATAAGAACCTCACCCAGGAGAAGATGGGAGAGCGTACCCCCCTCCAGCAGAGGAAATTAACACTGCTTAGATGAGGAGGATCTAAACAAGAATTTTACTTACTGTTCGTAGCTCAGATCCAGCATCATATACAGCAGGTTTAAGTCGCAAATCAAATACAATGCAGGCATTTTAAGAGCTGTCCATTTTGGTATACTATGAGAAACCACAAATTCTACCAGTATGCAGGTGCTCCACAAATGCATGATACAACAAAGGATTATGATACTTACATGAGCTAAACATTGAATCGTAAAATGGTGTTCCCTTTCAGCCAAAACTCAATTACCATGGTTGGGAGAGGGCATCGTGCTAAAGTTGTAGACACAATTCTCAATTAATCTCGCTCTTCTCATAAATCTCAGTCTACGGGGTTTCGAAACTGAGTAGGGATAGAAAAAAACTGACGACTCCTTAGGGCTATCTCGCGCTCACATGTCTCACTCCTAGAATAGGAGGTAAAAATACATGTGTAACGACCTTAGTTTTTTGAGTCTAGTTTTGACTCTCTTGGTGTTGATTTTAAGATCACGACGGATCAAGGAGTCGTATTTTGAACATGACGAGATTTGTGTTGCCTTTTGATTGAGAAGGTGATGGTCCTTGTGTCGCGTTCTCATTTGCATATAGCTTGTGTGCCACATGTCAAACTACATGTATGAGAAAGTGACGTGCTAGGTGTCGCATTCTCCTCGATTCGCATGTAAGATGACATGTGTTCTGGTAGCCGACGGTCTATAAAAAAGTTTTGTTAGACTTTTGAGAAAGTGACAAGGTAGCTGTTGCGTTTTGTTGAGAATGCGACGCTCGAATTGTCGCGTTCTCAGATCCGAGGGTTTAAGGTTGGCCAGCACCTCTCTTCTCTCCCTTTTCCCCTTTCTTCCTCCCCTCCATAGTGGCAAAGCTCCCTATCCCCTTTTCCAGTGTGTTGGATGCGTTTCTGAGGGGAAGTACAAGTGCTTGGTGGCATTGGAGCAGCTTGGAGCGAGGAGGAGGCGGCCATGCTCACATGAAGGCCCCAATGGATCGACTCTTCGTTTGGAGGTAGGGATCATTGTGCTCTCCTTCTAGTTGGTGTGGATGGAACTTGGTTGTGCTTGTTCCCTTCATGTATTGATGTTTCTTGCTTGCTTGTGAGGTTTGGTGCACGGTTGGAGCTCTTCTTGGCTCATTCTCCATCTCCTATATGGTTGGTGGACAAGGAGAGATTATGCATGGGGTTTGTGGGGTTCTCCTGAGCTCTTTTAGTGTGTTAGTACTTTCCCCTCTTCTGTGGCTTGGTTTGTAGTTTGGGTAACCCTTGGGATGGCCCCCATCCTAGTTCGGTCTTCAATCTGATATTGCGACACGTTAGCTATTGCGATATCAACTGAAGGTGACGATCGCCTGATCACATTCTGGTTGCGATGGGTTGGCTGTCATGTTCAACATGCCTCTTCTGTTTCACCGTTTCTAGGTTCGGCAAGGGTGGTCCGTGCTTGAGTGGATTGAGGTGTGTTTACCCTGCTCAATACGTGACTGGCATTCCGGTGGTTGCTTTGGTTCTATGTGGTAAGGGGTGTGCAAAAATCGAACCAAACCAAAAAATTGAATCGGACCAACCGATTCGGCCCGATTCGGTTCAGTTTGGACCCCCCCCCCCCCCCCGCTCGGTTTAGTCCGATTTCACAAAGTGAAACCAAGTAAACCAATTATATATATTGAATGTTGTATATTTCACACAAATGCACCATAGTGCAGTTGGTTAGTGATGTAAGTGGTGTGAGATCGTGAGTTCGATTCTCATGAAAGACATAAATTTGTTCATTTTGTGAAAGATTTTACTAAAAAGTGATTGATTGAATTAAACCTAGAACCTCTGGGTTAAAAGACAAAGACTTAATCACCAGGCCAAGAGTGCGGTAATAGAAAAAGTGGTCTAGTTTTTTGTTTAAACCAAACCGAACCGGTTCAGTTTGGTTCGGGTCAGCTTTGGGGTTTGGTTCAGTTCCGGTCGACTAAAAAATGAGCCAACCCGAACCGAACTGGCCTGTAGTTTCTTGGGTGCGAACCTTGAGGCAAGGTCTACCTAGGGTTCGACCTTTAGATGAGGATCGCGATGAGTCAATACAACACGTTCTCATCTGAAGGCGACACCCTGATGATCCTGTTCAGGTCGCGACTAGGTGGTTGTGGCATTTTGGTCTCTGATGGCGACGCACTCATGGTCACGACCTAGTTGCGACGGGTCGATGCGTCGCATTCTATCTACCTGTATTGCAGACCCTTCCTTCTGTGCTATCGCGTTTTCGGATATGACACGTATGCGTGTGTTGGCCGACGACCCTTCCGGCTGTTCTAGAAGGTGTGCCTATGCGTGCCTTGTACTTGTTGGGCTTGTCGTGGGTTACAAAGCAAGCTGTGTTGTGTGCTTGTTATTGTTTGCCCAACTTGTTCTCTATTCGCCCAGTGCTCTGTACTTGAGGACTTGTCTTGTGTGTTGGGTTGTTACCATTTCTCGGGACCCCCATCCTTGCGAGTCTATGGAGGGAGTACTCTAGGCTATGAGCGTGCGCGAGTTGGTTCATTTGAGCTGAGGGGAAAATGACAGTTTGATAATGACACTGACTTGTTTGTAGAGCTCTCTTGGCTGGGGCGGGACGCAAAGGTGGTTTTAGTGTTATTCTTCTCGACGCGGTCTAGTCAGTCTAATTTCTCACTGCCTCACTTTGCGTTAGTCTTGGAGCCATGTAGAGGGGTCAGACATAGGGCCGTAGCTTTGCCAAGTTGCGGTTAAGGTTGTTGTTTTGTGTTCTTGTGGTGTCTCACTGACCTCACTCTTCTAGAGAGGTTAGAGGAAGGAATCGGTTGGCGAGTGGTGAGTGACATGTAGGAGCTCTCGACAGCTAATGGCTGTGGCATAGTTGCTATTGTTGTGACGACATTTCTCTCGTGGTGTGCCCATGTGTTGGTCTGTTGTCCTACCTTGCATGACAGTTGTACTCGAGTCGTGTCTCGCTTCCACGAGCATTGTCAGTTTGGTCCTTAGTCGTGGTGCCATGTGCTTTCCGTGGGCCATGCTTGTGGGCCTATGCTTCTGGCTCCTATGCTGAGTTGGACCTCCAGTCTCGCTGGCGTTTTGAGGGCTAGAGCGAGTGTGCTCTCATCTCTGGCTACTGCACCGAGAGATGGTGTGGGGTGTTTCCTGACTCAGGGCCTTTAGTAGTTTTTGACTTAAGTGTTCTCTCAGTGTGTCAAGTGTGGGTCTCGACCTCAGTTTTGTAACTTGTTCCTTGGTGCCCGTTCGTAGTGGTACATGTGTGTGATTTCTGGACCTCATGGAGTGCCTGAGGTCTGTGATGTTTCTATGTGTAGCTCCCCGACCTTGTGGAGGTCCGAGTTGGTCGTGCTTGTGGTGAGACGCTATTCTCACATGGTTGCTTCGTACTTTTCATGAGCTCCCTATCTCACCGTGTGTGCTGAGGGCTGCTTTCGTGTGGTCCTTGACTCCGTTGGTTGTGCAGGAGTTGTGTGTGGCCCGACCTTAGTTGGTGGTCGTGACGTTGTTCTGCTTCCACTATTTTTTAGTAGTTGGTGTAGTCATTTCCTAGTTACTTCTTTCTAATTGTAGTTGTTTACTGCTTTCTGGAGTTCCTGCTACTCTAGCCGGTAAGGGACTGGTTATCTCTACTGGGTCTTGTTCGCGAGGCTCACCCCCTACTTCCTTCAGGTAGGGGCTCACTATCGCATGAGTTCGGTGCCAAATGGTTGAGGTGGTGGTTAGTTGTACCATGTACTGCCAGCAGTGTGAGTGTGTAAGCGTGAGTACTCTTGTACTAGTGTGAAGTGAGAGTTATGTTTTGCAAGTCCTCGGGATATGCCCCTTAAAGACTGAACTTTTTTTTATGTACTTATACTTTTATTTTAGACATGTTGTACATACTTTCTTTGTTTAATGTATGAACTTCTTGTTATGGTTATTTGAATTCATTATCTATCTCACTAGATTACTTTTCTAATCCTTTTGGATCTTCGAACCTGTGGGTGGTTGTCCAAAGGTTTGACACTTGGAGGGCCTTCCGGGTGTTGAATTTTCGAGTCATTTCAACATGGGATAGTAGTAAGTGTGGACGTGATTTCCCGTTCGGGCCTGGGCCGAACGGGCGTCCATTAAGAGAAGAGGGAAGACGGTCGCCGATGCAGACGATGACCTGCAAAACCCAGAACGGATCAGGGGGGGGGGGTTGAAGAACCAAGGGGAACCCTTCGATGTCTAAGTCAGACAGGACTGTAGAAGAAGGCTAGAAAGGAAGGTTCGCTGGTGAGTGTTTTGCGCGTGGGCGAGTGTATGTGTCGAAGGTTGCGTACCTGTGTATGTGAATTACCTGTGCCTTTTATAGGCGAAGGAGATAAAAGGTCCAAATGCTTATCTGGTCATCATGCGTCGGTTCAGGTTCCCAAGTGAGGAGTTGTTCGTTTGGGGCACCTGTTGGGATCCTGTGCGATTAATGCTTTTTACCAGGGGGCGCGTGCCGCGCCGTCACAATAACTTCATCCAGGAGGCGAAGGGCTACCCTGGACCCTCTGGTCTAAAGGTGCCAAGCAGAAGCCTATTTGGTTACCGAGCAGGCTGCTCGGTGCCCGGTGCTCGGAAGCATCGCGGGACTCTTGGTAGATTGTGCCCTGCCTGAATAGGTTGCATGGTCTTCGGAGACGGCGCTTGGGGACCCTTTGGACGCCTGGTGGCCAGAGCGCGTTCGGAAGCCTTGGACTGAACCTGAAGACACGTGGCTCGACAGGCAGAGCCCAGACGTCTCACCGGGTTGCGATGGGCCGCGACAGGGCCACAGGCCTAGGAGGTTAGAAATGACCTCCACAGTAAGATAGTTTGATGCCAATGGCACTTCCACCTCGGCAATTAGTGTTTTTGTGACTTAGCCGCAGTTGATTGAATTGTCGTGTAGGTTGTGCCAAGCCTTTTATTTTCCAAGATAAGATGTGTGATTGGTTATGTTATGTTGTTAGTATAGCTATGCCCTAAATGCATAGTGAGATATATTTCTTTTGAGAAATATTTTCTGCACTTCTGAAAGTGCAGAAATGTCTAATCATCTTGCACTACCCCCTCCCATTGGTGGGAAAGAGGAGAGAAGTCTATGTGCTAACTTGATTCTCATTAATAGGAGGGGGAAAGTACAAGATGATTAGATATTTCTGTACTTTTAGAAAGTGCAGAAAACCTTTCTCATTTCTTTTATAGATTGTGTTGTTCTGGTTCAGTGACAAGATTGAGGAATTTCTATTGAATGTATGACTTTACGAGACGACTCCTCTGTTTTTGCAGGTAAGAGCTCGCAAATGTAGTACGCTCCTCAGACCAATTAATAGAGTGCTGGGATATTATTTTGCACACCAACAGGCATTTTTGTGCATCCTTGTGCTATGCCCCTTAAAAAAATATACATTACTTTTGTACCTGCAATATTAACTGACCATGTATAATACGGCTACTTTCTTATCGGGGTAAGCAACCTATGGATACCTTAACCTGATATAGGTTAATCCAAAAACTAATGCCCCCACCCCATTTGTCACATAAAAAAAGCAACCATTACCCACCTGACATCTAGGGGAAAAAACACCGCTTTTTTTTTTTACTTAATCCGGAGTAACAAGTTACTCCACCTATCTTGGCTGCATAGATTTAACCCCGTATCTACACCATCATACCTGCCACCCTCACATCTTGTGATTAACTTACCCACGGTACCAAACTCAGATAAATACTAACCTTATCTTTACACTTGGATATCAAGATGTTGGAGGCTTACCAAAGCGGCTAACGCGATTTAAATATCTGTTATGGTTATTTCAATTACTTGTTCATTCCTCTTAACCAATGATGAGTCCCTTCAGATTGTGGGTGGTGGCGAAACGGGATGTAGGTTCCTAACAGGTCACGGATTTTGGGTCGTTATCAGAATGTGTGTAACGATGCTGCTGCTGAGTGAAAATGGTGAGGCCACTTGATACATCAAGAAGGGACTACTCAATTCTCCCAGATAATCATTGAGTTGCAGACCATCCAAACAGGCCATATATAGAGATTCCTGGGTACAAACATCATATAGATCATAGCCTTCGAGATATCATTCTTTCTGCACGAGAGACTCCACATCTCCAAGCTCCAACTCTCTTCTTTCTGATTCACTTCCTTTCTGAAACAGGAGTTCAATTTGTTCTAACGTTTTTCCTTTTGTTTCAGGAACATACATATGTACGAAGACCACAGAAAGAGCTGAAATTACGGCAAAAATAAAGAAAACCCCCGCAACTGATATGGCGCGTGAGACAGAAAGGAAGGACATTGCAACAAGGCCACTGCAAACTCTGTTGCCCACCGCACCAAGTGCAGCTGCCTGAGCACGCAGTCTCAGGGGATATATCTCAGACGACAGCACCCAGCAAACGGGCCCAATTCCAATAGAGAAAAATGCAACATTTCCGCATACTGCCAAGAGTGCAAGCCCGATCCCTAATTCCTTTGATCCCACTTCGTGTCCCAGGAAAGATAGTGCAAGACTTAGGCCAAACAAACAAGTAGTCATCCCAACCGTGCTAACATACAGCAGTGGCTTTCTACCTACTCTGTCGATGAGAAAGATAGCAACCAAGATAAAGATGGTCTTGGTAAACCCAACAGCGACGGTAGCAGCAAGAATTGCCTTGTTACTCCTTATCCCTGCATCCTTAAATATAGTTGGACTGTAATAGACAGTTGCATCAATACCTGTAATCTGCTGGAAGGACTGGATACCAAGCCCAGTAATTAGCATCCGACGCAGTGTAGGAGAAGGCCTCATCAGTTCCCACCAAACAGCTTTCTCCTCGTACTTTTCTGCACTCTTTGTCCCCGCAGCTGCCTCTATCTCAGCCAATCTCTGATCCACTTCTGCGTCATTCTCACTTATCCTTGATAACACCAACCTTGCTTCATCGATACGGTTTTGCAGTACCAGCCATCTGGGGGATTCTGGAATTACAAATAATGCAAAGGCAATGAATACCGATGGAAGGATCCCAACACCAAGCATCACCCTCCAGCTTATATGAACTGAAAGACCCGAAAATGCATAGTTTGAAATGTAGCCGAGAAGGATTCCCAGGTTTATGAAGATCTCAGGAAAGGAGGTGAAAGCGCCTCTGGCAATAGCAGGTGATATCTCTGCAATGTACACTGGGGCAATCACAACTCCAAACCCTATTCCCACTCCTGCCATAAGTCTGCCTATCATTAAGACTCGGAAAGAAGGAGCAAATGTCATTACTGCTGCACCACTTTGAAAGACTATGGCAGCCAAACCAATTGTCCACTTTCTGCCAATAGCATCTGAGGTCCTTCCACCTGCTAGACTACCGAAAAGTGAAACGATGCTTAAGCATCCAACCAGAACCTCTTCTTGAACTTCTGAAATTTTCAAATCTTCCTGGATGAAAAGAATTGCCCCGCTCATAACACCTACATCTGAAGCACAAATGAAAAGAGAAATCCCCACGTTCATCAATATTTATAAACAAGTAACTAAATGATGCAGAGTTAAATTCACAATTATTGGAATTTCTCGTTCCAATGTCAGTTTTGAAGAACAGTCATAAGAACAGTAAATTGTTGCAGTAAATGGTTCTACTAGGTTATTGTGCTCTCCTAATTTTTTGGTTCTCATTCAAACTGATGGTAATCCAACGAGCCCATTAGTGATTGATCATCGTAGATATAATGCTGGATAAGACCAGCAACACAGACCAAAGTTAATATTTGTTACTTAGGACTTTAATTTACATGATCTATTACGTTAGATAGGGGTCAACACACGAGACAGGAGAACATTCATCGTTTGAGAAGATGAAACGGATTTCCAAAATAATGCATCCAGTTCCACTCCAAGGTGTTCCCCAATTTTCAAGTTGAAGAAATTTAGTAAGAGGTATGATAGAAGCCAGTTCTTGGGAGATCATCGAGCTAGACTAGCATCGTTATGAAGATTAGACGATATCATGACAGATTATAAGCCCTTCCCAGAACAGAATAACCACAGAACAGACAACCAACAAATCACCAAGTGCCCAAATTTCCAATTTCCCCCGGCACAACTGCGAATCAGTCGCAACGAAATTTCTTTTGCATCAAGTGATCCAAATTCAAAGTCAACAGAAGTTCTCCAATCCAATTGGAGCAACTCTGCTCCATGAAAGACAGAAAGAAGAGAGGCGGAGAGAGACACCAGAAGAGGATCCGATCTAGCCTTACCATATCCGAGGAGGACGGAGTTGAGAGAGGCGAAGACAGCGCAAGCGAAGACGAACTTCTTACTGCTGGCCTTCCTGACGCCATCTCCGCGCGGCGAGATTCCCGCCGCTTCCTCCTCCCCCTCATGAACGGCCTCCTCGTCCATCCTCCTGTACTTGCCCTTGCCCACCGGGGGCAGATGCATCAGCCCATTCCCGCCCCCGCCCCCGCCCTTCCCGCTCTCCTGGAGGCCGACCAGCTCCATGCCGGCGCAGACTCGATCTCCAGCCACGCCCCGGGGGTCCTCCCTTCTGCAGGGGAAACGGATCGCCGGCGGCGGGGGAAGAGAGGAGCAGGCGGCAGCGGCTCCGAAGCAGCGGCGGGGCGGGGTTCCTTCGCAGATCTGAGGGGCGAGTTGGTGGTGAGGTGAGCAACGAAGACCAAGAAGAACGCGGGGGGTGGGAGGGAAGGACGTTGCTTTTCGCGCCTGTGTTTTTTTTGTTTTTTTCCCTCAATTTTTTATGGTTTCTTCTGCGACGTCGTGGGGACCAGTGGAGGCCGCGTTCTGATTGGCGGAGTTTAGAACGTGGGGGGGCTTCGCGCAAGCCACCGACGACCGGGAGGCGGTGGGGATGGGAAAATCACGGCCGTGTTTGGCTGCGACGAACGGGTACTTGAACAAGTCTACTACTGATGCTAGGCATGTTAATGGCCCGGTTTCTTAAAAGTCGGTCTGGGTCCGTCTTAAGTCTGAGGGTAGGTTCGATATGAGTAGTCCAGCTCAGGAAAAGTTCAGTTAAATCCGACCCGACTCAAAAAAATAAAAAAATATTATTTTATTTATATAATATAGAATTTTAATATATCTATTATAGTATATTTATAAAAAATAATATGTATTTTACTTATATCTATATTAACATTTAACTTATAAAAGATTATATTTTTAAGTCATTTTACATATAAATTTTATATTTAATATAAATTATATATATTTTTTTTTGGGCCGGCAGGCCGACCGGGCCGGGCCTCACAAAGTCCAAGCCCGGCCCTATTCTTTTCCGGGCCGGGCCAAAAAATTTTAACGGACTCATTTTTCCAGTCCAAGCCCGGTTAAAATCGGGCCGGATTTCTAGACCTCCGGGCCGACCCGGCCCAATTGACACCCCTAACTGATGCCGAAAATTTGAAATTTCTGATCTAAAAAGGGGTACTTGCTTAAATTTTGGTCAAAAAAAGGAACTATTCATCGTAATGGCTCTGAAGTTGGGGAAAGGATAATTGGCTCTAATGTTTGTGTAAGACTGGCAAAATTTTCAATATACCCTTTCATTTTTTTTTGGAATAACAAATAGTCAACTTTTGAAGTCTAAAATGGAAATAAATTCCAAACCCCTAAGAATCAATTTGGCCATTGATTTATTACAAATTTTTGTATTAAAAGCTTGATTACTGTAAATAAGCTTAGGATACATCTACTTTTAACCATCAAAACGAATATTGTAGTGTCTTTTTGTCAATCTAGTTTAATCATAAAAAATGAGTGCACAGTAACCCTAAAAACACCGCTGGACAGGTGAGCGGTAATTACTGGTAATCGTTGTAGTAAGAGTTGACCGGAGAGGGTATTAGTTAATGTTCTTGGGAGGATTTATTGGTGGGTAGGGGTCGAGGACTTTTATGCATGAAATTTGGATCTTACTCCTTTGCCAGGGCTTGCTTAACTATGTTAGTGCTTGTACAAAAGAAATAGCAAGATCGAGATGGATTGACCATTTCAACTCTTCTTTGAGCATTGTGTGAGATGTGATGTAATGGTTGGATAAAACAGTGGCAACGACGGATGACTGTAGTGATATTGCTTAGATGAGGGCAGTGTTGATGACAATTAGTGACTAACAATTATCTTCATCGATGATGATTAGTAACGATGATAGTAATTATTGATCATTGGTGATAGATCGATAATAGTAACGAAGTGGCAGTAGTGGTGGAAAGTGGTAGTACCAGTCGATAATTGTACGTAGCGATGAGATGCTAACAGTGATTGACAATTGATTGCAACAACCAATTGTTGTTGTCGACAACCAACACATAATATTACTTATCCTCCTCACCTCTTCTATCTCCCTTGTATTTACTTGTATCTATATCTATAGTTAGGCATACTGTATCATAGATCAATATAGTATGTTTGTGCTATATTGTACTTTAGAAAATCTGATTTCCAAACATAGTCGACACTCTGGTCCTTAATTATTGGGTGGACCGAACCGCAATAATATGCATGCGTGGATCAGTCTGATACCATACCGATCCGATATGTTATTAGATCCAAATTGTTGTGGTTTAGATTGTGGGTCAAATTTTAAAACCTAATGGCTTTCTCTCATCGCCACCCAAAGCAATCCAAGGAGTCCTAAAGGATTCTACCATATTCGCAATCGGCAATAAGAGTTGCCCTCATTCGCCATCCATCTCCTCATTTTTATTCTTTTTTTTTCTTTTTCTTTTTTGCAGATTGTGTTGAAGAAGTAGCATACAACTATTTGGAGGTATTTTTAAGGGCGACTTGAACCTCTGCAATGTAATTTTTATGTTAGATTCAAGCATGAGATTTATGTAAAAAGTCGGTACAAGTGGCTAGAAACCATCTACTAATAAGTTTTTCCAAGATGTATGATATTTTAAGTTAGATCCAGGGGGGGTTAAATTTGCCCCCCCAAAAATTTATTTTTTCCCTAACTATTACAATTTTTTTAAGAGCTTTTTGCAAGAATGCCCTTCTTTGATGTCTAATTGTGTAATAATCTATCTTAAAATTATATAATCATATAACGTATCATAAATATCGCCGGAGACCCTACCATCACTTCCCAGATAAAAAACTGCCATCAACGGGCATCAACCAGGAGTTATATTTTGTGATGAGAAAACCTTTGCGATCTCTCTCTCTCTCCAACCTGCATGGGAAAAGCCATGCTTCCTCAAGCCCTATTTCTATTATTCCCCTTCCTGGCCCTTGGCCTCCTCCTCCCATAGTATTAGGTGCTGCCATGAGCCCATGTCGATCAAACTGCGGCAACAAAACCATGGACTACCCTTCACCCTCCGCCTTGGTTGCAACAACACGGGATTCCTAGAACTTTTCTTCTTCGTTAATGACATGCTCATGCTCTACATCCCCCCTGATTCGTACTGCCTCCTCGACCTCGACTATATGCATACCACTCAACCAACACATATCACTAATCTTTTTTTTTTTGCAGATTTTATGGGCTCAGAGATTGGTGTTCGTAAACTCGAAGATCAGGACTTGGTAGCTCCTACTTTCCGTGTATCCATATTACCCTTATCCCACTTGACCGAAAAAATTTCAGACCTACACACCTCGAGGATTGCATGTAGATCAGGTAAACCCCCCCCCCCCCCCAAGAATTGAACTCGGGACCTCCTACTTTTAAGCAATAGTTCTAACCGATCGACCCAACCGGAGTCCTCCATATCACTCATCTTCCTCACCTCTTCTACCTTCCTAACATTATTTATATCTACATTAGATTGTACTGTACTGTACCTCATGTCTGTGAGTGTGACAGTCCTCATCGTCTAGGTCTTATAAAGATCCGTAATCAACTCCATCAACCCACGAGTCACGAAGTCTAAAAAAAAATACTTATCACACATATCTAGTAGAAAATGTACAGAAGAAGTAAAAGTACTTGTATTGATATAAATATGTACATCGAAATACATTATTCCATACATAATGGAAAACTAAAAAAAAGTACACTAGTCAAGGGCATATCTCGTGGCACACAAAACTAACAAATTGCTATACGGAGGTGCGATCGGGGGCTGGGAACTCGCCTATTTACTCTCACCTAAAAAAGAGTAGGGGTGTGGGCCTTAAAGTCACTGGCTCAGTGGAGAAGCTCTCCCAAAACACCTCAACCACAATAATCATGATAACAATTAATCATGTTGAATTAAGTTAAATAGAACAACTAAACATAAAATAAACACACCACTATATGTTGCCATTAACCACGCTAAAACCATGAGTAAGCTAGTACGGCGTTACACTTAGGGTAGGGTAATTGGCCCGCAAAGTCAAAACCTGACTCGGACTAGAGCACATAAGCAACCTCCCTATCTCGTAGTCAGAAATACATTCCGACTGTCACTCCTACTTCTGACTATCTGCTAACTAGAGAGGCAAGGGGCAACACACCAACTCTAACTCAGAATTAACTGTGGCCCAACATATCTGCCGATGTCTAATCCCCCAACCACGAGTACAATTGAACCACTTAGGCTATTCAACAATCCTCTTTCTCCTACCTAAGACGAGGAACTAAAAGGGGAGTCCGAAAAGACGACAAGACCCTATCAGTGCACATAGCATTGGGACAAAACCCCTGTCGGTACACAAAGTGCAAGACACACAATAGTCGGGGCTCCCAACTGGAGGTAATGGGTAAGCAACTAAGGGTCTGTTTGGTTCTTTGTAAAATAAATTTATAGGGAAAACTTTTCTCAAGGATTAGCTTTTACAGGAAAACCAAAAATATAATTATCTGTTTGGTACTCTGTTACAAAACACCGCACCTACAGGCCAAACCCCTCCCCCTGTAGGTGGCGGGGGCGGGGGTTTCGGTGGGAGGGGGGAAGGCGCGCAGGGCGGGGGAGGGTGCAGGCAGGGGAGGGGGTTCCGATGGGAGGGGGGGCGGGAGTGGGGGGGCTTCCGGCAGTGGCAGGGGGGTGCGCAGGGCGGGGGGGTGCTGGGTGTGGGGGGGGGGGGGGGTTCACAGGGGGAGGGGGGGGGGGGGCGGAGGTCGAGCATCGGGAAAGGCTTGTTGGTGCGGGGCGACGAAGTCGGCACCGGCGGCGAGAGGGATGAGTGGGGGCGGGAAGGTGGCGTGCGTGACCGGCGCCTCCGGCTACATCGCGTCGTGGCTAGTGAAGCTGCTGCTGGAGAATGGCTACCCCGTCCGTGATCTCGGTGAGCGCCAACACATGCACATGCCCCTCCCTCCTTTCCTCCATTCCGTATGTCGTCGACGCTATTGATTTGATGTCGGAGCCGCCACCTCCATCTCTGCTCTTCGGCGCGCTCATTGGGAAGAAGCTGCCGAGGTGGTCGGGGACGGCGAGCATCCTCTCCTTGAGCTTGAACTTGCCCCTCAACAGCATCCTCTCGGCTTCTCGGTCGTCGAAGCCCGCGTTGTCGGAGAAGAAGAAGTCACAGACAAGGCTCGAGATATCGCCCTCATCATGATCACTGCCGCTGCTGCTGGGGTATCAGACAAGGGGCAGTGCTCGCCATCGCCGTGGCTGACGGGTGGCAGCCCCCGCCGCAGTGCTGCAACTACCGTGGCGTGGGTGACGCCATCGCATGGATGGACTGCTCCGAGGGCACTATAGCTATGCGGGGAAGATGAAATGGAAATCAGGGAAAACTATATTTGGGGTTTTACCTCGGATGCCAAAATCGGAGGATTTCAAGGAAAACGGTTTTATGAATCAACTTTTCAATGCAACCAAATGAACAATTTCATAAGATTTTCCTGAGAATCTTTTCTGGTGGGAGGTTTTACAGGAAAACAAACGGACCCTAAGTGTCGATACTACCAAACTCGTCGGGAAAACATTATAAGCCTCTTGCCCTAAGTAACTCAACCATATATACAAACCTAAACCTTAGTTGACATGAAACTTTGCACACAGACACTGCAACCAAAACGCGGGCACACAATAGACCACGACTATAAATATGAACACGTCGGGATAGTTGACTATGATAAGAACACGACGAACCAGAAGATCACGATTAGAACGCGTCGACATAAGGGACCGCGATAGGAATGCGTCGGGTCTCTTGACTGCGACGACTAATAGAACCGCATAACATACAGTTCTTCCTCAAACCACGACCAAACCACCATTTCCAACCTTCCATCTTACTATACACTTCTCAAACACTATAAACGGTATAAACAACCATCCACGCAAGCTAAAGTCAACTAGTTCTTATTGAAAAACCCATAGAGATTGCGAAGAAACTGAGAGGAGGAGAACTGCCCTACCAAACAACGAATTGAAGAACGACATACGTTGGGGCTTTCTCATGATTTGGCTGCCTTCTCCTACACAAATTTGGTTCTGGAACATTCCCCCATAGTCGGAGAAGTCGAAACCTACGCAGCCTTGCTTTGGGGAACTTGCCTAATAGAATAAAAGGTGAAACCCTCGTTCTGCAGGCGCTCCAGCCTAAAAAGACCTCGAAAACTAGAACACGTCGCTCCAATAAGTCGCGACATGAATGAGGTCTATCAAGGGACTGTGACACCAAAGGGTACCACGTATCCTTAAGAGACACGCACCCCCTCCCCTCACTAACTACCTTAAAACGCGTTGACACAGTCAACCATGAAAAAATCTTGAACACATTGCTCAACTTATCAACATTAAGAACATGACAATCTCATCGGGTGAGTTTACTACTAGAGAACTAGACTCAACCCATTCAAAGCAAAAGATCAAAACATATCACAATGGGACAATGCTCAACTCACACAAGATAATAACAACCGCTAAACCCACTAAAATAATCCGAAAAGCACCATACGTTACAATCATAATCTAATTCTCTGACATAATCGACACTCCAATCCTTAATTTAAGGATCGGGTGCGGACCAACCGAACTGTAAATAGTACGTGTGGATCCAGTGGCGGAGCCAGGGGGGTCAAGGGGGGGGCAACTGCCCCCCCCCCCTCTTATTTTTTAACATAATTTTTTTATTAATTTTTTTACATAAAATTTCTTTTTATGATAGATATGTGAATATTTTTTTAACTTTATTAATTACCCTCCATTAGGTTGAGTACTCATGAACGTCACTGTGTGGATCCGTCTAGTACCGTACTTATATGGTATGGTATTGGATCTGCACAGCTGCGGTCAGATCGTGGGTTAAATTTTAAAACCTAATCGCTCTCTCTCACCCCCACCCGAAGCAGCCGAAGGAGTCTACTCTATTCACAGCCGGCGCAAGAGTCGCCCCCATCTCCCCGTTTTCCTTTTTATTTTTTTGCAGATTTGTGTTGAAGAAGTACTTTACATCTATTTGGAGATGTTTTTAAGGGCAATTTAAGCCTCTCCAAGGGAAGGTCCGGGCATTATATCTAGGTTTTTTTAGAACTGGTTTTTATGTTAGATTAAAATATACGATTGATGTAAAAAGTTGTTTCAAGTGGTTAGAAACCCTTTGCAATAAGTTTTTCCATAAATCTAGGGTATTTTAAGTTAGATTTAGGGTGGAGTTTGAATAAATTCGAATTTATAAAAATAATTTCATTTTTCCTAATCTTAAAATTATTATAATGTAGAAACATTGTAGGATCCGGAGATATATCATTTTCATCCATCACATTGCATTAATATTGTGGTGGTGTTTTCCTGTTTGAGCTTGAGCCAAATGGGCCTCCACTGAGAAGAGGGAAGATGGTCACCGGTAGCAGACGAAGACCTGTAAAATCAGAACTAGATCAGGGGGGCCCGATTGAAGAACCAGTGAGAACCCTCCGATGCCTAAGTTAGTGAACTGTAGAGAGGCTTGAGGAAGGAAGGGTTCAGTAGTGTGTTGTACTGTGCGCAAGGGTGCGTGTATGTCTCTGAGATTACGTATCTCTGTCCGGAGGTTACCTGAGCCTCTTTATAGGCGAAGGTGCGGAGGGGGTGGGACGGAACGTCCCTTAATGTCGCCAGAAAGGGCGCGCCGGTTGGCGCCCTTGGCGGAGAGTTACGCGTCCAGACGCCTGTTGAGGGGCCTTGCAGTTAACACACCACTTGATCGTGGGTAGGGCTGTAAACGGAGCGGATACGGAGCGGATATGGGCTTTCCGGTTCCGATCCGAATAGTTAATCGGATAGTTCGTATCCGCTCCGAATATAATTCGAATACAAAGCGGATAATTTAATCGGATAATTTTCGGATTCGGAGCGGATACGGATATTATCCGCTTCGGAAATATAAGCTTAATAAAATATATTAAGTGATCTAAAAATTATAAAAAAATCAAAAAAATCTATAAAAATTATAAAAAGTATAAATATAACAAAATACTCTCTAAACAAAAGATTAACATTAGATATATTATATATTTATAATTATATATGGATCATTAGATTTAAGATTTAATGGTCAAAAATAACTTCATTTCGGAGCGGATCTTAAACGGAGCGGATCACCTGTTTCCGTATCCGCTCCGTTTATTATCCGGATAATATCCGTATCCGAAATCCGCTCCGCCGGATATTTGTTAAACGGATAATATCCGGATAATCGGATACGAATCCGAATCGGATCCGGATATTATCCGGATCCGTTTACAGCCCTAATCGTGGGGCGTGTGCGATGTGGCCGTTGTAACCGTTGCAAGGAGACAGGGAGCTGCTTGGAGGCTCCTGGGCAGAGGATACCGAGTAGGTAGTCTGTTCGGTAGGCTGGACCAGGGGCTTGGTTACTGCTCTTATTCGCCAGCCGAACTGACTGCTCGGTGCCTGGTACCAGGGCACTACTGCTGCCAGCGGATCCAAGACATGCTTTATGCAAGGCCTGTTCGGTGGACAAGACATGAACCAAACAGGATGAGGGGTGTCCGGAGACTACCCCTAGGATCCTAGGGGCGCTTAGGAGTAGAGACCGTGCTCGGCATCTTCAAGCTTCTCCCGAGGACACGTGTTGCCCTGTCGAAGGGCCATGCCCGTCTGGAGGATGACGATGGGCCATGATGGGTCTCATGGGCTTAGGTGGCTAAAAATAGCCACCACAAATATTAATTTTAAATTTTAATTTATTAGATAATATAAAATATTATTTAAATATTAATTTCAAATATTTAATGAGTTGGTAGAGATTTAAGTGGTGTGGTTTTGAAGTCTCGTACAAGTTGTTAGAATTTATGTGCAAATTTTGCAATAAAATTGGGGCATGTTTAGAATCTATGAAAAATAAAATTACGTTGTGAAATGCAGATGTTATATTGATTAATGTTAAATGTTATGACAACCACATTTTAATTATTCAATGTTATAGATGTCTCCATGAAAAACATAGATGGATGATATAAGATGTCAACATATAAAGATGTCAGAGGGTAAAGTTCATTGGTCATATATAGTATAATTATTGCAACATGGGGTATCATGGCTCCTGGTTGAAAAAATATTTTGAAAGAGGTGCAAGTGTTGGTTACAACAAGATATTTGGTTAGTGTTCTATATGAGATAAAAGTTGGAATGTCCCAACATTTGAAGTAGATCATGGCACAAAAGAGGATGCAAAATGTTCAGGACAGTGGACAAAAGTTAGAAGGGTTTGATGATTAGGAAGACTTTTTTGTCTCAAGACCTTGATGTCCATATTGCCGTGCAAGATCCATATGAGTAGGATTATCAACAAGCTCTAGACCAGAGTAGGACTGAGGCACGAGTGTCGGGGAGATTTGAAAGCACCTCTCCATGATGAAGCAAACATGTCAAGGAGTGGTAGTGGCACACCTCCCAAGTGTCACTCTACTTCTTAAGTAGGGGGACAGAGCCTTCATCTTTATTTCACTAGTCCTTCTCGCTTTTAACTTCTCAAGTATACAGGAAGAGGAGCATAATGCGGAATGTGTATGAAATCCATATGTGCGATGCTTGTCAAATGAAAGGGACAAGGTGGAAGCTGAAAAGGGTTTCGCAAAGTTTTGACATCACGTAAGATTGGCATTCGATATTGTAACCAATTCTTATTACAAAACCATGTTCTAGGAGGCACAATTCCTAAGAAGGCATGTTTAGCCTCTTACCACAAGGGAATTGGATGGCATATATCTTGATGTAGAAGTGGAAGAACTGAAAAGCTACATTGCATTCTTTAGGGAAAAGATGATAGAAGTATGAAGTCACTCTTATCTGTGATAGTTGGTCAGATGCTACCGTCAACTTTTCAACTAGAGTTTAGGGATGCCTCGGGAGCTATACACAACCATTAATATATTTTGTTGCTAATGGGGCAGATTGTGATAGAAGTTGGTGAGGAATTTATTATATAGATGGTCATTAACAATGGGACAAACTACATGAACATAGAGGAAGAACTGATGTAAACACATCCACATATTTTTTGGACCTCTTTCCCAATTAGTTGTGTGGATTTAATGCTGAAGGACATTGGTCAGCTCCATTAGGTTAAGTAGGTGGTGAATGTAGCATAACATGATATACCTATAACCACACCCTTATACGACTCAGATGGATGTAAGATTTCTCTAGTGGGGATGTGTTAAGGTCAGACATAACATGATTTGCCACAAATTTTATTATTTTAGAGAGTCTCCTTAAATGCAAAGATGGATTGAAGCAAATGTTCACGAGTTATCATTAGCTACAATCATCTTTTGCATATTTACATAATGAGAAATTAAGAGGTCAAGAGGTTGATTAACAACATCATGATAGTTGAGATCGTCGAGCCTTTGGTGTTGACACCAACGATGATTTGATGTATGCGAAGTTGGAGGCTGTAAAAAAGAGGATGCTAAGGGCCTCATTAAAATATAATTAAACTTTTTATAGACATTGTGGAGAACAGGTGGATCGTTAAATGAATAGAGATTTCCATATGGCCGGTGATGTTATGCCCAGTAAATTTAACTAAATAATTAAAGTCATTATTTAATTTGTATGTCTGATAGGATTTTAAAACATGTTGTTGGTAATAAATAAATAAAATATTTGTAATTAGATTTTTGAGTTTAAGGATAATATAATATTGTAGCGACCAACATTTTAAATAATTTGATTAAATTACTTTAGATCTAAACATGATGAAAAATATTCTAATAATAAAAATATTTGTTATAATTAATTATACTTATGTATTTAGAATATTAACAAATATTAGGTAATATTCTATTCCTATTTGGTTAAAAACAATTTCATTGAGATTAGAAGGTCAGTGTGGAAAACATGATTTAGCGAGCAGCAACTATTGATGTGGTTAGATGGTTCTTTGTGGAATTCAATATCCTAGATATTGCATATCCACCTGGACATCGAGTTCAGCATTGGTGAACCCACATGGATACATTGATTCAGATTTCTTTTCATTTGACTTTGGTTCAGAAGATTGACAAGTCACTTGAGTTGTTGTGAACTAATTACATGTATGTATGTGGATTGCCTTATATTAAACAGTTTGAAAGTTTTAGAATTATACGGGTTCTTATATGTTATTTATACTTTAATATTTAGAGAGATTGTTATTAAATTTTGAATATTATTATCATCGTTTTTCACAAAATATCTTCAATTCTACAAAAAAAAAAACATTTTTAAAAAACAAAAAAGGTGGTTTTGGGCCAAACTGTTGTCTGCACTGTACCACAGAATAGCAGTTTGACGCTGTTGGGTTGTGCGTCTACAATTTAAGAGCATCAGATGGGTTTTTACGTTTAAACCCTGTAAAAATGTTAATTTTAATTCAGTGATCATATTTTAACTATTTAACTTCCAATATGAAACTTTCACTTTTCTTTTAAACATATTTATTCTTTAAGAGAAGACTAATGTTACGTATAAAAATTACCAAAAGACCTGTTTGCAGGATATTGAAATTTTGAAGTGTATGACTAAATAATTGAAGCTTATAAAACAAATTGTAAAAGATACAAGAACAATAACCGAAAGTTTTTTAGAACATTCATGAGAAGACACAAGAGGAACGGCGACCGTACGTGCATGGTTTGCCGTACCGTTCGGATCGATAGTGTCGCATTCTCCGTAGTACGATACGGTACTATAATGTACCGTTAAGATATGGTGGGAAAAAAGATTTATTTGATAGGAGAATACTAACTCATGC
This sequence comes from Colocasia esculenta, assembly GCA_014218235.1. Taxonomy (NCBI): domain Eukaryota; kingdom Viridiplantae; phylum Streptophyta; class Magnoliopsida; order Alismatales; family Araceae; genus Colocasia; species Colocasia esculenta. The sequence goes on along the minus strand of CM024765.1, from coordinate 92,001,728 downwards.
ATGGACTTTCTCTTTAACTTGATATTGAACTCTCTCTCTCTCTCTCTCTTAAACACATCCTAAGACTCTATAAGATAGGAGAAGACTACCACCACGTGAAGAGACCCCTGGAGGCTCTGTTCACCAAACCCCATCGCCCCAAAGCCAGAGGAGAAGTCATTCTAAACGCTGCACCCTTTCTCTCTCTCTTTTCTCTCTCATATCCTCCAAAACCATAAGGCATATCACGTTTTCTACAGTCTGAAAAGGGGTTTATCTGCTCACGAGGTCTTCATCAAAGTTGTTCTACTCTTCATCAGCTTCATCTTCGAAGTAGAATCATCTCGATTAGTGGTCTGTGCCCAAAGTTATAGTAGATTATTCTTCACATTCTCTCTCATATTATGATCTGCATATACGAGATTATCATGTCTTCCACATCTCAAAAAAGGCATATCTCTTCGAGGTTTCTTCATGAAAGTTGTTTTCCACGACTTCCTCTATGAGCTCCAACTGGAATCATATCAAATAAATATTTGTGCTTAAAAATATAGTAGATTAGTCTCAACTTTCTCTCTCATATCGCGATCCAAATCAACAGTGAGTGCCTGAACAATGTTGATCCAGTCTTTGAGCTCTTCATGAAAGTTGTTCTTGATATGATTAATATATTTCATTAGATCAACACCAAGAATCCGAAAATAGAAACAAAACTGTAACGTCTTAAAATTTATAATAAAATATTAATATGACACTAACAAATTAAAAGAGATAGTAAATTATATGTAAGACATGATCACTTATATAAAATATAATTATCTTTAATTTTAGAATATTTTTATATTATTAATATAATTCGAGTTCTATCTTTGATTGTGCGTACTTCGACTAGACGATATTCAATTCCGAAAAAAGTCAAATATGAAATAATCATAATTACCAAAAAAATATATTGATTCTAACAATATAAATATCAGAAATTATTGATGCATAGATGTTGAGATTAAGTCGACCTAATAATTTTTAGGATATTTTTTACTTGACAAAAAATTAATTTTAACAAATTAAAATAAAATTACTATAATTTGTATCATCTCTTAATTAGTTTATATTTAAAATTTTATCTTAATTAGACACCATTTAGATCTCTTAGATGTTGAGACTACGTCGATCTAATGATTTTTTGAGACAATTTTAACATGATAAAAATTTAATTTAAAAAATTAAACTAAAATTACTATAGATTGTATCATCTCTTAATTAATTTATTTTAAAATTTTATCTCAATTAGACACTATTTAGACCCCTTAGATGCACCGGATGTGATAAAGGAAGGATAAAAAAAAAGACCTGCCGTGGACTGGACCGTACCGATCCGTGGCGTGCCGCTGCGGCACGCTCGGATCACCCCATTGAGATGACCCGATCGTATCATCCGAGTCATGACACGGTGCGATTTGACCAACCGTGCGTACGTGTCGTGAACCATAAGCCATGGCCTACCATATTAGAAAAGAAACGTACTTTTTTTTTTGATATAAACCATTTTTCACTTAGAGATTAAAGTTTTGCCGTATCTATATTTATAGTGAGAAATGTCAATTGTATATAAAAATACATCAGAATAATAATCATTTACCTTATTATTTCTGCGTTAAAAAGGATTACGGTAGGGATCAGAAAATTGATTCATGAATCGAACCATGCAGTTCTTAGATTTTTAGTGGAGGGAACATGACAAAAGACCTGAAAAATGGAAGGAGGCTTCGAATGTTGTCATGTGAGAAAAATTTTTTGATACTTAAATTAGATGTAGATGAAAGAACGAGCGCAGTAGGGACGGATACAGAAAGTTTATTCAATGGAGCCTTTTAAATTATTTTTTTAACATTTATATAAATAATATATTATATATAATATAAATAAATATATTATACATAAGGAGTGACCCCACTGAGACAATTCAGTGGGGTCACCTCTTATATAAAAACTTCTCAAATTCTTAATTTATATGGTCATTTCAAACAAACAAAAATTGAATGGGGTCACGTGACCCCACTCCTTAAATGTTGGGTCCGTCCATGGTAGGGGGGTGGGGGGCCGAGCAAGTAGTAGAGTGCTCGGATATGTGGGTGTAGGTGTTTGAGAGATTGCACATTGATGTGTCCTCTTATAAGTATTGTTGGATGTTCTGATCTCCACTCTCTTCTGCTTCCATGTAACGTGATTTCACGACAATTGCAAGTTTTGACATAGGTGGACTCGTCATGGTTATGAACTAACATGTCTTTTTTTGAGCCTAGTAGATGTGAGACATGTCTTACTGCAATCACATACTTTGGAGTCGTGTGGACATACTTTGCAATCACCACCATATTTTGGGATCTTGGGGACGCCATTTGCCACAACCATTGCTTCCTCAGAGTCACATGAGGACCTTACAACAGTTGGAAGGCTTCTCAAAGGGCGATGGGTCTAGTTAAGAAATGATTCGTCCATTAAAGACTCAACTAATGAGATTTTGTGGGCCTAAAAAATCCAGCTCCATGAGACTCTAATCATTCTCTCCCTTCTCTATAGACCCAGAATGCAGGGTTTTGCAAGGCGAATTGGATCGGCCCGATTCGGTCGAATCGGATCGGATCAGGAGAGATCCGATCCGTGATTCAGGTGATCCGATCAGATTCGCATGGATACATACGTACATACCCTTTCTTCCCCTTTCTTCTTCATACTTATTTACTTGAATATTATTTAAGTAAATATTATTTACTTAAGATATTATATGTAAATAAGGAAGTACCCCCCATTTGAAGAGCGACTCTTTTGGACAAGTCACATGCACGTTTAACTTTTTTTATCAGACTTTAAATTTTTAGTATTCCATATGGTTTATTTGAATTATCAAATTTTTAAATATGTCAAATTATGAGAGATTAGAAAGTTAATATTTCGCTAAAATCACCGAAATTGCGATTTTCTTCTTCGATGGGAGAATTGACTTTTTATTGGTAAGAGATATGATTTTTTTGATATTTTTATTGGATTCAAATATAGAGTACTTCCTTATTTATTAAGTAAATTAAACTATAAATACTAACATTTACTTAAATGATATTCAAGTAAAGTAAATAAGTATGAAGAAGAAACAGTACATGTTCCCCCATGGGTAATATACATATATATATATATACATATATATATATACATATATATATATATATATATAATATATATATATATATATATATATATATATTAATCCTATACGAATCGTGCAGATTCAATCCGATTCTATGCGAATCGAACCGAATCAGGGAGAACCCGATTCGGTCTGATTCACCGCTCCATCAAACCATGCCAGAATGGAGAATCAGACTCTCCCTCCACAATGAGTATAGAGCAACTCTGGTGAGTTACAACTATATTCTCTCTCCTTAACTATTTTAATTTTTAACTAGTGAAAAAAAACTTTATTTGTATAATATTATCATTTTTAATTATACGTCTCAAAAATATAAAAATAGAAGCGAGTAAATCTAAAAGCAATCCCATTGACCGCTGTTTTCTTCCTATTCAAACTTTACAATTTTTTCTCATAAATATCCTTCGTAAATAAAAAGTTGATGGAAATCTAGCTAAATTTTATATTTGACAGAGAAGCTTAGTGCACTTGACAATTATATTTTTTCATACACTTTGGCCTTCCTATTGGCCAATATATTAGGGGCACATTGTGCCCATCCAATAAAGAGGCCAAAGTGCATGAGAAAGTGTAATTTTCAAGTGCACTAAACTTTTCTTTTGACTCTATACTTCTCTTAGGTAGACATATTGCCATGAGGAACTCTTTTTTGGTAACGAGAAAATCTCGCCCTGTGTGGCTTTGTGGGCTTAGAGATTGATATTCGTGAACTCTAAGATCAGGACTTGGCAGCTCCTACTTTTCGTGTACCCGTATTGCCCTTACCTCATTTGACCCGAAAAACTTCGGATCTACACACCTCGAGGATTGCATGTAAATCAAGTAAGCCCCCCTAAGAATCGAACTCGAGATCTCCTACATTTAAGCAAGAGTTCTAACCGATCGATCCAACGGGGTCTTCTTAATATTTCATATTTCTTAATATTTACATTAGGTAATTTTTGCTCTTTCTTGATGCGGATTTTAAGCTCGCTATCCGGACCTTTGTCCCGGGCCTGGACCAGGACTCTCTGAGTCTGCCCGACGAATCCCGCCCATTATCACAAATCCCATACGGTAAAGTGGGCTGCTGGCGGCGGGCGGACCGCGGACCCCTCCCTCGAGCGCTACTTGTAAACTATAAAGTCGGCCCGTTCCACTTCTCAAACCCTTCCTTCCCGAGTTCTCTCTTCTATCGACTCCCATTGGCATAGCGAAGACAAAAAGGGGCGTCCCAGAGAGAGCCCTCTCCCACCATCCTGACCTCCCTCCTCACTCTAATGGCGGTCCCGGAGCTCGCCGCGGAGGCGCCGGCGCGGGCGGCGGGCGCGTACGCCAACGGGACCTTGGACGGTGGTGCGCGGGGCGACGGGAGGGCGGCGGCCTCCGCGTCCGACCAGAAGAAAATCCGCGAGAGCGAGCGCCGCCGCCGCAGGAGGAAGCAGAAGAAGAACAACGGCAAGGGGTCCTCCCTCGTTGCCAACGGTGGGGTCGAGGAGGGCGACGCGGGCGAGGAGGACGAGGCCAAGGAGAACGCCGATCCCCAGAAGGTTTGCGGATATCTCCGGTTCTTCCGTTGCTCGCATTTGTTCTCTGTTCCGTCCAGCTAGGATTTTGTAAACGGTGGGGTCTTCAATTGTCGGTTTCTATTCCCCCTCCGATAACTCGCCCGCTCTATGTTTTGTGTTGATTGGGGATAGATCGAGGGGAAAATCCTCAGATACGGTCTCATTGGTCGCTAACTTACCTATCTCATGCCCAATTTTATAGGATGTGAAAAGTACGATTACTGCTCGTTTCCTTTCTTTTTCCCTAAATGATTCATGCCTACTAAACCATCTACGTGGCACTATTCTCTTGTGGCTTTGGAATAGGTGGAGGAGAAGGTCGAAGTGGAGTATGTTCCAGAGAAGGCAGAGATTGAGGATTTTTTTCTTGAGGATTTCAAAAAGGTCTTTGAGAAGTTTAGCTTCAGTGATTCTGCTGCTGGAGCCGAGGTAAAGTATAAAGAACTTGACAACTCCGGATTCTGAGTGAAATTTTGGTGCGTGGGTTCTCTTTTGTTTTCTATTTAAACCGTGTTCTTCTTGTTATGATTCTGTAGGATGATGCTAAAAAGGATGAAGCGGCCAATGCAGCAACCAATAGGAAAGCTGACTCAGACTCGGATGAGGAGGAGCAAGGCACTCTGTCGAAAGAAAAAGGAGTCTCTAATAAGAAGAAAAAGGTTCCATTGCTGCAGCATCACTTGTTCTTTCTCAGTTTCTGATTCTTTTATCTTGCCCCCTTCTTTCGAAGAACTTAAGGCTTTTGTACCTTATGTAGCTTCAAAGACGGATGAAAATTGCAGAACTAAAACAGATTTGCTCCAAGCCAGATGTCGTTGAGGTGCGTGTACTTGTTGTCTTGCAATTGCTTGTATAACTTCTGTTTAATGCTTGTCATAGTGATGAAATACTTTCAGATCTTATAAGCTAGACATATAATCTTCTTAACTTTTTTATTGCGTGGTTGGTTTCTTTTTCTGTGTATATGGCAATCCATTTGGAAGTAAGGAGATTTATGCTCTTTTCATTCTTGATCCTCCCTTTTCTCCTCAACCCCTAAAACACGGTTGGCCAAGCTGCACCGTGCTAGGGACTTTCTGGTCCCCGACATCGTTCAGCACAAACACTGTTCATTTCTTCTTCATTATTTTTTTTTATAATTAAAAGTTCGGGTTTTTTGGACCGAACCGAACCAGTATGGTATGGTACGTCTGGTACCATACCGTCCCATGAAATTCTGGTTCAGTCTGGTAAACCTGTTTGACCAACCATCCCCCAAACTGTATGCAGTACAGACCTTGTATCATAAAGGCACACCATAGTGAATCAACTATCAATGACCGTAAAAGTTTTGAAGATGGAACATCTAGTGATCAAACCTTCCCAGTTATAGAGTAAACTATTTCTGTAGGCTGATAAAGGTTATGAAGTAGGGTTGCAGAGGGAACACACATTTAGTCAGTCCTATATCAATTTTTTGGGTCTTTTTAAACAGGCTATGCGACGGATTGTGGGTTCTGAGCTATCTCAGTGACTTTACTTGTTCAGGTTATAGCTAAAACAGTACCACCTGCAAAGATAAATATGAGAAAATGTGTGGTACAAAAAATAGTATAAGTTGAAAGAATGATCCTTACCTGAAGGAATTGGTATATGGTCATACATTACCCGTAACTGGATGCTCTGAGTGTGGAAAAGATGTAAATTTATACCTGTGCCCACCTAGGGTGCATTGCACAGGTAAAACAGCAAACTGGATCATACAGCCTGCTGTTAAATTTCTTATAAAATCAGTATTTTATTATTTCCTGCTTCTGTAAAATAGTCTAGGAGCTGACTTTATATTTCCCCTGATGATTTTTCTTGGCTTATGCTAGCTACAGATATGATGAGCATTTGTATGCTTGTTTGGTATGTTTTCTCTTCATTATTGTGAAGTCAGAGGAACCTTCTTTCCCTCACTTGATTAAGACTTTTGGTATCAAGTTATAAGGGGTATGATTTTGCTCATTGCTACTGTTTCCGTGAAGGATACAACAAGCAGCTGCAAATGATTAGCATAATAAGACATGCAACAGTTTTACCTATGCATGACCATAGATGCAAGATCCATTTTTGGACAATATGTCCAAGTGATGAATTTTGGAAGGAGTCAGTTCATCTCCAAGCCTCTAACTTTCTGATGTGGGATAATCCAGCCCCATTGCTGTGAAGTGCAGCTGCTTCATGCACCGCTGTTGGGGAGGAAGAGGTGTATGTCATGCAACATTAGTTTCATATCCAAAAAAAGGTGATTGTAGTAAGAGTAGCTGCCGAACCCTCTTGTTAACCACCTGTCAGTGCCACCATACACCCATGTGTCATCCAGATTGTGTCCAGGTGTATGGTGCTTCAAAATATAATTCAAGGTAAAAAATATTTCAGTGATTCAATTTTTTGTTTAAATTAGTTAAAGTAGAACAAACTGAGTTTTGTCAGTTTGGTTTCTAGAGTGTTTGTGTAGGCTTGGCTTGAGGAAAATTTACAAACTGTGCACAGCCTCCTTTTTTGAGTATGAATTGGCACTTTTATTGAAGGTAACCTCAAATTTTTTGCAAAATAACCTAGGCTAACGGAATAGTTGGACAACAAATCATAAATGAAACAGCTCTTCTTTAAAAATATTTGATCTTCTGATTATGAAAGCTTGATTTTTCTAATGACATGAATTTCTAAACATTTCTTTGTTGATAAACTTGTTTAAGTAGCATGCCAATTCTTTCAGTTGCTGATGGAAAAAAGTGTTGAAGTTGTTCATGTCTATTGAGTTGCACTGCAAGTTCTAGTACAGTTTTATAGTGGACGATCATGGGATTTTCTAATGTCATGGTTCAGTTAAAAGAAAACTCATGTTAATTATGGGTGCCTAGTGTGTGTGTGTGTGTGTGTGTATGTTTATGTATGTTTCTTCTTTTCAAGTCACTGCCAAAAAATTCAAGTTTGTTGTTGCATTACATATTCATGTTTTTATCACATAATAAAGATCATTTTTTCTTTCTTGGTCATTCTTAGATATGGGATGCAACATCAGCAGATCCAAAGTTGCTTGTTTTCCTGAAATCTTACAGAAACACAGTGCCTGTCCCAAGACATTGGTGCCAAAAGCGAAAGTTCTTACAGGTTAGTGATATCAATATAGCTGATCTTTGATGAGGTTCTTTTTTTTTCATCCTTGCATTGCATATGCTGTTGAAGAGGGGATCACACAGGGGGTGGGTGAAGATAAGTCGATGACACCCCTCTTATATGTATATGTGGTTCTTGCAGGGAACCGGCTGTAACAACATTCTTGGAGCCAGGACGTCTTGGTGTTTGCCAAAAGGGGAGCCTTGAATGGTTTCTCTTTAAATATTTTGTTGGGATTGGTGGGTTAAACTTAAGTGAAATATATATGGTTTCTGAAACCCCTTGTTGGATTGAAACAAGCTGATGAGATAATAAGCAAAGAGAAGATATATGTGCGTATTTTAATGTGCAGTAGTACTAGTTCATAGACTCATGGAGATCATCCTTCTGGATTCAAATATTTACTAATGGCTCTTGGAGTTCCTTTTTGCAAACTCAAAATCATGTATTGGAACTCAGACTGTACATCATCTTAAAATGCTGAAATGTAACTGACCAAATTAGGATAATGTACTGTATTTACCATCTTTATATATTCTGGATTTTACATATTTTGGTCCATTTGCAGGGAAAGCGTGGTATTGAAAAACAGCCTTTTCAACTTCCTGATTTCATTGCTGCTACAGGAATTGAGAAAATACGTCAGGTAACAAATGGTAGTATGATTTACTAATTGTTATTATTTGGTGGGGTGGGTGTGGGTTCCTGTGTTTCTTGCTTCTTAGTGCCGAGCCATAAATCACTCTTAGATCTCTAAAGAATTCTCTCCTTGTGTTCTATCCACCATTTCATTCACCTCTTACAGCCTCCAGTCCTCCCCCAGTTATCCTGGCTAGGTGCTTGAGCTTTAACTAGTTTTCTTTTTGAGGTCCTTGCCACTATTTCTGCTGAAATTTAAAGACCCAGGTTTGATCCCTGGGCTCGCCCTAAACCACCGCACCCGAATACCAATTAAGATGTACTCAGCAGGTTAACAGTTTTTAGGTAGTTGCTTGCATGCATTTCCCCTTTTCAACTCATTTAATGGTTTCTTTCTAATTACACACCCTTTCCCAGGCTTCCAGCCATTATTGTGTTGGCCTGGTGCTTTCCTTCACCTTGTTGAAGGTTGACATCGAACAGGCAGTCTGTTGGAAGCTTTGATCAAAATTCCTGCATTGTTGAGACCTCAGATTGATGGGACATTGTTTATGATAATGATATTATTAATTTTTTGTTATTTATTTGTATTATATTGTGATATTTTTGTTTCTCTTGTACTTTCAGGCCTATATTGAGAAAGAAGATAGCAAGAAGTTGAAACAGAAGCAGCGGGAACGCATGCAACCAAAAATGGGGAAAATGGATATTGATTATCAGGTCTGCCCTTGTGTGTGTTTTTTTCTTTTAATTTCACATTCTGCAATTATAGTTATTGGTGTCTAGTAGCCTTCTTTGTTTTACAGTTCTGTCACTTCTACTGCCTCTTTTGACTGAGATTCACTAAAAATTTTGTACAGGTTCTTCATGATGCATTTTTCAAATATCAAACAAAGCCGAAATTGACCACCCATGGTGACCTTTACCATGAAGGGAAAGAATTTGAGGTACTTTATGCAAAGCATGTTATGTTTATTTGGTTATCTTCTGTGAAAAATTTAGAAGACATTAGTGCCTTGCCGTTTTTCCTTTACTCTTTTGTTTTATGACAAGCATTCCTGTCATCCTCACTAAATTAAGAAATTGCCAGGAATTGCAAAATTGTTTTTGTTGCAGCGACTGTCTCCGTCAATGCTATTCTTAATTCACTATTCCTGTAAATCATGCACGACAGGTTAAATTAAGGGAGATGAAGCCAGGAATGCTGTCCCTAGAACTGAAGGAAGCCCTTGGTATGCCTGATGGTGCCCCTCCTCCATGGCTAATCAATATGCAGGTCAGTTGCTTAGAGGCTATGTTGAGATCTCAAAAAGGTTCACAGAACTGGAACTGGCAGGGGCCACTAGTAGGGGCCAGTTCTGGTTCCGGTTCTTGTTCAACGTGGGGCCGGTCCCCTAGGTTAGTTTTATATTATGTTTGTTAAAAAATGATCCAAAAAGTTTAAATATAATCTCAAAGTTTAAAACCCTAATCTTTATTTAATTTGTAATTTTCAACCTGAATCAAGTTGTTAATCCTTAATTTCATTTGATTGGAGTCTCAAATATGTTAATCACTAAGTTTATGACTTAATTTTGTAATTTATTCAAAATTGTCCCTTTTCTTTGAAAATATTGCATCTTGTTTGTTTTAAAAAACCTGCTGGGGAGGCCCTGGAACCTGCTTAGCCGGATTGGGGATGGCCAGTTCCAATCCAGTTCTCCTGATCCCAGTGTGGACCGGTTGGTTCTGCAAATCTTGATCTCAAATGCATCTTTGTAAACTGATTAAAATTTTTGTGGACAGAGGTATGGTCCCCCACCATCGTATCCTCATCTGAAAATTCCTGGCTTGAATGCTCCAATCCCGCCTGGAGCTAGCTTTGGATATCATCCTGGCGGCTGGGGAAAGCCTCCTGTTGATGAAGTGAGTCTGATTTTTGTGTCCACAACTAACACTATGTTCCACCAGTACTGGAGAAAATAATTACTTTTATATGTTACTGTTTACTTTTGAACAACAGTATGGGCGCCCTTTATACGGTGATGTCTTTGGGCTGCAACAGCAAGATCAACCTAATTATGAGGTGCTATATCTCTTGCTTATTCTTGTTCGACATAATTGTAGAACTGTAGAAGTGCAATAGTAAGCTTGTAAAGCTTGAATATTTTTGTAATTTTATCATCACTTTTTTGACAATGGTAATTTTATCATCACACCTCCATTTCAGGAAGAACCAGTTGATAAGAGCAAACACTGGGGTGACTTGGAGGAAGAAGAGGAGGAAGAGGAAGAGGAGGAAGAAGAGATTGAAGAGGAAGAAATGGAGGCTGGCATTCAATCTGTTGACAGCCTTTCAAGGTGCCTTGTCTTTTCTGTTGTACATCTGCGGTCTGCTACATCAAATATGTCATCATCTTGCTTTATCTAATATCAACCTTCCCTTTATGCAGCACTCCCACTGGTGTGGAGACCCCTGATGTAATTGACCTTCGGAAACAACAGAGGAAGGAGCCTGAGCGTCCCCTTTATCAGGTATTATACCATGTTTTGTCATTTTGTACCTTTTCTTCGAGTGTTCTATACCCCCTTGGTTTTACAATTTTCTTCTAGTTCTTCATCATCAGTTTTCTCTCTTAATGTTTTCCTTCTAAATATAGGTTCTTGAAGAGAAAGAAGAAAGGGTTGCTCCTGGGACTCTGCTTGGAACTACACACACGTATGCATTTTCCTGTTTCATTTGTGATTATATATTCAATTTTATTCAAATTATTGAAAGTGGATGTAATCCTTTTCCATTTTTTCCCCACGAGTAGGTATGTTATTGGAACACAAGATAAGACTGGTGCCAAAAGGGTAAGCACTCGAGGCATCGTTTGATCTTTTCCGTATTTTCTCTCATTTTCTTGACCTTCAATTTGTTCATGCTTGCTTTGGTAGGTCTTGTTATCTATTACAAATTCTTTAACATCTGCATTGTATCCTTTGTTAGGTTGACCTACTGCGTGGGCAAAAATCAGACAAAGTGGATGTCACTATACAACCTGAAGAACTGGAAGTCATGGAAGATGTCCTGCCAGCGAAGTATGTAGAACTGTGGAAATACTTCTTTCAGTATATCTTTCAAAGTGGATATTGACTGCTTTCTTTCAATGAATGGTTCCACAGATACGAAGAAGCCAGAGAGGAAGAGAAGTTGCGGAACCAGAAGGAAGATTTCAGTGACATGGTTGCGGAGGTATGTATTGGCATCCTAACCGTCTCAAGTTTCATCTGTTTCCTTGAAAAGCACACCAGACTGAGGTGCATCTAACGCAGGCCGAGAAGAAGCGGAAGCGGAAGATGCAGGAGAAGGAAGGGAAATCAAAGAAGAGAGATTTCAAGTTTTAAGCAGACTAATTTGAGGGCCTTGTTTCAGATCGCTGACCTGATGATCCGGAGAAGTCGTGTTTTCTCGAGATGTTCGAGGCTTCGTATAAAACTAAATTTGTAAAAGAGCTGGCATGTAAACTGTATCCCCCGAGTGTAGTTCCTTGAATGGCGTCACTATGCCTTCCATCTTGTTCAAGTAAAACGTTATGTTTTGGTACACTTACTTTTGCCGACGCTGTTAGTTTAGATTATATGCACGTTGAAAGCTCCTCATGTAGGTTCCGTGCCATCAATTTTCTTCTAAAGTCTCCGACATAAGACGTCGTGCTGGTCAACATGGATGAGCATAGCGGCTCTGGTTCGGCCCTTTCAGTGTTCTGAAACTTCTGTTTTATGTCCTGTGGAACTTTAATCAAAATTTTATTTTGGTTAGGAAACGAGCTTGTTATAATGCTCTAAGAAATTTTTTATAAATTTGTTCTCAATGGGTTTTGAACTTAAAAGACTTCGTCCTGATATTCAAACGTGGAAGGTCAGCAATTAAACCGCACTTTTGAGTGCTTGTATTGAAATTTGCCCAACTCCCTTATGATAGACAGAAGATCGGACAAAGTTCAGACCATGTCCGTAATGGACATTAGTGTCTGTCGCTGTCCTTGTGTAACCTTCCCCACTGTGTGAATCCCGTTTCCAGTGGAATTTGACCTCATTTGTTCCTTTCTGAACCTGAAATATGTCATCGCAGTTGGCAAAGGTGGGTAAACAACCGTACATTTTTCGAGAACCGAACGCGAGCACCGCGTACATCTTTCTCTCTTGCAACCAGTCTACCCGTTGTAGACTTAGCTAGTTTTTTATACGAAATAAGGTCATGTATTTGAATATAAGGATGCATCTTTGTCTCTTATCCAGTGTAGACCTTGCAACAAAAAAATAAAATTATGTTTTTCAATGTAAGAATACATCTTTCTCTTGTATCCATTCTAGAATAGCTTCTGCGAGAAACAACATCATGTTTTTTCAAACCTCTTTATATCTTAACCATTTTAGACTGGCAGAAAGAACTTCCACTAGGGATCTAAATTTTCCATGATGCTCCACTGTTTGTGGTAAGCCAAAGGTGCTTCTCCCGCTCCATAAGATTTTTCTTTAACCTCGGCAAGTGGCATCATGGTAGCCCGATGCAGCCTTTCCTATCATTATCTGATTTGGATATAGACTGAGTTGAAAGTGTCGTCAGCAGCGACGTATGTCTCCAGGCCAGGATTGAGGTGTTCTGTTCATGTCCGCCCAAAATTTTCATTCTTACCAGCGAATTAATTAAATTGCTCGCAAGGTTAATTCGGCGATGAGTCGATAATAGCCATGCAATTAATCAAGGGGAAAGGGCCTGCCTGCAATTTTATTGCTTCGCATCACTAGCTAGCTCAGGTTTTTACAAAGGACAAACAGACTTACGCAACCTCACTCTCTCGCTTCTGCAAGATATCACAATCAGACTCTCCTCAGAATCTACAATCCCAGTTCCCTTCTCACGGACGTAGCCGAGGAATGCAGAAGAATTTAAGCCAGTCCCACAAGCTTCTCGCTGATCTCCCACACCCTACGAGCCTTCTCCGGGTCACTGGCCTCCTGGGAGAGCTGGTTCTCGAAGGACGCCGAGTTCTTGTTCCAGCTCCAGTAGACGCCCGACTTGGTCAAGCTGGGGTCGCTGACCACCTGCGGCAAGTGAAAATAACCCCCAGTTAGCTCCCCTCATGAAGCTCTCAGATCTGCGCTATGGAGAAATCTCCTCCCACGTACCTGTGCGAGCCTCTTGCCGGACTCCTCCTCGGAGACGAACCCCTTGGTGACGTACTTCTGGAACAGCGGGAACAGGAACCGGAACTCGGGAATGTGGTGCCTGAAGAGCTGGGTGTCGGCGATGCACCCCGGGTATAGCGACGCGAAGGTGATGCCCGTCTCCTCGTGGTATCGCCGGTGAAACTCCTGCATCGTCAGCATGTTGCAGACCTTGCTGTCCTTGTACGCCTTGGCACCGATGAAGGTGCCGCCGTTGATCATGGCGGAACTGTTCAACCCGTTCAGCCCCCCCGCGAGGCCCCGGAGATCACCCAGGTCCGCCTTCGGCGGCACGTTCCCGGCCACCGTGTTCGTGTTCCCTGGTGTTCGTCAGAAAATGGCACCACTCCATGCGTTAGTAAATGGAACTGGGAGGGAATCAACTATATACGCATGCAGGCAGCAGGCTTGCAGCTGGGGGCGGGCGGTTGCTCACCGGTGATGGAGCCGACGATGATGAGGCGGCGGGAGGGGTATTCGGACTTGTTGAGGTCGTCGAGGAGGAGGCGGGCCAGGAGGAAGTGGCCGAGGTGGTTGACGCCGACGCCGAGCTCGAAGCCGTCGGCGGTGAAGGAAGGCTGCCGGGCGTTAGGCTGGTAGACGGCGGCATTGCAGACGAGGACGTCGAGGGGCATGTTCGATTGCTGGAAGTTGCGGACGAACTGGCGGACGCTGTCGAGGGAGGCGAGGTCGAGGTGCATGACGGTGTAGTTCTCCTTGTTCATGCCCGCCGACTTGGCCGCCCTCTCCGCCTTTAGGAAGTCCCTGCACGCCATGATGACGTGCCATTTGCCCGTCTCCGCAAGGGCCTTGGCCGTCGCCAGGCCGAGGCCGGACGAGGCCCCGGTGACGATCACGCTCCCCTTCCTCAGCGTCTTCTTCCCGTCGGTCGGCGAGCGGGTGACGGCGGGGGTGATGACCGCGGCCGTCTGGGCTCTCACCCCGCCGGCGGAGACTCCCCTCTGCTGCAAGGTTAACCAGACAGGTCAGTTAATTAAGCCATTAGTAAGATTCCAAGCTCACGCCTAGTCCCATTCCCAAGTGTGGTCGAATGCTCTTCTCTGCTCCTCTGGTGCGGAAGCTTACCCTGCAGCCCTTGAGGGCGAGGGGGCTGAAGTCGGGCTTGGGATGGTCGGAGAGAGAAATCCCCAGGAAGCTCGTGTCCTTGGAGCTCTGCTTCCCCTGCACAACAACATTCCGACTAAACATCAAACTGGGTTCTTCTGGTTACTCCGCAGACACAAGAAGAAGCAAGCGAACCACTTGAGAGACCCAGAAAGCTCGCATTTTTCAGCATTCTGTCTAGCGTCATACACACGGACACACACACACACACACACAGTCTATATCTGTCACTGTTGTGTGAAGAAGAGAGCCACTGCTTGAGGCTAGCTAGCTCACCTCCTTGCGGGCGGGAATGGTGGAGGGGACGAAGGAGGCGGCCTGCAGAGCCATTGGTGCGGAGGAGCCGCCGGGTGAGGGGAAGCAGAGATATAAAAGGGCTTAGTCGCTGTCCGATGGGTGATGAGAGACGGTGGGTCGCTGGAGGGAAAACTTATAGAAGGGCGGCGCCAGGAAGCGGACGAAACGAACGGGTGGCTGAGGAGGATAAGAGGATAATTCGAGGCCGAGAGGCCGCCACGTCAGCGGCTCTCTTCCAATGGCGCTTCACTTTTCAGATTTCTGTCCGATGATAATATCTTTGTACCTTCTTCCATATTTAGATATTTTTTGAAGAGATTTTTTTCTCCCTTTTTTTACTCAGAAAGGATTCCACACCCCCTCCTTTTTTTTTTCTTAGATCTTTTTGCTCCTCCGATATGGTGACAATTTTTTGTTCTCGTGATCGCCGGTACGTTGTCGGTTTCCTCCCGAGACGGTTATGGGGTGAGTGGGGCCCATCGCGAGGTGGTGGGTGCCTAAGGGCGGTGCGTCCTCCATGTGACAGGCTGCAGGGCACTGATGTGGGGTTTCGTTGGAGATCTGGATCCTGCGTGCTGCTACGCACGGGAACGTCGTGCGCCCCCGTGAGAGATCTGGACGTACATCCTGGACGAGGACAAAGACCGCCTGCTCCCCTGTTTTGAAGGGCGTACGCATTATATCCATGTGATCCCACGTGGTCTAAGCGACTAGTTTTGTGCCACGTGTGAAAGTGGGGGTCATGCCAACTGGTTTTAAGATTACTCGTGAAAGTTGTTAATTGCACTTCTTACTTTACATTAGCTACTATATTGTGTTACTAATGTGTTGGTCAATTAATTGATAAGTATAATAAATATTTCTTCTTATAAAACGTAATAATTACACTCTTAAAAATTATTTATTAGCCAATATATTAGTGATGCATTGTACTCATCTAACGAGAACTGTTGAAAATATACCCATTCCACTTTTGAGAGTGTAATAAGTTAATAAGTGAGGTGGCTGACATAACCTAGTGTCATTGTGTCTTTGAACCGCCAAAAGACACGGAGATGTCTTCATCACATGAAAATGCTTATAAATTGTCAGATTATTCCAAATCACACTTTAAAATTGAAGGTTTTGAGACCTTCAATTATGATTTTACAGTCATATTTACATCAAACAGATAATTTCTTAGGACTAACATCAGCAGTTGATTAGCTTAATGGTGTCTTAGAAGAACTTTCGCCAAGTCTAGTTAGATGACCGCCAAACTATCAGGTCATGTCCATTGTGGAAGCCATCAGTGCACACTCTAGCTACTAGTAATATATCTTCCCGTAGTAATATCAGATGCCTCCCTGCTTGTGTTCAAGATGGGCACAACATTTGGGCCTACAGCTTGCATAGGTTGGCACCATTCCAAGAGTAGACTATAGAGAAACGCTAGATTTGGGTTCGGCGTTCATGTCCAACTCATTGAAACACCCCAACAGCCAAACCTTGAAGCTAGAGGCAGAGTAACAGAGATAGAAGCAGAACCCCAATCTTCGATAGAAGATTTGCTCGCAAGTTTAGAGTCTATATATTTGGTTGCATATAAAATATTTTTATTGAAAAATAATTTTCATAGAATAACTTTTACATGAAAATAAAAATCGTAATTATCCATTTGATTCTTAAGTAAATATTTTCATTAGTTATTTGTGTCAATAGAAGATTAAAAAATAATATGAAAAAATCAACATCATTAAATGTAAACTTTTATTAGAGAGTTGCATTGGGGCACATAGCATATTATGATCCACTCCAATGAGAGGGGGTCACATATCTCTAGTACATTATTCATCAAAATTTTATTTTATTTTATTTTTTATTTTGATATTTTTTAAAAATAAAAAATAAAAAATATTGTCAAACAAATAACTTTGACATAGACAATTTAAATTAAGAGAAATAAAATAAAAATCTAACTTGAATGAATAGTGTTCTACGGATATTTTAATAAAAAATTAAAAATCAAAACAACTAATGAAAAATAATTAGATTTGACAAATGCGACTTAAACGAGGGAAAAAAATAAAAAAACAACTTAAATAAATAGTGCTTCACATGTTATCACTGTAGCTACAAAAGTGAACATGCTGATTAAAATCTAGATTTTTTAGGAAAAAGTTTTCCATATTTTACTTTTCAGGAAAATCAAATAACCCAAAAACTAAAGTTTTCGTTGAAAATATTTTACTGGGTGGGTTTTCCCTGGAATCAAACGGACTCTTAGCAGAGGAAGATCCCTTGAAAGAAGACGGAGAGGAAAGAATATGGATCTCAGTAGATCAAGATGAGATACACCTGAAACAAATCAAGGCTCCCCGGCAGTGGAACCAAAAGCAAAGGACCAGAGTAGAGAGGGGGAGGTACACAAAAGTGGACATGGCAGAGTCAAGCTTAAAAGTACCAGTTTCAAATGGAGATAGGCGGGAAATGTTACTTCTTTCACAGGAGAAGGAGCTGGGGGGTCATCTGATCTCCCCATCTGTATTAGATTGAGAGAAGTGCTGGGACCTAGATCCGCTGATTGGTGAAGATTACCCCAGCTCACCAGACAAAAGTTCTAACTTTGTAGCCAGCACAAATGGGGAAACAAATGTTAATAAGAACTCTGACCATATCGGCTGCATGGAGAATCGGAGACAAAGGATTTCGAAGGCTGGCAAGTGTTGAATCTTTATTTTCCTGTACATTGTGTCTGTTCATCTGTCCTAAGATGGGTATCATGTGTTTTTTCAATTTCTATCTTTACTGTTGTGTAGCTTTGTTGTTGCTTTAATAGAACATGTCCCATTCAACAAAAAAAAAAAAAAAAAAGTGCCCTTCGATTTTTCCAACATATATATGAAAAGGATGCAGATTCGAAATCGACGATTATATCCCAACCATGGTGATGCCAGATTCCATCCCCTGCCCTCTTTAATTGCAAGAATAGATCACTATTGCCTGTTGCTAATTATTAGGATGCTTGTCAATGTGTGCCTTCGTTTAAACTTATTTTTGAATCATCACATATATACGAGTGCTGCTACCCCAAAAGAGGCCTTCGAGAGAAATCGAGAAAGTTTTCAGGGAAAGAAGTTTGTGGTGAGCAATGGGCGAAGCCCAAATTTTGTTCACCAATTCTCCATTGTTGGGCCCAAGCAATCTTTATTGGAATTGGCCCGGCTGTGACCAACGACCAAAAATACATGTACCACAATATTCCCCATTCACCCATGCATGCATGGCTAGGGGGTAGATGCGAGGAAGAAAATCTGAATCCTTACTATGTTTATATGGTTATGATATACAAGGAGAGACCTTATAATCGGAGTATTCTATCCCGGGTGTTTTATTCAAATTGTGGGGAAGTCTTAAGTATAAAAATTTATTAACTTCTTGTTTCTCCTTTCACAGATATGTCGTGTTATCAAGTATATGGGATGAGCGATTACATGGCTTAATAGATACCCCCAGGGGTCAAGCTCGAGACGTTGTTAGCCTCTTAATTGCATCATATTGCCTTTCTCTTTCATGATAGAAATCTTGAGGGATGCAGAGCGGAGAGAGGTTATCTCCAAATTGTTAATACATCCAATTTAATTGATAATTAAGCTGATGAAGGATCTAATATTTATTAGATCTATAGTCACTACAAGAAAAGAGACTATTAGGACGGAGTATTTGCGACGGCTCAAGAAGTCGTCCCAAAAAACCTTCTTGCGACGGTTTTAACCCCGCAGTCGCCAAAAGTGTAATATTGCGACGGCTAACAGAGCCGTATCCATTAAAAAAAGTCGTCGCAATAAAGAGTATTTGCGACGGCTTCTAGTAACCGTCTCCAAAACTGTTACATTCGCGACGACTACTGGAAGCCGTCTCCGATAAGAAAATTATTAGCGACGGTTAATGAAGTACACGTCGCTAACAAAATTTATTTAAGACGCTACACAAGCCGTCGCCAAAAACATCATTGGAGACGGTGACAGCCATCTCCAATAAAGGTTGTTAGCGACGGCTATTAAAAGCCGTCTTAAATACGTTTAGTAGCGACGGATATTTTTCTAGTCGCTAATAACAAATATTGGGGACGGCTCTAGCTGTCTCCGATAATCGATTATCAGAGACACTTACTAAAATTTGTCCCTAATATTAATATTAGTGACGGCTACAGTACCAATCGCTAATGATCTTATTTACGACGGTTGTAGCCATCGCAAATACATGATTATTAGAGACAGCTTTAGATAGTTGTCTTTAATAAGAGCATTAGCAACGACTATATCCGTCGCTGATAGTTGGTATTAGTGACGGTTCTGTGTGTCGCCAAAATATAATAGCGACAGCTAGACCGTCGCCATAGAGATGATGGCGTCGTTTTACAGCCGTCGCCAATAATGTACTTTTTAGAAAAATGAGAATGTTTACGTATTATTTTTGTAAAGTATGGTAATGTATGTTAAATAAAAGAGAAAAATAAAAGTAAAAAATACTTTGAGAGGTATATATATATCTTAATTCCCCGAGGTAGCTGGTAGCTACTACGAGGTTCCTAGGGTAACCATGGTGGTAAGTCTACCCCACCTATTTAGGTGGGGGACCAGACCTATTTAGGTGGGTAGAGGGGGGTAACTTTTTTTTCTTAATTTGAAAAAAATTTCATCAAAATTTAAATATTATTTCATTATATTTTCTCACTTTTTTTTATTTTTCACATGAAAATAAGTGGAGTCAAATTAATTGATAGTTGACCAAAAAAGTGGGTACCCATCTCCATCTCAAAATTAAGTAGCGGAATAAATGGAGTTTAAGTACCCTGAGTGAGGGTCTAACAACCAAAGTACGACAGTCGACCGTGAGTTTGACGTATTGCCGCCGCTCTATCTTCGGATGGACAACACACTGTCTCGCCGTTCTCGCCGTGGTTGTTTTAAGGATCGGATCACGCTTGTCGATCTATTTAGCAAGGTTTCTTCCACGCAGATCGCCATTCTTCATGAAGCGTGGATTGTTGCCGGAGCCATCTTCCCATTCCAGGGCGTCATCTTCCAGTTCTTCCAATCTGCCCCACTACAGGTAGGTGCATATCCATATATATATATTATATATTATATCACATCTTCTTATAGCCGCTGATGAAATTTGGTGTCCGTTTTGCTATTCCCCCTTCTTCCACCTGATGTGTCTGCTCGTCATCTATTTTTGGGGTTTATAGGGTTCATCCACAGAAAGTTGCTTGCTACTGGGAAGTAAATGTTTGTGTTTCATTTACATGAAAACAATGACATGAACATAACAAATGGGCCAGCATCTTTTTCCTAGCTTCTCTATTTCTTCCCTCAACAACTCTGGTTCGAAGAAAATGGAATTGATGTTACAAAAGATAGATTTTTTTATGTTTCTTACTATTTCCTTTCTTCCCTGCACACCACTGTTTGTTCCCTCAAACTGGTGAATTCCCAGCAATGTCCTTTCCTGGCAACGTTGGCATACAAAACTATTCACTCCTCATAAGGGGTGTCATGCATTTTTGAGTATCCTTCTCATTACAGAGACCCAATGTCCAATGAGGCTCGCAACATTGCTGATGCAGATTATGTTAACATGCATGGGCCTACCTGCAGCTTGACTGATTCATTCCATATACAAACGAATGCAGTAGTGTAGCATTTTTTTGTTATGAATTAGATTTAAAATGTTAAGGTCTCATTGAGTGTGTAGTCTTTAGAGTAAATGCCATTCATCTGCTGTGATAACAAATTGAAAAGTGTGCAGTAGGAGGCAATATTGTTTCTTCAATACAATCTATAATTTCTTGGAATAAGTTACTCTATATGGTCTCTCACTCATGTGGTTCACTGCTTTGAATAAAAAATATTTGTAGAAAGATGTATCATGTATAGCAGCGAATTTTTTTTCTTCAGAAGATTACTTTTACTAGTTTGTCCTTGCAGTTAGACCGATATATTTTTGTAGGCATAAAATTGATCAAAAGCCTTTTTTTTGTAGCTTGCCCCAACCAGATCGTAAGAAGCGACGTCTTATCGACGACATGTCAGCAGCAGGTTATTGTCCTAGAACTCTTGCCCTTATAATAGTCATCCTAAGCATTTCGTCTTCATTGATTATGCAGAGTGTAAGCATGAATTCATAAAAATATAGGATGTTCCTCTACTATTTATTATGTTTATGCATCCTACACAAGTCCATTTCCTCACTATATCCCTTCCTTTCGGAACCAAAAACTCTAGAGAAAGTGCAACGTGCAGGGGCTTCAGAAGGGCATGGGAGGAAACCCCGCTCTCCGAACTGGGATGCCCTAATGGATGAAATCCTGATTGATTTAATGTTGAAGGAAATGCAACGAATCAATTCCCCACCAGTAAATTTCCACTCACACAGTTGGACTTTATTGTCCTCTGCATTCAATTCGGCATCGGGTTACTCCTTAACTGCTAATCAACTGAAGGATCCTGGAGAGTCATGAAGACAAATACAAGTTGTACATGCAGTTGTTGAAGTTAAGTGGTTGGGGTGGGATCCAATTAACAACATGCCAATACTGATATATGGCGCATGGGAAGAGGTTATTAAGGTAACAATATTTTAAATCCTGTTTAGTACTATCTATTTTATTATAGTGGTTTAATCAGACCGCACTAACTTATGTCAACTGTTTTCTTATTAGGTTAATCCCAAATTCTCACAAATTTGTCGCGATCTTTCCCTTTGTATAATGACATGCACATTCTTTGTGACCAAAATATTGCCACTGAGAGCATGCTGCCGAACACATCAGCCGTAGATGTACACGGCCAAAAAGTAATGTCAATGCAACACCTAGCACCAACACAACGTCAATGAGTACTCTAATGAACCTGTCATGCCCATGTCTGTTGGCCAAGAACTGAACCGACTGCAGGCCATTTCACTCCAACATCAATGAACAACACTCCCAGATCAATGAAGAACATGCACGTCCGCTCTCCGAAGAAAGTCCACATCAATTGCAATGAAGGACGTGGCAAAAGGATAGTTGTTGATGCTTTAAATAATCTTGTTGACGTAACCCGCGAAAGGAATGCGCTGATAATCAACTTGGTCGGCGATCGTGGGTCACTGAAAGAAAGTGATAGTTCCTCCCAGCGGAGGCCGGACGCGGAGGTTGTTCCTAGCATTGTGGAATGCTTAAGAGATTTAGAAAGCATTCCCGATCTCCCTCCTGATGTTTTCATCAAGTCCATGAACATCTTCACCGAGCCAAAGTTCAGATCCCTTTTCTCTGCAATGGCCGACAAACACAAGGTTGAATGGCTGACATGGATGACCAAAGATAAGCCATGACAAAGTGACACATGTTCCTCGTCGTTGTGGCATACTTAAGAGTTTAACTTTTTTTGTTAACCACATTTATGTGTAATCTTCAGTTTACAATCATGGACTTACTGGTTACTAAAACAAGATAATGGGTAAGTACATGTGCTACGTTGTGTTGGGTGGATGTCATCCGGGAACTGATTATTCTTGGGATGAGTGTTTGGTTGAAGTCAATGGATTTGCATGAGCACGGTATAAGGGCTTCTACTCAATGAGGAAGCGGAAGCTGCATTCCATGTTTACTTTAGGGTTCACCCATGTCATGTTAATCAAAAGTATATAGCATCTGCATCCACCAGCTACCCCCCCACAGTGTCGGAAATGCAACCCAAACGCATGTGCCGAAGCTGCCATTCTTCAACTTCCAATCTTTTGCTTATTGATGGCTGAAATTATGGAATAACATTAAGACCTTCATCATTGACGTGTAATCGTACTACTTATCATGTTTCTTTGTTTGCATGCGTACAGACCGGAACCTGATCTTGAATATATTGCAAGAAGATGAAGAATATTCACTGCAGTATGAATGTAGTGGTAGAGGAAATGGTAGAAGAAGTACAGCCAACCATACCAAGGCGAAGGATGAATTCATCAACACACACAGGGGAAATTTGGGTGCAAGAGGTTCTGTACGACCACGAGAGAAGATGTATGAATGTCTTTAGATTGCATCCTAATATGTCATTAGTTTAGTTGACATTTTGGTGAGTAGGAGCCTAATAAAAGACTCCCAACATGTGAGTGCCAATGAACAACTGACAACGTTCCTCTATGCTGTGGCCATGGTGCTAGTCTTTTGCATTGGTAGAACATTTTCAGCATAGCTCCCAAACTATTAGCCACTACGAACAAAGTGGCTTTTGCTTTAGCTTCGTTAAAGGAGGAATATATTTACAGCCTACTCTCAATGAATGCCATCCACATTTTCGGAGATGATCGATTTTTTCCCTATTTCAAGGTGATGTCAATGCATCTTGTTGAACATTTATCTGTACATGATCTAACTTCAATTGTATTTTGTAGGATGCATTAGGTGCTATTGATGGCACTCACATTCCCGCAAATGTGCCAATTGAAGACCAACCACGTTTTCGGAATCGCAAACAGGCTATAACACAATGTGATGGCTTGTGTGGGTTTTGATGGCTTATTTCAATATGCATGTGTAGGGTGGAAGGCTCTGCACCAGATATGCAGGTGTTAAGATGGGCCTTAACACGAGGAGAGTTCGTTGTGCCAGCGGGTAAGTATTTCCTAGTTGATGGCGGATACGCTAACACTACTCTTTCCTTGCCTTATCGTGGCCACAGGTCCAATATTGGAAGCTTTGAAGGGGAAGGAATAGGCATTATGTTAACAAGCAAGAAAAATTCAACCACAGACATGCACAACTTCGAAACATTGTTGAACGGACTTTCGGTGTATTGAAGATGAGGTTCCAAACCCTCCGTGGGGAAATATGTACCCCTTTGACACACAAAAGAAGATAGTGTTTGCAGTCTTGTGGTACATAACTACCCGCCGTCAACAGGGGTGCGACGACTTCTTCAATGCATTCTCTGATGATAATGAGTCCAATGAGGGGTTATGCTTGAAGATGCACCAACTGGCTTGTGCCTTAATGCAACAGCATGGGAAGCTGGGGGCACTGAGGGAGGGGATTGCGAATGAACTGTGGCGTGCAGGCAATGTCGCATAGATGTTACATGTTCTTCTCTTGTGTGGTTGACTATCATTTTTTCCCATTCTTACGTAGACAGTTAGTATTCCGTAGTTGGTTACCCTGTGTCGGATTGTTGTACCAAACATTCATCGTCAATAATTTGAATTTTTAGTTATGTTCATTCACAAGTATTTACCAAGGTTTATGTAGTATGTTATTGTACATTGCTCAATGTCTCATGGAGTATGAAGTTGCATCATTCCTATCAGGTATGATTCCCATCCATACCTTCCATTCTCATGATTTGTGGAAGTTGCAGTAGCCAGTAGGTAGTGTTCGATGCTGAGACACTCAGTATGTCCATTCTCGGCGGGTACATTCGAATAGACCAATTCACCTGCCTGGGTTTGGAAGATCCACTCTTGATGGGTATAATCAAATATCTCTGCACACACAACAAAAGAGTTGGAGGGACATCTATAATAGCCGTGTAATGTGCATTCATATGTAGTCACACAACTATGTAAAACACTTTTTATATTATTTATTATTAGGTTATTTAGAATCATTTTTGTAAAATTTTCAATATATATTCTTTTTTTTACTTTAATATATAAAAGTAGAAAATATAATGTCACTAATGAATTGAAAAGGTGAGGTCGACCCCAGAAGACCTGTGGGTCGACCCTATTTCGCAGTGCTAAAAAGCAACACGGAGGCGTCGACCCAGAAGAAGAAGTATGGGTCGACCTCAAAACACAGGAGATTTGCTTTTCATTTGAGGTCGTCCTCAGTTGAAAGAAGTGGTCGACCTCATTTTCCAGTGTTGAAATGGGGTTATAATGGGTCGACCCAAGAAGAAGTATGAGGTCGACCCATGAAGAAATACGGGGTTGACTCTATATATACGAACCTTGATTTGAAGATACTCCATATAACACGATGATTTGCAGAGTGTTTTTCATGTACGCTTATCCCTTATTGTATTCGGAATCGAAAATGGCACTTTCCGCATCCATTTCCTATAAGAAAATCAGATACTTATCGAATCGTTCTGAGAGGCGCAAGTCGATCAGATACTTATCGAATCGTTCTGAGAGGAAAGTCGATCAGATACTTATCGAATCGTTACTGACAAAATCAATTGGTCTGAAATGATGGATGGATGCATTACCAGGAGGTCATGCTGATGGTGCTTGGATGAAGACGATTTTCCCTTTAGATATGTATGGATTAATGTTTGGTCAATTATTTTCAGACTACTGATGTTCTTCGTACGAAGAATGAACCGGATAACATTGGTTGGTCATTATTTTTAATTTGATTATGGAAGGGTTCTGATGGCATGCAATTTTGGTTCCAAGAATGTCACAAATTTTTTGTAAAGAAGTTTTTGTATTAAAATCATTGGTAAAATATCAAAAACTAATGAAGTTTCCCAAAACTGGGTAGTTTGGAGCCACCTCTACATGCTATCTATCTTGTTTGAGTCAAAACCAACTGTTGGATTGTCGACAGATGCACACAGGCTTCGAAGGTTGCTGTCTGTGAATGCTTAGCTGTCGACAGCCCCCTGTCTGCTGTCGACAGCCCCCCTTATGATGACCCTTCTTTTTTTGGAACCCAACTTCTGCACATACACCACTGCACATACAAACATGATACATCAAACATCCCAGGAGCCCAACTGCTGCCAGTTTGGAGACCACAGAAGTCCACCAACTTCTACACATACAACAGCAATGGATTTTCAGGTTTTAATTTTAAAGAAGTCGGGTTATCATGAGCCTTCCTATAGGACATGTATTTGTCTCTTGGCAACATTTTGGTTCGAAGACGTCACAAATATTGTTAAACAATTTAAAAAAAATCATAAAATGTCAAAACCAATGAAGTTTCCCAAACTGTGTAAGTTTGGAGCCCACTGCTGCACTTGTTGGCGTCCAACAGGAGTATTTTGGAGTCCATGACCATTATTTTGACTCCAAACCAGACTATTTTGGAGCCCACTTCTACACAACAACAGCAATGGATATTGCCTGGTTTTAAGAACAGTACACACTTTTCAAGCATTGATCAATAAATCCTTTCATTGTAACACTGGGAAAGAATTACACTTGACACACGTTCCAAAACATGACAAGTTTTGTGCCCAACTGCTTCTTTATAAATAGAAATTGTGCAATACATTGCTAAGGATTGTCATCCCCAGGAGGAGTGGGACGACGAAGATTCTGATAATCATCATGAAGCCGCATCACTTCATATTCCATGGTATCTAATTGCCTCTGAATGTGTCCTTGATTTTCTTCAATTGCATTCATTCTATTGTTCAAGTGATCAAATTCGTATATGAGATTTTTTGAAGTTGAGTGAATTGTTCGGCAAAGAATTCTTTCATATCTCCGGACGTTGGAACTTGAGATGTAGTAGGAATATCTGGATGAACTTCTTGACGAATGTCATCTTCTTCAGATGCTTCATCTGCACCGACATCCTCACCATCTTCTTCTCTGCCTTCATCTTCTGTTGTTCATCTTGTTGTCCTTTTAGAGTCCTGTGGACTCTTCCATTGATCATTTTGTACCCCATCCTAGTTGCAGTGTTCATATCATATGCACTTCGGCTCTTGAGAGTTATGACCTTATTAGGAGTTAGTGATACTCGCAGAAACTTGATCACAGATGTGATAGGGCAAGCATACGGGATAGACCTTTTTGGATCATGGAAGCACTCATGTATGACATCGACCATCAACTCTGGGAGATTAATTTGCTCTTTCCGAAGAATGTGGTAGAACAATGTCCTATGTGCTTCATTCACTAGCTCCCTGCTTCCATCCTTTGGAAAGATGATAGTTGTGAACATATGATGTATCATTCTGTTCAAAGGAGGAAAGATGTTTGCATTCAATTTGGCTATCTTTTTCATCTCATCAAAGGGTTCGTTAGTCATCATTGTATATGGACTACAGGATCCAGTTAGACAATGAGGACATCTACCCCATTATTTGGTATTTGTAGTGCTCTACTAAAAAGATTAGGAGTAATCTTAAAGGAGATACCCTGGACAGTAGTGTAAAGGTCATCTTCATGCATACCCAAATTGTTGTAAAACTCCAAAACTGCTGATGGAGAATAAGACTTCTGAGACCTCATAAATCCAACCCAGCCTTGTTCTTCAAATAGTGTACTCAACCCGGAAACTTTTTTCCAAGGAAGGAAAATTCACATACCGAGGTGTATGATCTTCTTGAACACGCCCTTGACATTCAACATATTGATGTTTGTTGGAACATTCAACTCTGGGAGTCTGTCATCCCTATACTTTGATCGGCGCTCAGCAGGGGCTCTTGAACTTTGACCTTCTCCTTCACGCTCTGCTTCCCAACAGTCGTGTGTTTTTCCCCCGGCCCTGGAACTCATTCTGGAAATAGAAGATGAAATGCAGCAGATGAATGCGTGTGCCGACAACTCTGGTTTTTTCGCCCGGAGAGAAGAACCTGGACTTTAGGGTAGAATACGGTGGCAGTTGCAAACGAGGGGAGGTGATAGGGTTTGTCGACAACTAGGGTTCATTTTTTGTTGCTTCTTTGGAATAGAACTGCCACAACAAACCGGGAGAGAACGTGAACCGCCGGTTCACATTCCAAGGCAGAACAGAGTTCCGGTTGTGGCAACTGACATCATCTGTCGACAACAATTCGTCTGTCGACAACCATTACAAATTGCTGAACATCTTGAGTCCAACTATCTATATTAGAGTCCATTTCAACTATTTTGACACCCCACAGAGTATTTTGGAGCCCAACTGGGTCAGCGTAAATTTTGTTCAGGCAATACGAACCTGTCGACAGCTGTATGCTAGTTGTCGACAGATATACCTGTCAAAAGAGAGAGTTCGGGAAAGAGTCTACCTGTCGACAGCAGAGTTAGTTTTCGACAGATGCCATCTTGGAGTCCACTATCTATATTGGAGTCCATTTTCATTATTTTGACTCCCAACAGGTATTTTGGAGCCCATTGGGTGAGAGCACATCACCATGCAGCTGGAAGTTGCTATATTAACTGTTATGGATTAAGCACCAATTGGAAGATTATGGTCATCAGCTTCAAGAATCCCAATGATTTTGATAATACAAGCGCAATCAATTTGACCAAGAATCCAATCCAGCACTCAAGAACAAAGCACATTCAGGTTAGACATCACTTCATCAGCCTAAATGTAAGTAATGGAAATATCTCTCTTGAATTTGTTTCTACAAAAAATCAATTAGCAGACATTTTTACAAAACGCTTACCTGAAGATAGATTTACATCTATTAGAAGAGAAATAGGTATGTGCAATCCTGATTAATATTGCCCAAAATTATCTTGTTTGAAAAATGTCTGTATGTATTGTCTGTGCAAAAGTATCCTGAAAATTTTCCAAGTAATAGTTCGACTTATGCATTCGAATCATGAAGAGTCAAGGCAGTCGATTCATGTTAAAACATAAATCGATTCACTTAAGTTTCCCTGAAACGACTCTTATTATTTAAAACTCTGTAACTGACACCTAATTAAGGCGCGTCTCTTCATGACTTAACGGTCACATCCTTCAATCGCGACCGTTCACCCTGGGATGAGGGGACGGTTTTCATCCAGCACTTATATGAAATCTTTCTTCGACTACTCTGTCGTCTTCTGTTCTTCGCGCCTTCCTACTCTCCGGCGAAGGACCTCCAGAAGCCCTATGCAAAACCTCATCCTTTCGAGAAGAAGGTAGGATCTTTACCCTCTTTTCGAGTATATCTCCTCTCCTCTGAAGGTTTCCTAAGCTTCCCTTTCGTCTATTGTCTAGATGGCATCTTCTAGGGCTCAAGATTCCGTCCAACTCAGTTCTGACCAACTCCAGAGACTAACCAAGATCCCCATCTGTTCTGGAAAATCGGTTGAGTTTTCTCATTTGAATGGCAGCCTATCTTGGGTAGAGGAAACCCTCACTGCAATGGGTTGGACCAAGCTGTGTCAGATTTCTGAACCGTCCGTAGCGAGTGCAGTCAGGTCTTTCTATGCTTCCTTGAAAGTTTCGTCTGGTAACACAGTAGTGGGCTATGTGAAGGGAATCAAGATCACTATCTCTGAAGAATATCTAGTAGAACTTTTGGATTGTCCCAACTCCGGCCACTGCCTTAGTGAGTTTATCCCCTTAGAGAAACAAAAGCTGGGGATTATTGGCAGTTTGGGGACTCTGTGCAAAAGAGGTCTGCAAGTTAATGAACTATCTGCGGAGAAGAGGTTGATTCACTCCATCATTACCAACATCATTACCCCTAGAGCAGGTACCCATTCCTCCATCACAGCCAGAGATGGGAATCTTCTCTTTTGGGCTATTCAAAGACATAGAGTCAACCTTCCGGCAGTGATTTTGGAAAGAATGATAGCAGCAAAAGATTTACAAGAGTCTCTTCTTATGGATCTCTGCTTACCTTAATCTTCAAGAAGTTCTCTGTTGATTTGTCTGGAGATGTGCCTGTAAGCACCAAAGAAAAGATTGGGCTCTCTCCGAAGGAGTCACTACTCCTTGGTTGGAAAGAAGCAGAATTTGTGGTTTAAGGACTCAGTTCCAGAGTGTGAGTATGAAATATATCCAGATGAGCCCAAAGTTTCCTTGCTCACCCAAGATCTTCCTGGTTCAAGCATTCAGATTGAAGCCCCATCAATTCGAGTAAATCCTGAAGCTCCTATTCAGCTACCTGAACCCATTGAAGAGCAAGTTGCCCATCAAGATATCCCTCCAGTAGTTCAGACTGAAGAAGTTCAAATCCCAGCCTCCTCCTCTCTTCATGAGCAAGATGCTCCCTCTGAGACAGTACATGAAGTCTTAAAAAGCCTCAGAGGTAAAGGAATTATTTCTGAAGATGTTCCTATCTATCCTATGGACACATCTTGAAAAGAGAGAGCCCTCCTACTCCCCATCTCAGTCGAGACCGGCCAAGGTCTCAGGGGAGAGTAGCAGCAGTCTAAGCACCATTCTAGAGCTTGTCAGATCTCAGGAAGAAAATCTATCTGCGCTTCATATGTAAGTAGAATTGATAGATGCTAAGTTTGACAGTTTGGCTGATGAGGTGAAGCAGATTAAAGATCTTATGCTTCAGTTTGTGTGCCAGCAAGGCAATTCTAGGCCAGCAGGGCCAGTTCCCTCTCAGCAGCAAGAAGAAGCTGCTACTGCTCAAGACCCGCAGCACCAAGATCAAACCAAGAGAATTTCTGAAGATCAAGTGCTTGAGCAGACAATAGAAAAGATCAAGAGATCCAGCTGACCAGCAGCCCTTGTCTGATGAGCACCAGCAGCAGCAACAGCAAGTTGAGCAGACCACTGAGCAGCAGGCTTAGTTGGCAATAGTTGTGTCTGATCCCAGTGATGTGCAGCAGCAGCAGCAGCAAGTGCAAGAATCAGAAAATCAGCCAGAAGAAGTGGCAACAACTGTAGAGGACCCTATGCAGAAGTCAGCAGCCAAGAGACCTCTCGAGCCCTCTCAAGATTGTCAGACTTTTAAGAGAAACGTGAAGAGGAGGTTGGTCAAGGATGGTGTTCCTGTCAAACCAGTCCTTCCCTCTCCTTCCTCCAGGGCCATATCTCCCACTGCTACACCTCCACCTGAACCTACTTCATCAACACCTTCAGTGATCCTCTCCTCTGTAGTAGACAGTGCAGCCACATCTGCTGAGACTACACTAGCTCCACCAGCACCTCAACCAGCTCCAGCAATACCCACTCCAGCTGCACCAATTTTAGAACCCCAATCCTCAGCTCTTTCATCATCAACACCACTATCTCCACACTCCTCCTTGGATCTACTTCCAGTAATCACTCCTGTAGATCCCTTCAACGAAGATGTTAAATTCTCCATCTACCTGCTGAAATATCAAGTTGAACCTCTTGAAGAGTTCACCATGACTCTCTCAACTCAACCTCCTCATTTTTTTTCCTCTCTTCCTACTGCCTCAAAATCCGACTCCAAGAAAACAATAATGCCTCTAGTTGAGATACTTCCTAGTATCCAACTGTCAGCCTCCAAAGGACCCAAATTGGGACACAAACCTTCCTCTCTACTTCCTCCGTTTTGGTATGCCTTCACTCATCACTCTGAACAACACATGAATTTGTTCAGAGAATATCTTGCTATTAGAGCCTTTTTGGAAGTTCATGAATTGCCAGATTTCACATTTGAACACTGGCTTCCTATTTTGATTCAAACATCCCAACTTTCTATTTCTGATCTCCAACTCATTTCTCGGAAGAGCCACTGCCTCACTCCCCAAGAATTTGTTGATCAATACCCTGAAGAGGCAGCCAGGTTCTTAGAAAATCAATCCAGAGCCCATCACTTGACAACTGCTCAGCATCTTTCTCTTAGATTTCATGCCCTTTTTGCAGAGCATCTCAGGGCCTCCCAGGCCAAGTATCTTGAACTCAGAACTTTCAATCATGAAAGATTCAAACTGGGATTGCATGATGTCTCTAAGGGGCAGTATGAGAATTTGCTCAGAGGGCAAACCGATTTTCCTTCCATGACAGTGGCTTTACCATCAGTGTTCATCCTCCTTTGGTAGGAGCAGTCTCCTACAGAAGAGAATTTGCTGAAACAATCTTCAATAAATTCTTCCGGATTTCTGCCAGATTCAAGATCAAGTACAAATCTAAACTCAGTTTCCAGAGGTTTATATTTATTCAGCTGTCCAAGAAATCCAAGCATCTCCTTGATATCCAGCTCAGTTTTGCTGAATCCGAAAGATTCACCCCTGAGCAATGGGAAGCAGCCTATCCATCCTACCACTCTCAGTGCCGCAAGATGAAACTCAACATCAATCAGTTTCACTCCAAATTTCTCCTGGATTTCCATAAGAGTGTCACTCATCGTTGGGCTGAGAGGTACCTCATATACTATCAGGCTAAGGATGCAGCCATCTCACATGGCCTCTATTGGAATCTAACCTTCATCGAATTCCTCCAAGTGGCATCCACCAAAAAATTTGTGCCTCTCAAAGTCAAGTTGGACATTGACAAGTTTCACCACAAGATTGGTTGGTACAGGAGGCGCCACATCAAGTCTATCAAGAAATTACCCTCCACCAACCCAGCCTACAATGTTGATGATGCTCTGTTTGAACATTCTTTCAACAGGAATGAAGAAAAACTCTGGGAGCTCATCCAACCATTCCTGAAATTAATCCCTGCTTCTCTGTTGTTGCCTCGTTCAAGAGTCTGAACTTTTCAATTGTAATCTCTTGATTTTCAGAAAGCTTGCTACTATGTACTGTTTGCCATTTTTGTTAGATACAGTTTCTTCCTACTTGTGAATTTCTCAAATGTTTTATCCTTTCTGTTAATGTCACAAAGGGGAGAAAGAAAAAAAGGTATAAACATAGTATATTTTCCATTTAAAGTTTTTGTCATTAACAAAAAGGGGGAGAATTGTTGAGCAACTACCCCTAAGTCTTTAATAAATAATGATTTGATAAGACAAATCTGTAATGTATATTTTGTTTCTACCATGACAAATCCCTAAATATGTATTTTCCTAAATATGGATATATCACAAAATTTCTAGACAGACTCAATATCCGGAATGCCCAAAAATTTTTCCAAAGGCCACAGACTCTCTATAGCCTACTGAATTCGAATGATGTATTCGACTACATAAATCCGACTCATTCAGAAGCTCAGTCAAGTTCAAATGCCAACTTAATATAACATTCGATTCATACTTCGATTCATACAGTCGAATGTCCTTCACTGTATTCGACTCATGACTTCGACTCATACAGTCGAATGTCCTTTATACTGTATTCGACTCATAACTTCGATTCATAGTCGTCCTTTGCACTGTATTCGACTCACCACTTCGACTCATTCACTGCATTCGACTGATGTTTTCTCTATTGTAGTCGAATTACATTGTTCTTCTTGAATCGAATCATACTTACTTCTTTGAATCGAGTTACCTGTTCTACTGCATTCGACTACACTGTCAGTTGTACTTGCCTCGGTTCTGTCATGAAACATTTCTATCTTTAATTTTATTAAATCCTTTTCTGAATCTTAAACTTCTCAAGCATAAAATCAGTGACAATTTCATGTTACTTAACATGTATTGAGATCTACAAGATCATTATTTTAATATATTTTTCTGACAGTATTCAGTATATTCAAAATTATGCATCTGCAAACATTTCTTTGAAATTTATTTCTATCCTTACAGTCTTGATATCCTTACAATTCAAGTGTTGGCTTGAGGACTGTGTAGGACTTCCATGTGGGAAGGGCCGACCAGGATAAATCTCTTGTGCAATTTTCTGTGTGATTTGTTTCCGCCAAGTTCACACTTGAATCACCACATCACACCAAGTACTAACACATTTACTTAGTGTTGTGTTTTTCAGAAGATTTTTTAAAACTTAGAAAAGTCCTATTCACCCCCCCTCTAGGACTGTGTATCTGCCATTTTGATCCAACAACCACATGTGGACACTTCCTGGAGGGACTCACATTTAATTGTCATATACATATGTCGCCTGTAATTACAAAAACATCCTTTTACAACCTCATTCCCACACAAACAAAATTAAAATGTAACAACACCATTCTACATTGTTCATACATTGTTTAAACACATTGACAGAAAATCACAAGCTAGTAGGAGCCGAAATTGATTGACATCATTGTCAGAGAAGTCCCAAAATAATTCCTGCTTCGTCGTTAACGGTCTACGTACATGAAATGTACATAGCGCAATTCATGCTAGAACTTGGTTGTTGAGGACATATCTCATCAAGTATTAACTGAAATTCATCAGCATTTCTGTAACCTTCGTATCGGAGATATGCTTGAGAATTGGTTCCTGTGAACAATAAACAAAGAATGTAATTAATTCATAATGTTTATAACCGACTGCAAAGTTAGTTGGGCATACCCATTTCCTAGCGCATGTGTCATAAGTTGGATGTCCTCTGCAGAATTGTACACTACGATGCGCGTTGCTCCCATTGTAGACTAAGGAGGAACCATGGTTCGAGACATGGACAACAAAGAAAGGAATTGAAAATCTGATATTGGGCATCCTAGTTTTCATGCCCGAGGGAAGTATGGAGTTTGTGGCCCCTGTCATCATCAGATCCATCTGTATGCATAATCCATGATCCCAAAATGGTTCCAAGGAATTCCCATCGGTGATAGGAATTTGGGATAAGGGCTTCCTGCTCTCTTTGTCTCACTTTCATAGCATGTAAGACAATGTCAATAACCTGCAACCATAAAAAATAATAGAAAGAAGACATTAGAAAATGTCTTGGACAATGTAATTGAAGGTACTGTTCGTGCATGCCCTATTACCTCACTCATCATCCGTCATATGCCCCATAGTATATCCCAAATATGTGACCACTTCAACGAACAATATTAATGAAGTTCAAGACAATGTGTCTGAAATGTATGACAATCAAGAATGAAGTACATTTTAAATTATGAAAATTGAAGACAACAAATAAATTGTATTGTCCCAGAAGCTATTTACTTGTGGTCAACGTATCCCTCCTCGGCAATGAAGCCTCCACTAATGCCTCTGCCTCTCAGTGGCTTCAGATTTGCATGTCCATTGCTTATAAAACCTGAAAAGCGTGCTCATTGCCTCCAACATAAATCATGTAAAGATAAGTTAGAAAACAGAATATAAATGACTAATGCAGACATCAAATAATGAAGTTTGCAACTGTACCTTCTCCCTTTCTTTCGCTGATATGATGTACATTTTTTTGAAGCCTTATCCAGCCTTCTGAATGGCGATTGGTCATATATTCCAGGCTGTCGATCATCCCGACACTTCATATTCTTTATTAGGGACATCGGGCTAAGCAGTGCGGTGGTAGGGACCACACTTACTGGATCTGGTGCAATAATGCCCTGATCCACGATCAGAACAGATGCACTTGCATCACCATATGCGGGGGCTACAGGGCAGGAGTGAGTGATGGTTGGTGGAGACGAAGTTTTCTGCATCTGTGCCAACTGTAGGTTGGTCTTGTGCCATGGAGGTCGAACTTATCAACTTCTCCATTTTGTTGAACCCCGTGGTCACAGCAGTTGTCAATGCTTCAAAGTGGCCTTCATTACACGACTTATACTGCTCAGTCTTTTAGGAGTAACCTGATTTCATCCCCAAGACCTTGAAGAAGGGCCCTAAGAGCAGGATGGGGGGAGCAGCCACACCCTCAGTTTCCACATGCATTTTTTTCCTGGCTAACACATGTATTGCTGTCTTCTCCTTTGATGCTAACTTCAAATGCTTATTATCTGTAAGCATCAATTTTTAAAAAAGTCAAAACAGTTTATTACATAAAGTTAAATAAAAGCTCCATTTGTGGATTACCTGCTGCCCCTGTAGAGAATCAATAGAGAATGATAGCTTTTTGTCCAAACAGATCCCATCTAATAGACGGGGAATTGCTTCTCGGTCAATCGGCTGCCGCAATCTTGTGTGCTCTAAAGAACCACACCTGCATGATGGACCATTGGTTTATTTACATACATATATTACATAATGATGGAAAAATCTAAGAATGTTTTATAAAAACTTACAGCCAGAGCAGCCGAACAGCCAAAAATGTTGGCACTGCCATGCTCTCTCCCAGCTATCCTTCTCTTGGAGGTTGTGTTCCGACCAATCTCTTCTCACGGACTATAGTCACAAAGTCATCAATTTGTGCAATGTCATCTCTGTGACTGCAGCCGCCAATTATAACGGCCAACCTCGTCAATATTGTCCAAACAAATAAGCATTTGTGGTGGACAAGATGGGGAAGACCGTGGACATAGAAAGTGATAATAGCAAAACAATCCAAAGTCGTCCGTGTCTTCAACATCACACGGATCATCAGATTGTACTAGTTTGTCAGATATTTTGTGACCACCTTCCGATCAAAAGTTAGCTTCGCCCCAATCGGTGGTGCAACTTTGACAACTTATTGGTGAAGAATAATGTGGGACACGCCCACAGAAGGCAAACCCAAAATGAGGGCGACATCTCAACAGTAATGTAAGAGTTTGGTCGCCTATTGAAAATTACTTGCACCCTTATAGCTCTGAGCAATCTCCTCTATAGAGTAATCTTGAATAGGCTCGATGATTGCTGTCAACAAAAAAGCAAACGGGGTTGTCCTCAAAATGGCCTTATGGCAATCACGAAAGCCCATTTGATCTCTCTCCTTCACATAATTCTCCAAGGAGCAGATTCCTTTCAAGCATTTTTAAATTCTGTAGGAAATTTCAAGAATTTGTTAGGTTCCATTCAACAAAAAATGTAAAGCATCTGATCATAGTTCCTAAAACATGGCCACAAAAATGATTAACAAAAAATATAAGCTCTAAAATGATCAGTACATGGGCTTCAAAGTGCTCATAGTCCTAAAACATGGCCACAAGAACTACAAAACCCATACACATACCAAATTAACGGACCATCTTCTAAAATAAATTTCGAAAACATGTGCCTATCTGAACAATGCATGAACTTGGGGCTGCAAAATTAATTAACATAACATGTTTATGCCATGTCACAAAAAAGGGGGATGCAAACATTACTATTGAAATGATCTTCTAAAAACTTGAGCTCTAATCTATAGGCTGCAAAAGAATGCACAAATTGGGAGTCCTAAATTACTTAACATGCTTATGCCATGAAAAAAAAAAGATACAAACATCTTATTAACGTCACCATTTTTAAAGATGAGCTCCAAAGTCCAAAATACTATGTGTCATCTGCAATCTCTACTGTTAGGCTATCAACAGGAAAATTGGCTCCAACATGTGAAACATTGCCTAAATATAGCACACAAATCGATATTTGAACCCGTTAACATCACAAATTAAGAAGCCATGCCAATGAAATTTCAAATAATTCTGTATATGTGCTTCACATGCTCTGCTCAGGTAAAAAAAAAAGATCTAAACATCTTTGTTCAGATGAATATAAGGCAAGTTGAGGTCGAAAATGCTCAATGTAGGCTGCAATAGACCCATGTTAGGCTACCAAATACATCACTTGGCTCCAAAATGTGAAGCTCTCATAAGCATCCCAATACTACCTGTACCCAAAATACTCATATTAGGATACAAAAATTGTGTTCTTGGGCTCTAATAGTTGATGATTTCCTGAACATCTCAAAGTACGGGTCTGAGAAATTCAAAAATATATGACATGAAGAACGCCTCAAATTTGGGTCTCCAAAATGCTTACCATGACCTAAAAAGCTCATTTTAGGCTCCAAAGGTACTATATTTTTTGAGATTTAGAAAACACAAATCTTGAGAATCAAGCGCAAAGAAAACTAGTTTCTGTTAATTCAAATTCACAAATATAGTGTGAGAGATATAGCCCGCACCATTCTTCTTTCTCTGAGCCCCAGAAGATTTTCTCTGCAAACTTTGGCCTTTCATCCCATCATCTGATGAAGTCGAAGTTGAAGGCGCAGTATCCTCCTCCTCCGTTCTTTTTGCGGGAATGCCGGGTGGTGGCTTCACCGGAAGCCTTTCGTGTCTGCTTCGAACTCTCCATGGCAGGACCGCACAGGTCACAGGTTGATAGCTTGGGATGCACGCACGGTTCGTGATGAGCTCCGTCGACGTTGGCGACGTTGCAGTTGTTATATTCCCAGTTTCAGTGGTGTTCTTCCCGGTTTCGGAAGTTCAGAGGAGGGGGAGGTGAGGGAGGGCGAACGCGGGAAGAGGTAGGTAATTTGGGAACCGGCGTTTGAGTGAGATTTGACTTTCGCATCATGACATTGGGTCATGTTACCGAAGCGGAGTGGGGTGGAGGCGACAGTGCGTCTCTTCGCGCTGGCGAGGCGGCGAAGCAGCGACAGAGCTCTGTACTGACATGGCAGGACCATTGAAGCGGTATGACATGGATGAATGGCGCGTCGAAGTGCAGGAAGACGTGGCTTTGTGCACTTTCCGAAAGCGCACAAAGCCTCAATAAATGTCGCAAATCCTGGGACAGATTAAGAGCTTGCAAGAGGATGAATCTATGGAGGATAGTTTCAATAGATTCTTGATCTTTAACCTGGTGACTATTCGGATATACTTGTTGAAGATGTGCTCAGCAAAGTCCCTGCCTTGGAGAAATGGCACCGACCAAGGAGGGATACAAACCAGTTGCGAAGGCAACTGACATGGAAGGGGAAATGGGTCTCTGACCTCTCTGAGATTTTCCCATTCACCTTTACTGACTTCAGGCAGTCCTAATTTGAATCTGGCAAAATTGAATTACAATCATCTTCAAGTACTCTGTAGCTTTCCGGATTTATCTAAGTTTTGAGATATATATTTTTTTGTGAAGGTTGTGAGTTCTCTGTTTTTTTCCCTCCAACTAGTTGCTCTGTTCTTGCGTTTTCTACGGTTACAGAAAGGCTCCAACAGAGTTTGCACATATAAGAACACATGCACAAAAGGATAACTTATATTATATTGGCGGCCAGATAGAAGGCCAGTTACAAAAACTCCCCAAAGTCCCCTAACCCCCCAAAGAGAGGCGGAGGAAGAGGAACGGGCAGGGAGGAGGGGAGGAACAGATACGTTCTGCTTTAGGGCCGATCTCAGGCTGGATGTTCGTGAGGCCCTTGTGGGTAGAGCGTTGGGCCTTCTGTAGAGCCATCGTCCAGCCGAGGTAGTAGCCGTCCCAAAAGTCGGAGGTGAACTTCGATGGCGGTAGAGACGCTGGCGCCGGGGAAGAGGGCGACGTGGCGGTGGTGCAGCAACTGCCTTGCCTTTACCCTGGGGAGACATCTCCAAATTTAACGAAGTAGACGATGAACAGAGAATGACGAAGTCTGTTCAGAAGCTTGGTTAATTTGGAGGCCCGGGTTCCTTTTATAGTGCTATGATGTCTTGCGCCTCGAAGTCTTGCGCCTCGAAAGGATTAGAAGCAAAAGGCAACAGAAAAGGCAGAATTCGAACGGACGGATGTCAGAATGTTTTTAATGGTGAAGCAGTCTTCGAAGAGACGCTTGATGTATGACCGCTTCGAAACTGCTGCCGTTTGACCAATTATCTCTAGCGTTTGGGAACCGTCCATGAAAAAGTGGAAAATTGAAAGTCGATTTCCACATGTTTCTGACATTTGTGGAGATTGTCAAGATTCCATAAAATAAGGTGAACTATTTGGCACAGTCTCCGGCATCCCGTTTTTGGGAATAAAAAAACTATTGTTTTAATATAAACATAAATTTATCCCTCTACCTGCCATGTTAAACTGTTAAAGAGAGACACTTATTTTTTAATCTCCAAATCGGCTACAACCCCTTCACTCTTGACATTTGATGGAACGAAGAGAGAGAAATTGTGTCTATCTCTTTCCCCAACCTAAAAAGCGCTTTGCGCAAATGCCGATAGTTCCTTCATTTGGAAACCAGAACAGATATGTCAGAGATTTTGGAGGTAAAATCGGCGTACGTACACAAGTGCGGGGCGACGACGGTTGTGAATCTTGTGATGTGATCTGCGGATCAACCTTGCCTAATGTCCCGCGCGGCGCTGACTGCTTTGACAAAACACAGACAATCTCCGGGATTTGGTTGTACAACATATCTATACAACCCACTGCCAGCTTCAGTTGATCTTCGCGATTGGCCCAACTGAAAACCTGCCTACTCAGGCTTGTGATTTCATAAGTTCACAGTCATGGGTTATGATGGGTTCACCCCATTATCCAGTGTTGAAATGGGGTTAATAGGTCGCCCATTAAGATATTAATATGCATGTGTAAGCAAACCGAAATCTAATTTGAGAAATATAGGTTCACTCCGTAACAGGATGATTGAAAGTGTTTTTGGAGAATCAGATCCGATATCACTTGAAAATGTTTTGCTTGCTGCACATGTGCACTTCACCACTTCTTAGCCAACAAAGATGTCATTTGTGATGAAATTATATAAATGATTTAAATTATCCTTAAACAATCATGTATTTACACTAACATATTAATATGCATTGTAATCAAACCGAATCTAATAGAAAATCATTGAATTGTTCTCCAACATAAAACGTACATGTACGAAAACAATAAATATATATACATATATACCATATAACGATGAAGACTAAGGTGGGGGTGGTTGGCAAGCAGATAGAGAAGCCTG
Source organism: Colocasia esculenta (assembly GCA_014218235.1). Lineage (NCBI taxonomy): Eukaryota > Viridiplantae > Streptophyta > Magnoliopsida > Alismatales > Araceae > Colocasia > Colocasia esculenta. The sequence goes on along the minus strand of CM024765.1, from coordinate 91,961,363 downwards.
AAATTTCCAGCGCCGGCCAAGACTTGCAAGTTCTTCCGCATCTCTTGATGATTGCCCCGTATAAAATCCTGTTGTTTGGCCATAGATTGAATCATTGAAGAAGCATATCATTGCGGTCTTGCTGTCCCTTGAGAATAGAAACATCGGACTGAAGCTCTTCATAATGAGTTTGCAAGGATTGAACGCGATTGTCCAAAGTTACAAAGCAATTCTCCAAAGAGTCAAACAGCAGACATATTGGTATTGAGGGTTTCAATCATCTGAGTCAGCTGGTCTATGGGAGGAGCATGAGGTCTAGAGGAGCCTGGACTACTAGTGGACACATTTGCGTCATCACCATCTTCATCAGGTTGGAGGTCCTGCCTTTTAAGGAGACCGAGTGCCCTGCGGATGAAAGATCCATTTCAATAGTCATCCTCATACGTGCTACAATAGCCATCAATCCATCATACATTGTCAAATTTTGGTAATCTTCGCTGGCAAAATTGACTTGAATTTGCTTTCTTCAAGATGCGGTAATAAGCATACCAATAGAAGTACACGCTTAGCCATGCCTACTACATCCCGCATGGTGTTCAATGTGATATTTGGTAGGTCCACAGAGTGCCATTTATAAGTCCTAGATTAAAAGGATATGGTCATCGGTGACTCCATCCATGCTACCATTCCTTGGAATGAGAATAGAGCAAACAATCTTGTGAAGAAACCGTGGCATGTAGGCTGAAAAGAGTTGGCATTCACACGCAAATAGTCTGTTCCCAATCTCAGTTCCCATACTCTTTCATAACCTTCCCGACGATTTTCTAACTGATCGCATATTTAAACCCGCGCTTATATGGAATACGCATCACTTCCGAAAGCATTGAAACTCTGAGAGGGATATGGATCCCTTTCGCGTAAGTACTCAAATTCTGTCCTCATCTTCCTCCAAATTTGCATAAAAGAGACTAACTAGTGAGGGTAAACCACTTGATTCATGGTGACATAATGTCCCCATCCCGTCTCAACATGCAAGCAAGATCTACCCATTACTTTTAAAGAAGTCAAAGTCAATCTTTTTCCCAAAATCACCTTCCTACGTGATATATCGGTGGTGAAGGATCAAATGCCTTGACACTACGAAACTGTATTACGTCAAAGCTTCTATTTGGGGCGCCACTGCTGCCTCAGATCTCTTGGAGTCTGATCATCACCAGCCACTGCTCACTTACCTTTCCTTGTCACCACGTCGGGGAGGAGCCATCTGAGGAAGTGAGAGTTTTGTCGATCGAAGAAGAGAACAGAGAAAGAGAGAACAGAGGAGTGCAAAGAGGAAGAAGGTCGATCCAGTGCAAAGAAAAGGAGAATAGTCTGCACTCAAGTCTTTGAACAGAAGGGGTCCACCTCCGCAAGAAGAAGAATAGAGAGGAGAAGTTGCGATCGCGGGCGGCAGTTCCAGCGGGAACAAAAAGGGTGGGCCGAAGTAAATCGCCCTAGGGTTGAGGGGCTGACACCAAAAAAGTGGGTCGACATCGATTATAAGGAGGTTCGACCTCAAGTCTTTTGGTGTCGACCTCAGGCTTTTGGGTCGACCTCACCTCAGTAAATTGACTCTATTAATCTTCAAAAAAAATAAAAAGTTTTGCTTTTAAAAGAATACTTTAAAATTTATTTAAAATTTTAACCAGTTTGACACTACTATCTCTGGGTACACTGACTATCTCTGGGTACGTAGTTTATGGGGCTCTCAGGCCTCCCCACTTTGACATCATGTATTTCTATCTTACCCCACTAACCAAGGGTAGAGTAGCCACTTTTAATATTTTTTGTAGTCAACTATCTTCTAATAAAAATATTTAAACCAGGGTTACCCGGGAAAACCTAATTAACCGACCCCGCTGAGGTATTTTTGATAAAGTATTCAATAACTCCTCCGACATCGCCCTAGGGTAACACATCCCTTCCTCCCCTCCTCCTCTGACCGTTTCCGCCTCCTCCCCTTCCTCCCATCCCTCCCTGACCTTCCGGCACCTCCCCTTCCTCCCATCCCTCCCATGACCTTCCGCCTCCTCCCCTCCGTACTCTACCGGGTGGTCAGTAGAGTAGGAGTACGAGCGATTATGTAATATGACTTTTATGATAAGCTTTTTTTCTTTGATGCAGTCTTCTGTGTGCTTATGTATGTGCTCTGTATCATGCAAACTCACATGTTACCAATACACCCTGAACATCCCCTTATCTATACTATAATAAACATGACCAACGCTGTAACGATATAACGTATAATGTAAAACTGTATGTTTAGACTGTAGTGCTTGAACTTAAGAGTGTAGCGCTCAACTGTCAGGGCTGTTATCTAAGTGTAACACTTTAGTGCTCGCACTGTAACAGTGTAAGTGAGTAATCATACTGTAAGAGTGTAGTGGTTAAACTGTTACAGTGTAGTACTTAAACTGTAACACTTTATTACGTATAATTAACAAAAGACGTGAGTAGACAGTGCTGGAACTGTGTAGTACTTAACTGTAAGAGTGTAGTGCTCAAAATGTAACAGGGTACTGCTTAAACTGTAACATTCAGTACGTATACTATAAGAAATCGGAGGATCCAACTGTAACATTGTAAGAGTGCAGTGCTCAAACTGTAACAGGGCTGTTATGTATTGTAACTTTGTAGTGTTCAAACTGTAACATCGTAAGCGAGTGATCATACTGTGAGAGTGTAGTGTTCAAATGTAACAGTCTAGTACTCAAACTGTAACTTTTATTACGTATAATGTAATAGAAAACGTGAGCAGCAGTGCTCAAACTGTAAGAGGTCGTGCTGAAACTGTAAGAGTAGTGCTGAAAATGTAACATGACAGTAGGTGTATCCCACAAGGCAGCATCAATTTCCTCTTTGCAGCCATTTCCATCATTTGCACTCTAATTTTGTCACCATCTGTAGTATTGGTAGACTTCGTGCGTCATGTATCCAATTGTTGAATGACTCTGCCAAATTAGAGTATAACTCCCCAAACCTGTATGGCCATGAGAAGGAAATTAGGTTAACATCAAATATCTGTAACAAGTGTCCACTACATACTGTAACCTTATTTAACACGTTCTGTAATAGATTATCCCTATAACTGTAAGCACATAAATGGCAGAATGTAATAGAACATATCACTTATGTATTTAAAGAGTCGAACCTTTGTCCCGGGAAACGAGCATGGGAACCATGTTTCGACATCATTTCGGAGCACCCATATCATTTCGAGAGACGACTGTGGAATTTTCACTTGCAAATACATGGAATGTCTAGCCGTACGGACATTCAAGATTTGCCCTTCAGTCAGGATGACATGCCTATGTGCGAGCAAAAATCGCCCTCCACTTCATCCAAGCGTACTTCAATGGACAAGGGCGTTCATAGCGTCTACAAACTGAAGGAGAACTGCGGCACGTACTAATTCCTAACCATTGTAATGATACTTGTTGTACAGTCTTTACCTATTGTTGTTACAGTATAAATGATACTAGGTTACAGTTGAAGAAGTACTGTCTTACAGCTGAGCGCCCAGCTACGCCTACCTCATTACAGTGTATGTAGAATCCTGTTACAGTCTTTACCTATACTTTTATAGTATACATGATAGGAGGTTACAGTTCCAGAACACATATTATAGTTAAGTTGAAATCTGTTACAGTACTTACCTATTGTCATTATAGTATACATGCTATGAGGTTACAGTTGGGAGCAGTACATCGTTCCTTTAGCTTTGACCGCACACCTACAACTACATTATTACAGTATACGTACAACATGTTACAATAGCTGCATATTCTCATTACGGATAGATGATACTAGGTTACAGTTGAAGAAGTACAGTCTTACAGAATGAGAACTAAAGAATTACAATTTAAGGCGCTACAGCTACCACTACATTTTCAGTTAAGTTGAAATCTGTTACCTATATGTACCTATTTTCATTTAGTATACATGCTATTTGGTTACAGATGGACACCTACTCTGTTACATTATACGCAGAACGCTGTTATAGTCTTTACTATGGTTTTAAGTTATACATTACAGTCTTACAGCTTGACCGCTTCAGAGAAAGCACATACGTTTACGCTTGCATCATGGAGAGCACATGCACGACCACAGAAGAAAGCATAAAAGGAAAATACATACATTCCTAAACAAGAACAAGCACTACAGACTTACATTTGAGAGAAGGGAGGAGGGGAGGGAGGAACAGGAAGTGACCAGGATGGGAGGTGGGTGGTAGAAGGAAGGGATGGGAGGGGAGGGGAGGAGGAGGAACAGGTCGGGGAGGGAGACATTCTAAACTCCCTACCCATTAGTCGGTGGACGCGGGAGGGGAGGAATAGGAGCGGGCCGGGGAGGGACGAGGGAAGGTGAGGAACAAATGTGTTTGCCCTAGGGCCAATGTCAGGGAGGATGTTGGTGAGGCCCTTGTGGTGGTACAGCCGAGAGCTTTCTGTAAAGCCATCGCCACCCAACGTAAAAACCGTTCCAGTAGTCGTGGCTGTCGTCTCCGGGAAAGTAGAGCCGGGGAGCCGGGGGAGACAGTGGCACCGGTGTGGCAGGTGCCTTGCCATCCTCTGGGGAGCACGGTTTAGATGAAGACATCTGCGAATAAAGAGGAAGAAGACGAGCAAGAAAGATAGAAGAAGACGAGCGTTAGAAGCTTGTGATGAAGTATGTATGACCATGGGATCCTTTTTAGTGTGAAGAATGGTCCTCCGAACGCTGTTTGTAAGTGAAGAACGGTTAAGGCGGTTTGTAAAGGCGGTTTGTAAGTGATGTCAATGGTTGCTGTATGGTAGGGTATGTAAGAGTAACTTCCCATCGGTCAGAGTTCACGGGCCACCGAAGCGTCACCGTCGATTGGGGAAAAGGTGATGGAAAAAAGGAGGGAAGGGTAAGACGGGAATGGGAAAAGAGACGAGACCACCTGACGGAAATCGTGTGTGGAGGGCCGTAAATGGTGACGTGTGAAAAGCAGGGACTGGAAATTAAACCGAACGAAAAGTAGGGACTTTACGTCTACCAGTATTCTGACAGGGACGAGGAAATAAGTACCAGGCTCTGACAGGGACCCCCAATTAATTTTCCCTTTAAACATCTTACAATGGTCTACAGAAGAAAATGATGATTTTATCTATCCCGAGGATAAAGGGGAAAGCAACCAATTAATTAAATCGATATTTGAACAATATGCGTTAATAGACATGTGCATGTGCACTGCTGATCACATTGATGTGACATCACCACCTATCGTGATTACAAAATTGGCTGGGGATATCTCCAAAATGGATGGGACAACTGCCCCCCCCCCCCCCCAAACACCAGCGGGAGGGCTGTTATTATATTTTAACCCATTTTAACCGGCTTCCCTCCCCCTTGAAGAAAAAACACCCGCCCCTGTTTCTGTCCCCCGCCATCCCCTCCGACCCGTTGCTGAGCCCACACCGCCGGAGCGCCGCCGCTGGGAGTTCCACCGCCGCCGCGACGTACGTATGTGATGCTGGTTTGTTGAGTAGTGTGTAAAACTTGGGCATTTTGCTGTTGTTTGCAGAGTGGCACAGGTGTTGAACAAGTTCAAAGTAAACAAAAATGGTGCACTGGCCCACCTGAACTTTCACCTACTTACACGACAGTTCCTCTCCATTTCTCTGAACCTGACTCCCCCCCAAATCTTTTATCAGCTACTGGTTGCCATATAAGTAGGTGAAAGTAAGGAACAGAGGCCAGTGCACCCCTTTTTTTTTCCTTTGAAGTTGTTCAACGCCTTGCAAGAAAATTTTATACTACGAAATTATTTTATCTTGATTAGTAGAAGATGCGAGACAGTCAGACAGAGAGAGCAAAGGGGTTCAGAAGATAGAGAAAGTGGGGTCGCCGGAATCACCCCGAAAGAGGGATAAGAGGTGGGAGTGTAGGCTTCACACTCAAAATTTTCTTCTTCTCACTCATCTTTGGTTACAGGACTCTATATATAGATTTAATAACAAAGAGAAAACACTTAATGAAGACCTTACTTAACACTAGGAAAGTCAAAGGTCTTAAACTTATTTTAATGAGCTAAGGAATTTGTAAAGCCAAATAAGATTACAACCATTGGGTCTTTTAATAGGCCATAATACTTGACTTTGATTTAATTATCCTTCATTTCCCATCATTTATATAGATTTTGTTCAGGCAATATGAACCTGTCGACAGCTGAAATGCTAGTTGTCGACAGATTTCCCTGACAAAAAAGAGAGAGTTAGGGAAGAGTCTACCTGTCGACAGCGAGAATATATAGCTGTCGACAGATGCACATCTTGGAGTCCAACTATCTGTATTAGAGTCCATTTAAACTATTTTGACACCCAACGAAGTATTTTGGAGCCAACTGGTCAGCGTAAATTTTGTTCAGGCAATACGAACCTGTCGACAGCTGTAATGCTAGTTGTCGACAGATATACCTGACAGAAAAGAGAGAGTTCGGGAAATAGTCAACCTTTGACAGCAGAGAAGTTGCTGTCGACAGATGCTGATCTTGGAGTCCAACTATCTATATTGGAGTCCATTTCCATTATTTTGACTAACAACAGGAGTATTTTGGAGCCCATTTGGTGAGAGCACACCACCATTGGAATTTCAGATAACTTTTTTTTTGGGTCTGATGTTTGGTTGTAGTTTTTACTTCTTTTTTTTCTAAAATTAAAAAAGAGAGAGATCAAATAGTGAGACATGTTTTGGTAAGTAATTTTTTTTAGGGAAGAACTTTTACCCTGTCTAAATCTCTCTAAAAAAAAACAAGTACCAGCTTGTTTTTATTTTAAAAACACCAATTCTCTCACACAAAACCCCCCCTCCTCCCCCCACCCCCCCCCCCCCCAGCCGGCGCCCCCCCTCACCCCGCCAACACAGGCACCCCCCTTGTGCCTTGTAATGCTCTTATAACACTACAAGAAAAAACGCATATAGAATGATTTAGAGACCGAAATTTTCGGTCCCTATTCGGTCCCTAATTCCAAATATAGAGACCGAATTATTTTGGTCTCAATTCGGTCCCTATTTAGGGACCGAATAGGACCGAAATAATTCGGTCTCTATATTGGGACCGAATAATTTCGATCCCTATTCGGTCCCTATTCAGGGACTGAATAGAGACTGAAATCTTTCGGTCTCTATATTTGGGACCGAATTATATCGGACCCTATTCGGTCCCTAAATTTTTCGGCTCCATATTTTGAGATTGATTAAATTCAGTCACAATTCGATCCCTAAATAGTGATTGAATAGTAATCAATCTCTATTTTACAGACCGAATGATGACTGATTTTATTTCAGTCACAAATTCTCAATAACGTGAGAAAGATTTGTGACCGATTTTGTGACGTCTCAAATAATACCAGGTATAGCCCTTAGCATATTTGCAGCAGAAATCATTTAAGATTATATTTTTCATGTCGGCACCATTTCTGCACATATGTACACTGACAAGGTGTCACTGGATTTTGGTAATAAAATTTAGTTCAAAATTACCATAATATCAGAAAAATATGTTATAGCAAAAATTGGATATTAAGAATTTTTGATGCACGGTTAATGAAGTAAATATGATTTATCTACTTTTAGGATAATTTATACTTGATAAATAGTTTTTTCAGAAAAATTTTAAATAAAAATTACCATAAACTTACCACATTGTAATTAGACAGTGGTTGAAATTTTATTTTCTTTGGATGTCATTTACAATATTAAATTAAGGTTCCAAAGAGACCTAATGAACAGTAATCTAGTTACGTAACTTGTTACGTAAGATTTAACCTGTATCTAATGTGAACATGTGTAGGTAGTGGTAGGTATGTGTAAAAGTGTATATATTTATTAGTATTATATATATTTTAGTATATATATATATATATATTTTATATGTGTGTTTGTGTGTGTGTGTGTTATAAAAGAAAAGATAAAATAATGTCAAAAAGATTATTAGGTATACTTAAGTGTTTTAGCTAATACTCAGTCTTAGCTAGGCAAATGTTCTTGTGAATTGAAGGATTCTTATTCTTCTGTTTTCTTCTGACGTGTGTTTTGAAATAGTACTGGTAGTGTCAACACATCTATCCAGTAGTGTTGACCTATCTATCTAGTAGTGTCAGTTAACACTATCTATCCAGTAGTGTCAACACTATCTATGCAGTACTAGTGTTGACCTATCCGTCTCATGTGTCAACACTATCTATCCAGTAGTACTGTCACCATTATCTATCCAGTAGTGTTGACCGATTTATCCCCTATAGCGTCGACCTATCCCTTCATATAGTATCGACCAATACCTTGTAGAGAGTTGACACTTTCCTTCAAAGTGTCAACACTCTCTTCTATTCAGGTTGACACACTCTGTTAATTTTCAAATCAACTTATAACTCATGTCTCCAGTGACTTAATTAGGTCGACACACCCCTATTCTAGGTCGAATAAAAAGCTCTTTTTTTCTTCCAGAATATGGAGAACAATATGGACCTTTCTCAAAATTTTAAATAATTAATCTGAATTCTCAGGTCTACACACACAACGAACTCAACTTATCGTCTGTGTTGTTATCTATCGAAATTAGGGCTGTAAATGGAACCCGAAATTCTGATTTTTCGACCTGATATCGATAAAAATTAATGGGTTCGGAATTAAAAGATGATACTGATTTTCTTATTGGAATGAGTATCGGGTTTTTTGATATATATCAGTATCGGATTTGGAACCACTTATTTTCGAAATCGATTTCTGATTAATTAAAAATTAATGAAAATATAAAAACCTACGTTAACCCTTCCTAGTTCCTCCCACTAGGGTGTTTCACTATTCGGTTCAAACCGAAAAAACCAACCAAATCGATCAGTTTGGTTTGGTTTGGTTTGAAAGTGAAAAAAAAATTGGTTCGGTTTCAAACTAAACCGAATTTGTTAATTCAGTTCGGTTTACAGATCTTATCAACCGAACTAACAGAAAACTAAATTTTAATAATATATTTTAAATTTATACATACGTATTCAGGTCTGTTTAATTATATATATATATATATATATATATATATATATATATATATATATATATATATATATATATATATATATATGGTAATCCAATGGATCTCATCCTTTCATCCAACGGCTGCGATTAAACACCTAAAAGACCACCTTAAAGATACCCATGCACACAAGCTGCCCCAGCCCCAATTCTTGCAGTCTTGCTTGGCTTCCCGTTCGGCCGTTCTCTTCTGCTGTGATGGTTTGGTGGCCATTTTTGGTGGGATTGAGGGAGACGTCGCGGACGGCACACCAGGGGCAGGGAGAGACGTCGATGCTGACGGCGCGGACGGCACACCAGTGAGACTGGAGACGACGCGGACGGCGCGGACGGGCCGACGGCACACCAAGGAGACGACGTGGACGGCGCGGATGGCACACCAGGGAGACGACGACAACTATTAAAAAAGGAGACATATAAGATAAAAATAGAAGGCAAAAATAGAACTGCCTTATTATGAGAAAATTAAAAGGCAGATACTTATGTTTGCCTTATGAACTCTTTATCTATTAAATATTAAAGACAACATTAAAACTTATGCCTTAATAGGGCTAAAAAAAGAGTCACTTTTATGTTGTGTCTTTTTTAGTTGCCTAAAATCCGCCCCCCTCAAACAACCCCCCCGCCCCAAAATCCCGATGGATTCCAAGCCCTAGCTGCGCTGGTTGTGGTGTCCATCTCCATCGCCCGGACGAAGCACCCTGTCGTCGCCGTCGCTACCATCTTTGCGTCCCTCTGCCAAAGCGACCACGCACTGCTTGCCTGCTTCGGCCACGCGGGTGTCCTCGCCGTCGCCACCAGAATCGCCTGCCTCCGCCGAAGCAGCCACGCGGGGTGCCCTCGCCGTCGCCAACAGCAGCATGTGCCTCCGCCGAAGCAGCCGCGGTGCCCTCGCCGTCGCCACCAGCAACGTCTGCCTCCTCCGCCGAAGCACCTGCTTCACCGCCGCTGAGGAAGAGTGTTGTCGTCGCCGCCATCAGTGAGGGAGGCTTCTACCATTTCTGTCAACGGCGATCGGAGGCGAAGACGAGGTAAACTCTTGCTGCCTCTTTCTTCCTACTCGTCTTGCTCTTCTCTTGTGTTTTCTACAACCACCAGAGGCAATTGGAGTGTGGCGATATGCATCAAATGCCACAGTTGGTTACAGGAGGACATGCCCAATGAATTCTTTCTGCTCTAGAAAAAGTGCATATTACAGTGGATAGCATGCTCATTGTTGGAATTTTTGGAGGGATTCTGGTTTGTCTCTTCTTACTCCCCTGTCGCTTGAAAGATGACATGATTAATCTTCTGTTCCTCGTTAAGACTGTTGGAGGGGGGAGATTTTATTTAGGTGTCTTTTTTTTTTTTGGATTCTGGAAGCTCTCTCTCTTCAAGAATATCCCCTTTAGTGGTTTTATTACACAGATGATGTGTGATCTTCCGTTAATTGCAAAAGCTGCTGCTGGTTTTGCCACATCTGTTTCTTCTCTTAACTAGAATCCCATAACCTCTAAGGGGCCAGGGCCAACCTTTGGGGCATTTGATCGCTTCAGAACGAGCTCGGGTTTGTCTGTGTTGAGGACCAAATGCCTGCATTCTCCATCCATTTTGTTCCGATGTCGGCATTTATGAGCGTTCTGGCATAGGGGGGACTGCCGTACACTCCTGGTTCTTGGTAGACCTTAAAGTCCTTCAGTCATGCAAAGGGACCATGAATCCAAGAAGGTAATGGGGCAAACGGCGGATAACTTGTTTGCAAATGCTCTGAGAGAAGAAACTATTTGTAGACCTCCAGACAGGCGTATCACAATTTAGAGGCAAGTGCTGTCGTGAAATCATGGAAGGGGAAAGGGCATTCTCCTACATTGAAAGAGTTGAAGCCTGAGATTGTTGCATTTGAGGGTGATGTTGCTTTGAAGGTGGTGATCTTAGTTCCTTCTTTGGAGCGAGCCACCCCCCTAACCCGTTGATACTGATCTGATGAGGTCGGTATATGTGACAATAGATCAGAACAAACTGGATGCAGGCTGCTTAATGAAAGAAAAGTCTGGGAAGGGTCCTTATATGGAAGACCCTCTCAATCCGGGTTTCTAGTGTGAACCTGATGTGGCTCTTGTCTCACCAGCAAAAGCATGCTGATGAGTCCAATGAATTGAGTGGAGCATTGTCCCTATTCTCTGTGGCATCCACCTCACAAGCCACAAAATTTGTACAGTGGATTTGTTCCATTGAAGACTACTATAGTGCATTGTGGGAGCTCATTTAATCCATACAGTTGCTTCCATTGTCATGATTGATCTAGAGCATTATTTTTTGACGGATTCTTCTGCTTCTTTGGTGTTCCAGATTAGCTAGTCACCAATAGCCTCATTCACCACTTAGGTGGTTTGTCGATTATTGTTGTCAACTGGTTCGTAGCTATAGTCTATTTGTTCCTTCTCTTTAGACTGTCTAGTGTCATTGTCTTTTCATATCTTGGCATCCATTTTATTACCTTATATTGTTCAGTTATAATAGTTTGTAGAAATTTTTCAAGTCCTTGATGATGCATATTAAGGCAATGGTTGGTCAACTTATGTTTATGATCCATCATATATTTGGGGTGAGTACTAAAGAGAGATTGTGTGCGTTGTACGTACATCCTAGTGCTACTTGGAGTGGTCCAACAGCATAAGGGGAGGGGCTGGGGTGAGTACTAAAGAGAGTTGTGCTGCTTGTAATTTAAATTTCTATGATTTGTTTCCTGTTTCATGTCATTTGATCTTTATACGTATTCCTATTATGTATGCTTCATTTAAATTCTTTTTTTTTGCAGGCTAATTCACATTATTTTGCCATCATAGAACAGGTATGTCATCAATGTTTCTTGTGTACTGCCATTTTTGTTTTGTTCCTTTCTGTTCTATTTATTAAGAGTCTTGAGTTATTTCTGTTGTATACACTACAAAAAAAACAGGATAGAGACCGAAATATTTGGTCCTATTTTCGGTCTCTAAACAGTTCAGAGACCGAATAACTACTGAATAGAGACCGATTGTCAGTGAACAATTCTGGTCACAAATCTGTGACCGAAAAAGTTCGGTCACTATTCGGTCACTAATTAGTGACCGAATAGTCCCGAAGCACTTCAGTCGCTAAAAGTGTACATCAGAGACCGAATATTTCGGTCACAATTCGGTCCCTGATATAGCGACCGAATTGAGACCGAATTATTCGGTCTCAAATAGAGACCGAATTCATCAGTCACAATTCGGTCCCTGATATATTTGAGACCGAATTCATCAGTCACAATTCGGTCCCTGATATAGCGACTGAATTGAGACCGAATTTATTCGGTCCAATAGAGACCGATCAAATCAGTCACAATCGGTCCCAATATAGGGACCGAATAGAGACCGATGCGTTCGGTCTCTATTTGAGACCGAATAATTTCGGTCTCAATTCGGTCGCTATATCAGGGACCGAATTGTGACTGATTTTTCAGTCACTAATCGGTCTCTGTTTTGTAATTTTTTTTTTAAATTTGTAAATTTTTAGAAAATAACCTGTGTAAATAAAACAACCGTCCACAACAATAATAGATATCCACAACAACACAGTAAATAACCACAAACAACAATAATAAAAATATACACAACACCATAATAAAATAAAAATGTCCACAACAAAACAATAATAAAAGTCACAATAATAATATAAAGTCCACATGAACAATAAAATATACACAACATCATAATAATAAACTATCCACAACAACAATACAAATGTCAATAACAATAAGAATAAAGTGAAATGGAAATCATGAATCATCCTCCTCGTCCTCGTGCTCGTCTCCTCCGACGCCACTCGCTGAAGGAACCTACAATACATATATAACAATAATAAGTTAAAATTGAATATTATTAGAAACAATAAAATATTTAAATTTACAAAAATTCGGAGGCCAATCGGATGAGTATTTTCTAATTTTAAACCCTTAAACGTAAGTTAATCATTTTTAATGTAAACTGACTTGTTGATTGTAAGTTTGAGGCAACGAGCTAAAACCGGAGTCCGATTGAACTCCGTCAGTTTCCACAAGTCACATTCATCGCCGTGGCCGTGCTGGAAAAAACAGGAGGCCAATCAGATGAGTATTTCTAATTTTGAACCCCTAAACGTAAGTTCTTTATTTTTAATCTAAACTGACTTGTCGAATGTAAGTTTGAGACGTCGAGCTAAAACGGGAGTCCGAATTGAACTCCGTCAGTTTCCACAAGTCACATTCATCGTCGTGGCCGTGCTGGAAAAAACCGGAGTCCAATCAGATGAGTATTTCAAATTTTGAACCCCTAAACGTAAGTTCTTCATCTTTAATGTAAACTGACTTGTCGAATGCAAGTTTGAGGCGTCGACCTCAAACCGGGAGTCCGAATTGAACTCCGTCAGTTTCCACAAGTCACATTCATCGCCCTGGCCGTGCTGGAAAAAACCGGAGGCCAATCGATGAGTATTCTAATTTTGAACCCCGAAACCTACCTAAATTCTTCATCTTTAATCTAAACTGACTTGTCGAATGCAAGTTTGAGGCGTCGACCTCAAACCGGAGTCCGAATTGAACTCCATCAGTTTCCACAAGTCACATTCATCGCCCTGGCCATGCTGGAAAAAACAGGAGGCCAATCAGATGAGTATTTCTATTTTGAACCCCGAAACCTACCTAAATTCTTCATCTTTAATGTAAACTGACTTGTCGAATGCAAGTTTGAGGCGTCGACCTCAAACCGGGAGTCTGAATTGAACTCCGTCAGTTTCCACAAGTCACATTCATCGCCAGGGCCGTGCTGGAAAAAACCGGAGGCCAATCAGATGAGTATTTCTAATTTTGAACCCCTAAACGTAAGTTCTTCATCTTAATGTAAACTGACTTGTCGAATGCAAGTTTGAAGCGTCGACCTCAAACCCGGAGTCCGAATTGAATTCCTTCAGTTTCCACAAGTCACATTCATCGCCCTGGCCGTGCTGGAAAAAATCGGAAGCCAATCGGATGAGTATTTCTAATTTTGAACCCCGAAACCTACCTAAATTCTTCATCTTTAATCTAACTGACTTGTCGAATGCAAGTTTGAGGTGTCGACCTCAAACCGGGAGTTCGAATTGAACTCCGTCAGTTTCCACAAGTCACAATCATCGCCCTGGCCGTGCTGGAAAAAATCAGAGGCCAATCGGATGAGTATTCTAATTTTGAACCCCGAAACCTACCTAAATTCTTCATCTTTAATCTAAACTGACTTGTCGAATGCAAGTTTGAGGCGTCGACCTCGAACTGGGAGTCCAAATTGAACTTCGTCAGTTTCCACAAGTCACATTCATCGCCCTGGCCGTGCTGGAAAAAATCGGAGGCCAATCGGATGAGTATTCTAATTTTGAACCCAGAAACCTACTTAAATTCTTCATCTTTAATGTAAACTGACTTGTCGAATGCAAGTTTGAGGCGTCGACCTCAAACCGTGAGTCCGAATTGAACTCCGTCAGTTTCCACAGTCACATTCATCGCCCTGGCCGTGCTGGAATAAACCGGAGGCCAATCGGATGAGTATTTCTAATTTTGAACCCCGAAACCTACCTAAATTCTTCATCTTTAATCTAAACTGACTTGTCGAATGCAAGTTTGAGGCCTCGACCTCAACCGGGAGTCCGAATTGAACTCCGTCAGTTTCCACAAGTCACATTCATCGCCCTGGCCGTGCTGGAAAAAACCGGAGGCCAATCAGATGAGTATTTCTAATTTTGAACCCCGAAACCTACCTAAATTCTTCATCTTTAATGTAAACTGACTTGTCGAATGCAAGTTTGAGGCGTCGACCTCAAACCGGGAGTCTGAATTGAACTCCGTCAGTTTCCACAAGTCACATTCATCGCCATGGCCGTGCTGGAAAAAACCGGAGGCCAATCAGATGAGTATTTCTAATTTTGAACCCCTAAACGTAAGTTCTTCATCTTTAATGTAAACTGACTTGTCGAATGCAAGTTTGAAGCGTCGACCTCAAACCGTGAGTCCGAATTGAACTCCGTCAGTTTCCACATGTCACATTCATCGCCCTGGCCGTGCTAGAAAAATCGGAGGCCAATCGGATGAGTATTTCTAATTTTGAACCCCGAAACCTACCTAAATTCTTCATCTTTAATCTAAACTGACTTGTCGAATGCAAGTTTGAGGCGTCGACCTCAAACCGGGAGTCCGAATTGAACTCCGTTAGTTTCCACAAGTCACATTCATCGCCCTGGCCGTGCTGGAAAATATCGGTGGCCAATCGGATGAGTATTCTAATTTTGAACCCCGAAACCTACCTAAACTCTTCATCTTTAATCTAAACTGACTTGTCGAATGCAAGTTTGAGGCGTCGAGCTCAAACTGGGAGTCCGAATTGAACTCCGTCAGTTTCCACAAGTCACATTCATCGTCGTGGCCGTGCTGAAAAAACCGGAGGCCAATCAGATGAGTATTTCTAATTTTGAACCCCTAAACCTCAGTTCTTCATCTTTATGTAAACTGACTTGTCGAATGCAAGTTTGAGGCGTCGACCTCAAACCGGGAGTCCGAATTGAACTCCGTCAATTTCCACAAGTCACATTCATCGCCATGGCCGTGCTGGAAAAAACCGGAGGCCAATCGGATGAGTATTTCTATTTTTGAACCCCGAAACCTACCTAAATTCTTCATCTTTAATCTAAACTGACTTGTCGAATGCAAGTTTGAGGCCTCGACCTCAAACCGGGAGTCCGAATTGAACTCCGTCAGTTTCCACAAGTCACATTCATCGCCCTGGCCGTGCTGGAAAAAACCGGAGGCCAATCAGATGAGTATTTCTAATTTTGAACCCCGAAACCTACCTAAATTCTTCATCTTTAATGTAAACTGACTTGTCGAATGCAAGTTTGAGGCGTCGACCTCAAACCGGGAGTCTGAATTGAACTCCGTCAGTTTCCACAAGTCACATTCATCGCCATGGCCGTGCTGGAAAAAACCGGAGGCCAATCAGATGAGTATTTCTAATTTTGAACCCCTAAACGTAAGTTCTTCATCTTTAATGTAAACTGACTTGTCGAATGCAAGTTTGAAGCGTCGACCTCAAACCGTGAGTCCGAATTGAACTCCGTCAGTTTCCACATGTCACATTCATCGCCCTGGCCGTGCTAGAAAAATCGGAGGCCAATCGGATGAGTATTTCTAATTTTGAACCCCGAAACCTACCTAAATTCTTCATCTTTAATCTAAACTGACTTGTCGAATGCAAGTTTGAGGCGTCGACCTCAAACCGGGAGTCCGAATTGAACTCCGTTAGTTTCCACAAGTCACATTCATCGCCCTGGCCGTGCTGGAAAATATCGGTGGCCAATCGGATGAGTATTCTAATTTTGAACCCCGAAACCTACCTAAACTCTTCATCTTTAATCTAAACTGACTTGTCGAATGCAAGTTTGAGGCGTCGAGCTCAAACTGGGAGTCCGAATTGAACTCCGTCAGTTTCCACAAGTCACATTCATCGTCGTGGCCGTGCTGAAAAAACCGGAGGCCAATCAGATGAGTATTTCTAATTTTGAACCCCTAAACCTCAGTTCTTCATCTTTAATGTAAACTGACTTGTCGAATGCAAGTTTGAGGCGTCGACCTCAAACCGGGAGTCCGAATTGAACTCCGTCAATTTCCACAAGTCACATTCATCGCCATGGCCGTGCTGGAAAAAACCGGAGGCCATCGGATGAGTATTTCTATTTTTGAACCCCGAAACCTACCTAAATTCTTCATCTTTAATGTAAACTGACTTGTCGAATGCAAGTTTGAGGCGTCGACCTCAAACCGGGAGTCTGAATTGAACTCCGCCAGTTTCCACAAGTCACATTCATCGCCATGGCCGTGCTGGAAAAAATCGGAGGCCAATCAGATGAGTATTTCTAATTTTGAACCCCTAAACGTAAGTTCTTCATCTTTAATGTAAACTGACTTGTCGAATGCAAGTTTGAAGCCTCGACCTCAAACCCGGAATCCGAATTGAACTCCGTCAGTTTCCACAAGTCACATTCATCGCCCTGGCCGTGTTGGAAAAAATCGGAGGCCAATCGGATGAGTATTCTAATTTTGAACCCCGAAACCTACCTAAATTCTTCATCTTTAATCTAAACTGACTTGTTGAGTGCAAGTTTGAGGCGTCGACCTCAAACCGGAGTCCGAATTGAACTCCGTCAGATTCCACAAGTCACATTCATCGCCCTGGCCGTGTTGGAAAAAATCGGAGGCCAATCGGATGAGTATTCTAATTTTGAACCCCGAAACCTACGTAAATTCTTCATCTTTAATCTAAACTGACTTGTCGAATGCAAGTTTGAGGCGTCGACCTTAAACCGGGAGTCCGAATTGAACTCCGTCAGTTTCCACAAGTCACATTCATCGTCGTGGCCGTGCTGGAAAAAACCGGAGGCCAATCAGATGAGTATTTCTAATTTTGAATCGCTAAACGTAAGTTCTTCATCTTTAATCTAAACTGACTTGTCGAATGCAAGTTTGAGGCGTCGACCTCAAACCGGGAGTCCGAATTGAACTCCGTCAGTTTCCACAAGTCACATTCATCGCCCTGGCCGTGCTGGAAAAAACCGGAGGCCAATCAGATGAGTATTCTAATTTTGAATCGCTAAACGTAAGTTCTTCATCTTTAATCTAAACTGACTTGTCGAATGCAAGTTTGAGACGTCGACCTCAAACGGGAGTCCGAATTGAACTCCGTTAGTTTCCACAAGTCACATTCATCGCCCTGGCCGTGCTGGAAAATATCGGTGGCCAATCGGATGAGTATTCTAATTTTGAACCCCGAAACCTACCTAAACTCTTCATCTTTAATCTAAACTGACTTGTCGAATGCAAGTTTGAGGCGTCGAGCTCAAACTGGGAGTCCGAATTGAACTCCGTCAGTTTCCACAAGTCACATTCATCGTCGTGGCCGTGCTGAAAAAACCGGAGGCCAATCAGATGAGTATTTCTAATTTTGAACCCCTAAACCTCAGTTCTTCATCTTTAATGTAAACTGACTTGTCGAATGCAAGTTTGAGGCGTCGACCTCAAACCGGGAGTCCGAATTGAACTCCGTCAATTTCCACAAGTCACATTCATCGCCATGGCCGTGCTGGAAAAAACCGGAGGCCAATCGGATGAGTATTTCTATTTTTGAACCCCGAAACCTACCTAAATTCTTCATCTTTAATGTAAACTGACTTGTCGAATGCAAGTTTGAGGCGTCGACCTCAAACCGGGAGTCTGAATTGAACTCCGCCAGTTTCCACAAGTCACATTCATCGCCATGGCCGTGCTGGAAAAAATCGGAGGCCAATCAGATGAGTATTTCTAATTTTGAACCCCTAAACGTAAGTTCTTCATCTTTAATGTAAACTGACTTGTCGAATGCAAGTTTGAAGCCTCGACCTCAAACCCGGAATCCGAATTGAACTCCGTCAGTTTCCACAAGTCACATTCATCGCCCTGGCCGTGTTGGAAAAAATCGGAGGCCAATCGGATGAGTATTTCTAATTTTGAACCCCGAAACCTACCTAAATTCTTCATCTTTAATCTAAACTGACTTGTTGAGTGCAAGTTTGAGGCGTCGACCTCAAACCGGAGTCCGAATTGAACTCCGTCAGATTCCACAAGTCACATTCATCGCCCTGGCCGTGTTGGAAAAAATCGGAGGCCAATCGGATGAGTATTCTAATTTTGAACCCCGAAACCTACGTAAATTCTTCATCTTTAATCTAAACTGACTTGTCGAATGCAAGTTTGAGGCGTCGACCTTAAACCGGGAGTCCGAATTGAACTCCGTCAGTTTCCACAAGTCACATTCATCGTCGTGGCCGTGCTGGAAAAAACCGGAGGCCAATCAGATGAGTATTTCTAATTTTGAATCGCTAAACGTAAGTTCTTCATCTTTAATCTAAACTGACTTGTCGAATGCAAGTTTGAGGCGTCGACCTCAAACCGGGAGTCCGAATTGAACTCCGTCAGTTTCCACAAGTCACATTCATCGCCCTGGCCGTGCTGGAAAAAACCGGAGGCCAATCAGATGAGTATTCTAATTTTGAATCGCTAAACGTAAGTTCTTCATCTTTAATCTAAACTGACTTGTCGAATGCAAGTTTGAGACGTCGACCTCAAACGGGAGTCCGAATTGAACTCCGTCAGTTTCCACAAGTCACATTCATCGCCCTGGCCGTGCTGGAAAAAACCGGAGGCCAATCGGATGAGTATTTCTAATTTTGAACCCCGAAACCTACCTAAATTCTTCATCTTTAATCTCAACTGACTTGTCGAATGCAAGTTTGAGGCCTCGACCTCAAACCGGGAGTCCGAATTGAACTTCGTTAGTTTTCACAAGTCACATTCATCGCCCTGGCCGTGCTGGAAAAATTCGGTGGCCAATCGGATGAGTATTCTAATTTTGAACCCTGAAACCTACTTAAATTCTTCATCTTTAATCTAAACTGACTTGTCGAATGCAAGTTGAGGCGTCGACCTCAAACGGGAGTCCGAATTGAACTCCGTCAGTTTTCACAGTCACATTCATCGTCGTGGCCGTGCTGGAAATAACCGGAGGCCAATCATATGATTATTTCTAATTTTGAACCCCTAAACATAACTTCTTCATCTTTAATGTAAACTGACTTGTCGAATGCAAGTTTGAGGCGTTGACCTCAAACCGGGAGTCCGAATTGAACTCCGTCAGTTTCCACAAGTCACATTCATCGCCCTGGCCGTGCTGGAAAAAACCGGAGGCCAATCAGATGAGTATTTCTAATTTTGAACTTCGAAACCTACCTCAATTCTTCATCTTTAATTTAAACTGACTTGTCGAATGCAAGTTTGAGGCGTCGACCTCAAACCGGGAGTCCGAATTGAACTCCGTCAGTTTCCACAAGTCACATTCATCGCCTGGCCGTGCTGGAAAAAACCGGAGGCCAATCAGATGAATATTCTAATTTTGAACCCCGAAACCTACCTAAATTCTTCATCTTTAATGTAAACTGACTTGTCGAATGCAAGTTTGAGGCGTTGACCTCAAACCGGGAGTCTGAATTGAACTCCGTCAGTTTTCACAAGTCACATTCATCGCCATGGCCGTGCTGGAAAAAACCGGAGGCCAATCAGATGAGTATTTCAAATTTTGGAGCCCTAAACGTAAGTTCTTCATCTTTAAGGTAAACTGACTTGTCGAATGCAAGTTTGAGGCGTCGACCTCAAACCGGGAGTCCGAATTGAAGTCCGTCAGTTTTCACAAGTCACATTCATCGTCGTGGCCGTGCTGGAAAAAACCGGAGGCCAATCAGATGATTATTTCTAATTTTGAACCCCTAAACGTAACTTCTTCATCTTTAATGTAAACTGACTTGTCGAATGCAAGTTTGAGGCGTTGACCTCAAACCGGGAGTCCGAATTGAACTCCGTCAGTTTCCACAATTCACATTCATCGCCCTGGCCGTGCTGGAAAAAACCGGAGGCCAATCGGATGAGTATTTCTAATTCTGAAACCCGAAACCTACCAAATTCTTCTCTTTAATCTAAACTGACTTGTCGAATGCAAGTTTGAGGTGTCGACCTCAAACCGGGAGTCTGAATTGAACTCCGTCAGTTTCCACAAGTCACATTCATCGCCCTGGCCGTGCTGGAAAAAACCGGAGGCCAATCAGATGAGTATTTCTATTTTTGAACCCCAAAACCTACCTAAATTCTTCATCTTTAATGTAAACTGACTTGTCGAATGCAAGTTTGAGGCATCGACCTCAACCGGGAGTCTGAATTGAACTCCGTCAGTTTCCACAAGTCACATTCATCGCCATGGCCGTGCTGGAAAAAATCGGAGGCCAATCAGATGAGTATTTCTAATTTTGAACCCTTAAACGTAAGTTCTTCATCTTTAATGTAAACTGACTTGTCGAATGCAAGTTTGAGGCGTCGACCTCAAACCGGGAGTCCGAATTGAACTCCGTCAGTTTCCACAAGTCACATTCATCGCCCTGGCCGTGCTGGAAAAAACCGGAGGCCAATCGGATGAGTATTTCTAATTTTGAACCCCGAAACCTACCTAAATTCTTTATCTTTAATCTAAACTGACTTGTTGAGTGCAAGTTTGAGGCGTCGACCTCAAACCCGGAGTCCGAATTGAACTCCGTCAGATTCCACAAGTCACATTCATCGCCCTGGCCGTGTTGGAAAAATCGGAGGCCAATCGATGAATATTCTAATTTTGAACCCCGAAACCTACCTAAATTCTTCATCTTTAATCTAAACTGACTTGTCGAATGCAAGTTTGAGGCGTCGACCTAAAACCGGTAGTCCGAATTGAACTCCGTCAGTTTCCACAATCACATTCACATTCATCGCCCTGGCCGTGCTGGAAAAAATCGGAGGCCAATCGGATGAGTATTCTAATTTTGAACCCCGAAACCTACCTAAATTCTTCATCTTTAATCTAAACTGACTTGTCGAATGCAAGTTTGAGGCGTCGACCTCAAATCGGGAGTCCGAATTGAACTCCGTCTGTTTCCACAAGTCACATTCATCGTCGTGGCCGTGCTGGAAAAAACCGGTGGCCAATCAGATGATTATTTCTAATTTTGAACCCCTAAACGTAAGTTCTTCATCTTTAATGTAAACTGACTTGTCGAATGCAAGTTTGAGGCGTCGACCTCAAACCGTGAGTCCGAATTGAACTCCGCCAGTTTCCACAAGTCACATTCATCGCCCTGGCCGTGCTGGAAAAAACCGGAGGCCAATCGGATGAGTATTCTAATTTTGAACATCGAAACCTACCTAAATTCTTTATCTTTAGTCTAAACTGACTTGTCGAATGCAAGTTTGAGGCCTCGACCTCAAACCGGGAGTCCGAATTGAACTCCGTCAGTTTCCACAAGTCACATCATCGCCCTGGCCGTGCTGGAAAAAACCGGAGGCCAATCAGATGAGTATTTCTAATTTTGAACCCCGAAACCTACCTAAATTCTTCATCTTTAATGTAAACTGACTTGTCGAATGCAAGTTTGAGGCGTCGACCTCAAACCGGGAGTCTGAATTGAACTCCGTCAGTTTCCACAAGTCACATTCATCGCCATGGCCGTGCTGGAAAAAACCGGAGGCCAATCAGATGAGTATTTCTAATTCTGAACCGCTAAACGTAAGTTCTTCATCTTTAATGTAAACTGACTTGTCGAATGCAAGTTTGAAGCGTCGACCTCAAACCCGGAGTTCGAATTGAACTCCGTCAGTTTCCACATGTCATATTCATCACCCTGGCCGTGCTGGAAAAAATCGGAGGCCAATCCGATGAGTATTTCTAATTTTGAACCCCGAAACCTACCTAAATTCTTCATCTTTAATCTAAACTGACTTGTCGAATGCAAGTTTGAGCCGTCGACCTCAAACCGGAAGTCCGAATTGAACTCCGTTAGTTTCCACAAGTCACATTCATCACCCTGGCCGTGCTGGAAAAAATCGGAGGCCAATCGTATGAGTATTCTAATTTTTAACCCCGAAACCTACCTAAATCTTCATCTTTAATCTAAACTGACTAGACGAATGCATGTTTGATGCGTCGACCTCAAACCGGGAGTCCGAATTGAACTCCGTCAGTTTCCACAAGTCACATTCATCGTCGTGGCCGTGCTGGAAAAAACGGAGGCCAATCAGATGATTATTTCTAATTTTGAACCCCTAAACGTAAGTTCTTCATCTTTAATGTAAACTGACTTGTCGAATGCAAGTTTGAGCCGTCGACCTCAAACCGGGAGTCCGAATTGAACTCCGTCAATTCCACAAGTCACATTCATCGCCCTGGCTGTGCTAGAAAAAACCGAAGGCCAATCAGATGAGTATTTCTATTTTTGAACCCCGAAACCTACCTAAATTCTTCATCTTAATGTAAACTGACTTGTCGAATGCAAGTTTGAGGCGTCGACCTCAAACCGGGAGTCTGAATTGAACTCCGTCAGTTTCCACAAGTCACATTCATCGCCCTGGCCGTGCTGGAAAAAACCGGAGGCCAATCGGATGAGTATTTCTAATTTTGAAACCCGAAAACTACCTAAATTCTTCATCTTTATCTAAACTGACTTGTTGAGTGCAAGTTTGAGGCGTCGACCTCAAACCCGGAGTCCGAATTGAACTCCGTCAGATTCCACAAGTCACATTCATCTCCCTGGCCGTGTTGGAAAAAATCGGAGGCCAATCGGATGAGTATTCTAATTTTGAACCCCGAAACCTACCTAAATTCTTCATCTTTAATCTAAACTGACTTGTCGAATGCAAGTTTGAGGCGTCGACCTCAAACCGGGAGTCCGAATTGAACTCCGTCAGTTTCCACAAGTCACATTCATCGTCGTGGCTGTGCTGGAAAAAACCGGAGGCCAATCAGATGAGTATTTCTATTTTTGAACCCCTAAACGTAAGTTCTTCATCTTTAATATAAACTGACTTGTCGAATGCAAGTTTGAGGCGTCGACCTCAAACCGGGTGTCCGAATTGAACTGCGTCAGTTTCCACAAGTCACATTCATCGCCCTGGCCGTGCTGGTAAAAACCGGAGGCCAATCGGATGAGTATTTCTAATTTTGAACCCCGAAACCTACCTAAATTCTTCATCTTTAATCTAAACTCACTTGTCGAATGCAAGTTTGAGCGTCGACCTCAAACCGGGAGTCCGAATTGAACTCCGTCAGTTTCCACAAGTCACATTCATCGCCCTGGCCGTGCTGGAAAAAATCGGAGGCCAATCGGATGAGTATTCTAATTTTGAACCCCGAAACCTACCTAAATTCTTCATCTTTAATCTAAACTAACTTGTCGAATGCAAGTTTGAGGCGTCGACCTCAAACGGGAGTCCGAATTGAACTTCGTCAGTTTTCACAAGTCACATTCATCGCCCTGGCCGTGCTGGAAAAAATCGGTGGCCAATCGGATGAGTATTCTAATTTTGAACCCCGAAACCTACTTATATTCTTCATCTTTAATCTAAACTGACTTGTCGAATGCAAGTTTGAGGCGTCGACCTCAAACCGGAGTCCGAATTGAACTCCGTCAGTTTTCGCAAGTCACATTCATCGTCGTGGCCGTGCTGGAAAAACCAGAGGCCAATCAGATGATTATTTCTAATTTTGAACCCCTAAACGTAACTTCTTCATCTTTAATGTAAACTGACTTGTCGAATGCAAGTTTGAGGCGTTGACCTCAAACCGGGAGTCCGAATTGAACTCCGTCAGTTTCCACAAGTCACATTCATCGCCTGGCCGTGCTGGAAAAAACCGGAGGCAATCGGATGAGTATTTCTAATTTTGAACCCCTAAACGTAAGTTCTTCATCTTTAATGTAAACTGACTTGTCGAATGCAAGTTTGAAGCGTCGACCTCAAACCGGAATCCGAATTGAACTCCGTCAGTTTCCACAAGTCACATTCATCGCCCTGCCGTGCTGGAAAAAACCGGAGGCCAATCGGATGAGTATTTCTAATTTTGAACCCCGAACCTACCTAAATTCTTCATCTTTAATCTAAACTGACTTGTTGAGTGCAAGTTTGAGGCGTCGACCTCAAACCGGAGTCCGAATTGAACTCCGTCAGATTCCACAAGTCACATTCATCGCCCTGGCCGTGTTGGAAAAAATCGGAGGCCAATCGGATGAGTATTATAATTTTGAACCCCGAAACCTACCTAAATTCTTCATCTTAATCTAAACTGACTTGTCGAATGCAAGTTTGAGGCGTCGACCTCAAACCGGAGTCCGAATTGAACTCCGTCAGTTTCCACAAGTCACATTCATCGCCCTGGCCGTGCTGGAAAAAACCGGAGGCCAATCAGATGAGTATTTCTAATTTTGAACTTCGAAACCTACCTCAATTCTTCATCTTTAATTTAAACTGACTTGTCGAATGCAAGTTTGAGGCGTCGACCTCAAACCGGGAGTCAAATTGAACTCCGTCAGTTTCCACAAGTCACATTCATCGCCCTGGCCGTGCTGGAAAAAACCGGAGGCCAATCAGATGAATACTTCTAATTTTGAACCCCGAAACCTACCTAAATTCTTCATCTTTAATGTAAACTGACTTGTCGAATGCAAGTTTGAGGCGTTGACCTCAAACCGGGAGTCTGAATTGAACTCCGTCAGTTTTCACAAGTCACATTCATCGCCATGGCCGTGCTGGAAAAAACCGGAGGCCAATCAGATGAGTATTTCAAATTTTGGAGCCCTAAACGTAAGTTCTTCATCTTTAAGGTAAACTGACTTGTCGAATGCAAGTTTGAGGCGTCGATCTCAAACGGGAGTCCGAATTGAAGTCCGTCAGTTTTCACAAGTCACATTCATCGTCGTGGCCGTGCTGGAAAAAACCGGAGGCCAATCAGATGATTATTTCTAATTTTGAACCCCTAAACGTAACTTCTTCATCTTTAATGTAAACTGACTTGTCGAATGCAAGTTGAGGGGCGTTGACCTCAAACCGGGAGTCCGAATTGAACTCCGTCAGTTTCCACAATTCACATTCATCGCCCTGGCCGTGCTGGAAAAAACCGGAGGCCAATCGGATGAGTATTTCTAATTCTGAAACCCGAAACCTACCAAAATTCTTCATCTTTAATCTAAACTGACTTGTCGAATGCAAGTTTGAGGCGTCGACCTCAAACCGGACGGGAGTCTGAATTGAACTCCGTCAGTTTCCACAAGTCACATTCATCGCCCTGGCCGTGCTGGAAAAAACCGGAGGCCAATCAGATGAGTATTTCTATTTTTGAACCCCAAAACCTACCTAAATTCTTCATCTTTAATGTAAACTGACTTGTCGAATGCAAGTTTGAGGCATCGACCTCAAACCGGGAGTCTGAATTGAACTCCGTCAGTTTCCACAAGTCACATTCATCGCCATGGCCGTGCTGGAAAAAATCGGAGGCCAATCAGATGAGTATTTCTAATTTTGAACCCTTAAACGTAAGTTCTTCATCTTTAATGTAAACTGACTTGTCGATGCAAGTTTGAGGCGTCGACCTCAAACCGGGAGTCCGAATTGAACTCCGTCAGTTTCCACAAGTCACATTCATCGCCCTGGCCGTGCTGGAAAAAACCGGAGGCCAATCGGATGAGTATTTCTAATTTTGAACCCCGAAACCTACCTAAATTCTTTATCTTTAATCTAAACTGACTTGTTGAGTGCAAGTTTGAGGCGTCGACCTCAAACCCGGAGTCCGAATTGAACTCCGTCAGATTCCACAAGTCACATTCATCGCCTGGCCGTGTTGGAAAAAATCGGAGGCCAATCGGATGAATATTCTAATTTTGAACCCCGAAACCTACCTAAATTCTTCATCTTTAATCTAAACTGACTTGTCGAATGCAAGTTTGAGGCGTTGACCTCAAACCGGGAGTCCGAATTGAACTTCGTCAGTTTTCACAAGTCACATTCATCGCCCTGGCCGTACTGGAAAAAATCGGTGGCCAATCGGATGAGTATTTTAGTTTTGAACCCCGAAACCTACTTAAATTCTTCGTCTTTAATCTAAACTGACTTGTCGAATGCAAGTTTGAGGCGTCGACCTCAAACCGGGAGTCCGAATTGAACTCCGTCAGTTTTCACAAGTCACATTCATCGTCGTGGCCGTGCTGGAAAAAACCGGAGGCCAATCAGATGATTATTTCTAATTTTGAACCCCTAAACGTAACTTCTTCATCTTTAATGTAAACTGACTTGTCGAATGCAAGTTTGAGGCGTTGACCTCAAACGGGAGTCCGAATTGAACTCCGTCAGTTTCCACAAGTCACATCCATCGCCCTGGCCGTACTGGAAAAAATCGGTGGCCAATCGGATGAGTATTTTAATTTTGAACCCCGAAACCTACTTAAATTCTTCGTCTTAATCTAACTGACTTGTCGAATGCAAGTTTGAGGCGTCGACCTCAAACCGGGAGTCCGAATTGAACTCCGTCATTTTCACAAGTCACATTCATCGTCGTGCCGTGCTGGAAAAAACCGGAGGCCATCAGATGATTATTTCTAATTTTGAACCCCTAACGTAACTTCTTCATCTTTAATGTAAACTGACTTGTCGAATGCAAGTTTGAGGCGTTGACCTCAAACCGGGAGTCCGAATTGAACTCCGTCAGTTTCCACAAGTCACATCTCATCGCCTGGCCGTGCTGGAAAAAACAAACTGGGAGGCCAATCGGATGAGTATTTCTATTTTGAACCCCGAAACCTACCTAAATTCTTTCATCTTTAATCTAAACTGACTTGTTGAGTGCAAGTTTGAGGCGTCGACCTCAAACCCGGAGTCCGAATTGAACTCCGTCAGATTCCACAAGTCACATTCATCGCCCTTGCCGTGTGTGGAAAAAATCGGAGGCCATCGGATGATATTCTAATTTTGAACCCCGAAACCTACCTAAATTCTTCATCTTTAATCGAACTTGACTTGTCGAATGCAAGTTTGAGGCGTCGACCTCAAACCGGGAGTCCGAATTGAACTCCGTCAGTTTCCACAAGTCACATTCATCGTTGTGGCTGTGCTGGAAAAAACCGGAAGCCCAATCAATGATTGTATTTATAATTTTGACCCCCTAACGTAAGTTCTTCATCTTTAATGTAAACAGACTTGTCGAATGCAGGTTTGAGGCGTCGACCTCAAACCGAGAGTCCCGAATTGAACTCCGTCAGTTTCCACATGTCACATTCACTCGCCCTGGCCGTGCTGGAAAAACCGGAGGCCAACGGATGATTATTCTAATTTTGAACCCCGAAACCTACCTAAATTCTTCATCTTTAATCTAAACTGACTTGTCGAATGCAGTTTGAGGCGTCGACCTCAAACCGGCGATCCGAATTGAACTCCGTCAGTTTCCACAAGTCACATTCATCCCCTGGCCGTGCTGGAAAAATCGGAGGCCAATCGGATGAGTATTTCTAATTTTGAACCCTGAAACCTACCAAAATTCTTCATCTTACTCTAAAACTGACTTGTCGAATGCAAGTTTGAGGCGTCGACCTCAAACCTAGAGTCCGAATTGAACACCGTCAGTTTCCACAAGTCACATTCATCGCCCTGGCCGTGCTGGAAAAACCGGAGGCCAATCAGATGAGTATTTCTAATTTTGAACCCCGGAACCTACCTAATTCTTCATCTTTAATGTAAAACTGACTTGTCGAATGCAAGTTTGAGGCGTTGACATCAAACCGGGAGTCCGAATTGAACTCCGTTGTTTCCACAAGTCACATTCATCGCCCTGGCCGTGCTGGAAAAAAACCGGAGGCCAATCGGATGAGTATTTCTAATTTTGAACCCTGAAACCTATCTAAATTCTTCATCTTTAATGTAAACTGACTTGTCGAATGCAGTTTGAGGCGTCGACCTCAAACCGGGAGTCTGAATTGAAATCCGTCGTTTTCACAGTCACATTCATCGCCATGGCCGTGCTGGAAAAAACCGGAGGCCAATCAGATGAGTATTTCTAATTTTGAAGCCCTAAACGTAGGTCTTCATCTTTAGGTAAACTGACTTGTCGAATGCAAGTTTGAAGCGTCGACCTCAAACCGGAGTCCGAATTGAACTCCGTCAGTTTCCACAAGTCACATTCAATCGCCCTGGCCGTGCTAGAAAAACAGAAAGGCCAATCGGATGAGTATTTTCTTTTGAACCCCGAAACCTACCTAATTCTTCATCTTTAATCTAACTGACTTGTTCGAATGCAAGTTTGAGCGTCGACCTCAAACCGGGAGTCCGAATTGAACTCCGTCAGTTTCCCACAAGTCACATTCTCGTCGTGGCCGTGCTGGAAAAAACCGGAGGCCAATCAGATGATTATTTCTAATTTTGAACCCCCTAAACGTAAGTTCTTCATCTTTAATGTAACTGACTTGTCGAATGCAAGTTTGAGGCGTCGACCTCAACTGTTGAGTCCGAATTGAACTCCGTCAGTTTCCACAGTCACATTCATCGCCTGGCCGGCTGGAAAAAACCGGAGGCCAATCGGATGAGTATTTCTAATTTTGAACCCCGAACCTACCTAAATTCTTCTCTTTAATAAAATACTTGTCGAATGCAAGTTTGAGGCCTTCGACCTCAACCGGGAGTCCGAATGTGAACTCCGTCCAGTTTCCACAAGTCACATTCATCGCCATGGCCGTGCTGGAAAAAACGGAGGCCAATCAGATGAGTATTTCTAATTTTGAACCCCTAAACCTACCTAAATCTTCATCTTTAATGTAACTGACTTGTCGAATGCAAGTTTGAGGCGTCGACTCAAACCGGGAGTCTGAATGAACTCCGTCAGTTTTCCACAAGTCACATTCTTCTTCGCCATGGCCGTGCTGGAAAAATCGGAGGCCAATCAGATGAGTATTTCTAATTTTGAACCCCTAAACGTAAGTTCTTCATCTTTAATGTAAACTGACTTGTCGAATGCAAGTTTGAAGCGTCGACCTCAAACCCGGAGTCCGAATTGAACTCCGTCAGTTTCCACAAGTCCATCATTCATCACCCTGGCCGTGCTGGAAAAACCGGAGGCCAATCGATGAGTATTTCTAATTTTGAACCCCGAAACCTACCTAAATTCTTCATCTTTAATCTAACTGACTTGTCGAATGCATGTTTGAGGCGTCGACCTCAACCGGGAGTCCGAATTGAACTCCGTCAGTTTCCACAAGTCACATTCATCGCCCTGGCCGTGCTGGAAAAAATCGGAGGCCAATCGGATGAGTATTCTAATTTTGAACCCCGAACCTACCTAAATTCTCCATCTTTAATCTAAACTGACTTGTCGAATGCAAGTTTGAGGCGTCGACCTCAACCGGAGTCCGAATTGAACAACCGTCAGTTTCCACAAGTCACATTCATCGTTGTGGCCCGTGCTGGAAAAACCGAGACCAATCAGATGAGTATTTCTAATTTTGAACCCCTAAACGTAAGTTCTTCATCTTTAATGTAAACTGACTTGTCGAATGCAAGTTTGAGGCGTCGACCTCAAACGGTAGTCCGAATTGAACTCCGTCAGTTTCCACAAGTCCATTCATCGCCCTGGCCGTGCTGGAAACAACCGAGGCCATCGGATGAGTATTCTAATTTTAAACCCCGAAACCTACCTAAATTTTTCATCTCTAATCTAAACTGACTTGTCGAATGCAAGTTTGAGGCGTCGACCTCAAACCGGGAGTCCGAATTGAACTCCGCCTGTTTCCACAAGTCCATTCACTCGCCCTGGCCGTGCTGGAAAAATCGGAGGCCAATCGGATGAGTATTCTAATTTTGAACCCCGAACCTACCTAAATTCTTCATCTTTAATCTAAACTGACTTGTCGAATGCAAGTTTGAGGCGTCGACCTCAAACCGGGAGTCCGAATTGAACTCCGTCAGTTTCCACAAGTCACATTCAGCGCCCTGGCCGTGCTGAAAAATGCGGAGGCCATCGATGAGTATTCCTAATTTTGAACCCCGAAACACTAAATTCATCCGAAACTACTTAAATTCTTCATCTTTAATCGAACTGACTTGTCACTGCAGGTTTGGGCGTCGACCTCAAACCGGGAGTCCGAATTGAACTCCGTCAGTTTCCACAAGTGACATTCATCGTCGTGGCCGTGCTGAAAAAACCGAGGCCAATCAGATGATTATTTCTAATTTTGAACCCCTAAACGTAAGTTCTTCATCTTTATGTAAGCTGACTTGTCGAATGCATGTTTGGGCGTTGACCTCAACCCGGAGTCCGAATTGAACTCCGTATGTTTCCACAAGTCCATTTCATTGCCCTGGCCGTGCTGGAAAACCGGAGGCCAATCGGTTGAGTATTTCTAATTTTGAACCCGAAACCTACCTAAGTTCTTCATTTTTAATCCAAACTGTCTTGCTTAACAAAAAATTGTGCGTCGATCAACCCAATGAAAGTTAAAATAACTTGCTGTGGGAGGTGCTGCCTTTGAGAAGGCTTGGGCGATAACTTGGGAGAGGGTCTGGGAGAGCTGGGCCTGTAGTGCGTCGGTCACCTGCATCTGGGCAAGACGAGTCTCCATCGAATCAGCCAGACGAGACTCTAAGCCGATATCCTACGTCAATGAAGCCCATCAGCTGTCCTGAAGAAGTACCTGGAGTACCACTCCTGCGTGGAATGCACTGGTCTGTGACCCTGAGCTGGATCTCCAGATAACACCCGGCTCGTGTCGATGCTGTGCCCAAAACCATACACATGGCCTTTCTTTGGGGCCCCACTGCCGCAACCCATACCTCATGATCTAACGCGGCTGCTCGTCCTCCCCCCGGCATACTTCTCTCGTCATTTGTATCTCTGTATGACTCCTGCAAGAAACAGAAAAAATGATAGTAGTTAATATTCATATTAATGGAAAAATTAAATAGTGAATATCTTCTATACTTACTGCAACCACGCGGCTCTGTCGCTAATGTATGCTCCGTTCATTTTTTTCTTGTGTGTTCTACGAACACCTCCCGAAAATGTCGGCTGCCTTTTTAGCTCCTTCTCCTATTTCACAGAAAAAACATGACATAAATAAGTTACCTTTATAATAAAGAGACCAGAAATGGACAAATTACTTACCAATCTGGACTGATTGGTCGCAAAAGACAGACCCACTACTATGCATGTTTGCTTCTGGATTGGCAGCCCGATTACTTTCATTATTGAGGATGTCTGTTGCCATTTCTCTGCAGCCCAGATGTCGCAAAGAGTTTCCCAAAATTCTCCTCCCCTCATCCACTGGGTGCCGCTCCTTCCAAAGAGTCGGGTCTGCACTCTGAGAATGTTTCTCTACATTTTTTCTCACGTTTACATCAAATGCTTGAATTTGATCTTGTTGTCATCGTCCATACAAATCAGACCGCGCCTCGTCTGGACGACGCGTGAATCGATGCTGGCTCTATATACATAAGAGTTAGTTAACTGCATGTATGAATACGATAAGAATTAAATTACAATGCGAAATTACATACCATGAACATCTGATACAAGTGCTCCTGGACCTCCATCGGGAAATCATTGAATCTATGAATAGGTCTAGGAAAGTGTGCTTGTAATGTTCTTGTGATAAATTGAGAAGCTTGAGTAGGCTCTATTTTATCACTGTAATGATGTAACTGCATAATGTCAAATTATGAACTAAATTCACCTCATTGCCTGTAAGAAATACATACACGTTGATTACGTACCCATTAATCCAGACCTCCCGCAGAGTGCTCTCATAAAAACTACCTCCGCCCTCCTGCAGACTCACAGCATCCTCTGGCACCGAACATGGAAAAAATTGAAGAACAACATGAGTAATGTACAAACATACTAAATAATGACTACAGAAATATCCTAACATTTAAATATACAAACCTAATGGTGCATCTGCAGAATGTGTAGAGTGACCTGAGCATGTGACATTTTAATGGCATCAGAATTAATGCGTACATGAAAGTATATCTTTAAATATACATACCAGCTACTACAGGAGGAGACTCGAAGGATGCACCAACAGCTGTAACTGAATAGAAGGCATAAGTAATGAGGAAGATGAATGCACAATAAAAGTACATCTGCAAATATTATACATACCTGCGGGCACGGTAGGAGGAGCAGAAGGACTAACAACTGTAGCAATTCTAATAACAATAATAATATGTATATAGAGCCACTACAAAAATACTTGAAAATTGAAATATACATACCTGTAGGGGGAGGAGGTGTCCGCTCATCCGAAGGAGAAGCAGAAGCTGTAACAATTTGAATGGCATTAACACTACAGAAGTACACATAAATAATACACAAAGAAAAATACACACAGATGACTACATTAGAAAAATATACATACCAGATGTGACGAACAAAGCCCTCCCACGGCTGCCCTGTTGGGTTGAATGCAAATTCATATCATTTCCCTCCTATTTTGATGATGACAAGAGGTGTTCTTAAAGCAATTTAATTGAAACATGTCAAAAACATCATACTTGAAATTCATGTTCAAAAAGTATTTTTCAAACCACATTTATCATTTATGGTCATGACAAATCATTTAACTAATGATATATGTGTTTATTTTTCAGTACAAACATTTTTATGCAAAAGATGAGTCGACACACCCATCAATGGTGTCGACACATCAACACAGATTCAAAGGCAAAATGTGTAAAAATGTTGAGACTGTGTCGACACATGTCAAGAGTGTGTCGACACGAGTGGCAGTTTTTCATAAATCAAGCCTACCCAGGTCGACACACTCTCAGAGCAGGTCGACACTGGATCCCTTTCACAGAACAAACTATCTGCAGAATTGGGAAAGCAGGTCGACACACTCCAGAGCAGATCGACACGGGACCTTCTTCCCAGAACAGCCTTCTACATATTCTGGACAGTGTGTTGACACTACCACCAGGGCAGGTCGACACACTACGGAAACTTTTCATCCTAAAGTTGATGGCTGCCACGTGTCCTTCTAGGGCGATCAGAATCTTCCTAGGGATGCGTGCCCTTGTACCCCAAAAGGGTATCTTTGGAATCCTAAGGATATAAAGTGTCTTTTCAGCCAGCCTTCACAAGTGGGAAGGACCTAACTCTCTCAGAGCCTCCAAGAAGCTCCTGGCGGCCAAGAAGAGCTCGTGTCTCCTTCCCCTGCTCTCCAAGTGCTTCCAGAAGACCAATTCCCACCAATTCAAGGTGTGGGAATTGGAATTTGATTCCTGAAGACTCCTCTGAAGCATTCCAAGGAGGCAGATCCTGTAGAAGACTTCTTTGGTGAAGAATTCGAGGAAGATCCAACTTCTCAGATTGCAGAGCATCGACTTGGACTTCAAGCTTCACAAGTTCCTTCCCAATTCAAGCTTCTACAAGGGAGTACACTGAAGAACGAAGCCTTTCAATACAATTACCTTTTCTTCTGTTCTTCTGAGATATCTTTTGAGATTATGCAAGTGCTTCTGCATAACTCTCTTTAGAGTTCTCAAATTTCGACTAGATCTGTTCTAGAGGATCTTAGTCTTAAGTTGGTGTCTAGCAGTTTCAGTGTGAGCATTGTGCTCAGTTTGTTGTGAGCCGTCGAGCTCAGTTTGAGTTGTCAAGTTCAAGGGTGGTTTGAGCAGTCTTGCTCAGTGTTTCTAGAGTAGTCTTGCTCTAGAGGTTGTGTGAGTTGTATGCTCTGAAGTGTTGGAGTTGTTAGGCTCCTTTGGGTGTGTAGCCCAGTTGTGTTAGTGAAGCCTCACGGGTTGTGAGGGGTGGATGTAGGAATCACTTGGGTGATTTCCGAACCACCTAAAAAATCCTTGTGCATTTGTCTTCTGTGGTTTGATTGATTCATTCGTTAGATGCTTGCATAGGATACGGTTTTAATTCACTTAATCAACTTGCTTCTCATCTAAGTTTTTCAACTCACTCAAATCTAATCAGATCTGTAGTTTTTCACTGATAACATTGCCTCTGATTCTAAATAGTTTTCAAATTACTTAGGCTTCCGCAAAAGTGGCTAAGATCTATTCATCCCCCCCCCTTCTAGATCTTTTCCACACATTCATTTCGATCCTTCATGCCCCTCCAAGAACTGCTACCAGATCTAGCTCCACGAACCATATCTTCATAGAGAACATAAAATAATAATGTGTACTAGTCAATTGCTTATATTCAAAGTGAGCTACTTGACATATACTTTACAAGTGTGAAAAAATTCTACCCTTGTTTAATTGATATCCATTTCTCCTTAGATGATGACGATATGTTCAATTCAACCCTATCTTCATCATCTTCACATTCATCACTGGTATATTCATCTTCCTCATCAGAACTTTCACATTCAATATCTGTACGACGAGCACTACTGTCTTCCATTTCACGTAGATCGACTTCTTCGACCTCATTTCCGTGAGACAAGGACATTGGTGCTTCAGATTCAGCTTCTCCAATATGAGTTATCAACTCTACATTTTCGACAAAGTCTTCTTGAAAGAATTCAGCACTGACCTCTACAGGTGTCTGATCAGTCATGTCCAATTCATAATCAGAGAATAGTTTTGACTTAACTCTGCAAACTACCCACCAATCATTTCGTTCTTTGTTTGTAGATGATGGATAGCTTGTATAATACACTTGCTGGGCTTGTGTGGCTAAGATGAATGGCTCATAAGTATTCAATTTTGGCTTATGCTTAAGCTCGACAATCCCATGCGTTGTGTCATTTCGAATGGAATTCGGATCAAACCAATGACACTTGAACAAGAATATATGATTGTCTTGTCCTAGATATTGCAACTGTAAGATCTCCTCTACAATACCATAGTAGTCATACTCACTTTCATTGTATGTACTCCTTTTACACATACGCCACTGTTCATGGTAGATTTATTCTGCCCATAGTCTTTTGTATGAAACCTATACCCATTAACAATAAATCCCACATAATTCTGTGCAATTTTGGATAGGCCGTAGGCTACCTGACGAACTCTTTCATCAGTAATTAAACCTTCTTCAACCTGCGTGTAGAAAAGGCTAGTTAAAAAGTGAAATGAATTTTTTTGAATACTCTTTGACGGTGTACACTTACGCGTTTTCTTAGCCATAAGGCCAATGACTTCTCTCGTTCTTTTTCAACCTCAAAATCAGTGAGATGTGGATTTCTTTGAATTAATTCTAAATCAAATTGTCTACAATATGAATAGCAGACCACATTCAATAGGTAGAATAAAGGCAAAGAACTTACATATAAATTTAAATTGTGATATTAGTACTTACTCAACATAACATTCTAGCTCGGAACAATTTAAAAGAATATATATCTCTGCGGCACATAACTCTCTGTCATCCAGCATTCGAGTTGAAGAACGTCCGAAGGCACGTCCAGGATGAGTAAATATTGAGAGTCGATTTGAACCCACAGATTCCCCCCCATCATCATTACGTGGAGGTTGTGTCCAACGAGTTTGAATGTCTGCTTCAAAGTACATTGAACAAAAATTAGAGATTTCCTCCATAATGTATGCCTCAGCAATAGAACCCTCCACTTTTGCTTTATTTCGGACTTTCATTTGAGGTCATGCATACACCTACATCCACAATGTAAGAGACAATTAGAAAATCTATCGCTTATGTAAGGTGCAATTGTAAGAAGGGAACAGTTAATATCATGCATATACCTCTCAAATGGATACATCCATCTATATTGTACTGGCCCTCCAACCTTTGCTTCATATGGTAGATGTACGAGTAAATGCTCCATTGAATCGAAGAAACCAGGTGGAAATATCTTCTCCAACTTGCATACAATGGTGACCACATTCTGTTTGATAGTTTGCACATCCTGAAGCCTGAGTTCTGATGCAGATAGAATCGTGAAAAATCGACTCAACTCAGATAACGCTCCCCATAGCAGCTTCGGCAAGATGTCACGAAATGCAATAGGTAGCAACCTTTGCATGAACACATGGCAGTCGTGACTCTTTATTCCATATATCTTTCCCTCACTGACGTTGACAGAACGAGCAATATTTGACACATAACCGTCAGGAAATCTCAGCTGTTTTAGCCACTGACACACTTCCTTAACTTGTCCTCCTCCAAGCACATAAACTGCTTTTGGTTTACTGATTTCCCATTTACTTCAACAATTTCTAACTCTGGACGTTTACAGAGCATGGACAAGTCCAAGCGTGCTTTCACATTGTCCTTTGTTTTACCTTTGATATCCATAACTGTGTTGAATACATTATCAAAGACATTTTTCTCGATATGCATCACGTCTAGATTGTGCCGCACAAGAAGAGTCGACCAATAAGGTAGCTCCCAGAAAATGCTTTTCTTCACCCAGTTGTGCTCCTTCCCAAAACCTGAAAGGTGTCGGGTACTACCCATCTGTTGTGTGATATCTGGAAAATTTTCAACACGTGCTGCCATATGATGACCGGACAACCTCTCGAATATAACTTCATCTCGTTCCTTCTGTTCTTTAGGAATGCATCTTTTTGTGTTCTGAAAGGGTGATCAGCTGGTAAAAACTGACGATGGCAATCAAACCAGCAGGACTTCCCACCATGTTTAAGTACAAACGATTTGGTATTATCCATACAATACGGACATGCTAGCCTCCCATGTGTGCTCCAACCAGATAGCATTCCATATGCAGGAAAATCACTTATAGTCCACATCAATGCTGCCCTCATAGTGAAATTTTGCTTTCTAGATGCATCATAAGTATTGACCCCCTCAGTCCATAATAATTTCAATTCATCAATCAACGGTCTTAAATAGATGTCTATATTTTTTGTAGGACTTTTCGGACCAGGAATCAATAAGGACAGGAACAAATTCTCTCGCTTCATGCACATGCTCGGAGGAAGGTTGTATGGTGTCACGAACACTGGCCAGCTGGAGTAGGAAGCCACTGAACCTCCAAATGGATTGAA
This sequence comes from Colocasia esculenta, assembly GCA_014218235.1. Classification (NCBI taxonomy): domain Eukaryota; kingdom Viridiplantae; phylum Streptophyta; class Magnoliopsida; order Alismatales; family Araceae; genus Colocasia; species Colocasia esculenta. Next base: position 91,923,892 of record CM024765.1, on the reverse strand, counting down.
TCCGTCAGTGCATAAACCAAGCCTCACATTACGTGACTCCCTTGAGAAGATAGGATAAACATGGTTGAAATGAATCCAAGCTTCGCCATCTGCAGGATGAGTCATAATATCGATGTCCCGACGTACTCTTTCTGCATGCCACCTCATATGTCCAGCTGTCTTTGAAGACATATACATCCGCTGCAGCCTGGGTGTAAGGGGGAAATATCGCAATGACGCATAAGGTATATCCTTTCCCCTAGAATTGACCCCTCTTTTAGGTTTAAATCTATCATGACGGCAAACTGAACAGGATACCATATCTGCATTCTCTTTGTCATACAACATACAATGATTAGGACATGCATCTATTTTCACATACAAGTCCTAAATCATTCACCATCTTCTTGGCACGATAAAAATTGGAGGCAGCTTTTCATCTGGAGGTAACATGCTCTTGATGATGAGGAGGAGACGATCAAAGCAATTCTCAGAAATATGAAATTCAGATTTCAAGTTCAACAACTGTGACACCGCTGACAACCGAGTGTGCTTTTGACAACCATCCCACAATGGCTCATCAGCATCCTTAAGTAACTGATAGAATCTTTCGGCTCCCTTATTCGGCACGTCTTCAGCGTATACAGGATCCACATGTACACTGAATGCCGGACCAGCAGCATCTACAACCATATCCACGTACGTACTTGTGCCTTCCACATACTAGGCTCGTGCGACCAGAAGTCCTCACCATGACATGTCCAATTCATATAACATTACAAACCCTTTTCTGTATAAATGGCGTTGAACTTCCATGGGGAATTCCACTTCAAATTTTTACAAATCATACAAGGACATCGGATTCCACCTTGCCTGTCTACTTCTGCATTTGGATTCCCCAATGCAAACTGAACGAAATTCTCAACTCCGACCCTAAACTCCTGGGACACCACATGATCAACTATTCTGCGATACATCCATGAACGGTCTGAAGCCATTGCTGTCCTACGCCCAAACAATATCAATAGACAAATAAGTTTAAAATTCTAAATCACACATCCTTCGACGCAACCGAAATGAATAGGAAGGATTTATTATTTAGATTATCACTTTTTACCCATCTGTGAATATTTGATCGCACTCAGATGACCATTTACTATGTGATTGTATTATTTGCTGAAAATTTCGGCAGCATCTCCCCACACCTCTCCGATATACCAAAAATATTTATTGATTAAGATATTTTCTTAAACACTTACTAATAAGTGGTTAAGAAAATATTCTAAATCAATAAAGGTATATCAGAGAGGAGTGAGTAGACACACCGAAATTTTCAACAAATAATTCAACCACATAGTAAATGACCACCTAACTGCGATCAAACATTCACAGACTGTCCAAAACGGGACAATTCAGGACTTTGAGTTAGATATACACGTTCTCATCTTTGAAAATAAGACTCGTGCACATCAATCCCAAAGTCTTGAACGGGAGGTTCATTGACACGGGCTTAACACGCTCTCGTAAAGTGTGTGCAGTGTTAAAAGAAAAAATAACTAAAGCATACCTTGTAAATGAATTGCATTATAGTAAAGTGCAATACATATAAACAAGTACAATAAATAAACCACATAAATATGAAAAGAAAATGAAAACAATATCATACATATAAACAAGTGCAATAATAAACCCGACTAGTGGTAAGTGAACCCTCAATAGAATTTGCCAAGGGGTAAGTGAACCCTCAATGAAATTGCCTAATGCTTGCTTGCTGGCTTGTTGTGAGTCATCAAAGCTCAAGCTCATAATATTGTTCCACAATGTCCAGATATGCTCCAAAATTGTAAAAGAATATGTAGAGGAGACAAAGCCAATTTTTTCCGTTGGGGAGTACTGGGATAGTTGTAACTATTCCAGCGGTCGCTTGGACTACAACCAAGGTACATAAAAAAAAAATGCCCATCAATCTTAATTGCATTTGAGTATGCTAGTAAACTAAGCATATACTGTCAACATATTGGGAATAGTCCCACATCGAAGATGGAATTTTCTTTCTATATAATGATCGGGATTTCTCACCTCAACACATAGGTTTTGAGGTTGAGATAATAGGTCTGTTATCATGATATCAAAGCGGGCTTGTTTGCACGTGTGGAGGCATGTTTGGAACAGTCCAACATCAGATATTTCATAGAACTTCTCTTCTATATATGACTGGACTTTCTCACCTCAATAACTGGCAAGAATCTGCCTACTGCACCCCACCTCCCTCCCCCCTCCTACAGCCAGCTACCCTCAGCCCCACCCACACACTACCCCCTAAACCCACACCCTCTAAACCCCCACCCTACGAACCCCTCAACCACCACCCCACTGCCCCCCACCACACTGCCCCTAAACCCCCACCCCACTGCACATCACCCCCCCGCCCCCACTGCCCCTAAACCCCCACCCCACTGCCATCACCCCCCGCCCCCACTGCCCCTAAACCACCACCCCACTCCACCCACCACTGCCCCTAAACCCCCACCCCACTGCACATCACCCCCCCACCCCACTGCCCTAAACCCCACCCCACTGCACATCACCCCCCAGCCCCACTGCCCCTAACACCCACCTGCACATCACCCCACACCCCACCCCCCGCCCCCACTGCCCCTAAACCCCCACCCCAGCACCCCACCTCCTCCCCCCGCCTACAGCCGGCTACCCTCAGCCCCACCCACACAGTACCCCCTAAACCACACCCTCTAAACCCCCACCCTACGAACCCCCAACCACCACCCCACTGCCCCTAAACCCCCACCCCCTGCACATCACCCCCCCGCCCCCACTGCCCCTAAACCCCCACCCCACTGCACATCACCCCCCCCCCCCCCGCCTCCACTGCCCCAAACCACCACCCCATGCCCCCCACCACTGCCCCTAAACCCCCACCCCCTGCACATCACCCCCCCGCCCCCACTGCCCCTAAACCCCACCTCACTGCACATCACCCCCCCGCCCCACTGCCCCTAAACCCCCAACCCACTGCACATCACCCCACTGCCCTAAACCCCCACCCCACTGCACCCCCCTCCCTCCCCCCTCCTACAGCGGTTACCCTCAGCCCCACCGACCGGCCCCCGCCGTACACACACACACACAGACACACTCACACACATACACACACATATAGACACAAACATACACACAAAAGAGGGAGCACCCCTCCGCCATCTCACACATACACACACACAAATATAGACAGAGAGAGAGAGAGAAAGAGGCCACTGACACAGAGAGAGAGAGAGACAACTTACCGACGACGGTGATGGCGACGGGGTCCGATGACGACGGCTACTTGGCTGCAGCCGGGGCGGGGACTGGTCGCAGTCGGGGTGAAGACCACGATCCTCGGCACAGTCGGGGCGACGGCGGGGACCTGGCGCAGTGGCGACGACGCCGGCGATGTCCGGTGGCGGGAGTGACGACACCGGCCTCCGGTTGGGGCGAACAAGAGAGAGAGGGAGAAAAGAGGAGAGGCGACGGAGCGCGTGGCGGCCACGATAGCACGATGTCGTCGCCGGCGAGAGAGAGGGAGAGAGAAGACAGGAGGATGTCACCGACGGCGAGAGAGAGGGAGAGAAGAAAGGAGGTGTCGGCGTCGGCGAGAGAAAACACAGGAGGGGTGCGGACGGTGGATAAGGAGGTTTTAGAGACCGAATTGGGACCGACATATGTCGGTCTCTATTCGGTCTCTAAATGCGCCAAAAATTTGTGACCGAATGCCAGTCGGTCACAATGCGGTCTCAGATCTGAGACCGAATTTGTGACCGAAATATTCGGTCACAAAATTTCACCCCAAACCCGCCATTTCATAGATTTAGTGACCGAAAGTATTTCGGTCACTATTCGGTCTCTAAACGTGCCAAAAATTTGGGACCGAATGCCAGTCGGTCACAATTCGGTCTCAAATCTGAGACCGAATTTGTGACCGAACTATTCGGTCACAAAATTTCACCCTGAACCCGCCATTCATAGATTAGTGACCGAAAATATTTCAGTCACTATTTGGTCTCAAATCTGAGACCGAATAGTGACTGAAATATTTTCGGTCACTAAATCTAAACTATAGTGACGACATTTGTTAGTCACTATTCGGTCTCAGATTTGAGACCGAATAGTGACTGAATAATTCGGTCTCAGATTCGGTCTCTAAAACCGCATTTTCTTGTAGTGAAAGGATGCTATAAGTGTGGACAATTTGTGTTTCTATTTCAGCAATTAATTATGTGGACCTTTAGTTCTTTTATGTTAATTGCGAATTGCATGTCTGTTAATGTGGAGATGAAATGATGGAGATAATCCTTTTACTTCCGCTACTCTGTGTATATTGCGGTGTATCTCAGCTGTATGTACGTTTGGGTAAATGTTCCCACTGTGAGGACTCTCGCTATACTGACGGGGTTTGGTATAACCGTACCGTATAATGAGGGCCTCACATACGCAATCTAAGACTCGTCTCTCCTACACAATACTGAACCTTCTTTTTCCAAGCCTTTGAGTCCACCTCTAACTTTGGCATCGGAGGGTTCTCCCCGGTTCTTCAATTGGGCCCCCCTGATTCCATTCTGGTTTTGTAGGTATTCGTTCGCCACCGGCATCCTTCTTCCCTTCTTCCAAGTGTAGGCCCGCTTGGCTCCGGACCAAGCAGGAAATCACCTCCACAGATGTGATATTAAAACAATAATTGATGTGTCACTTCGACTGGACAAAATACAGTGTGGTCGGTCGAAGTTAAACTTCAGATATGACGAAGTTAGCTTCATATATGATATCGTTGGACTTCGACTGATCATGACCAAAACATGCATGATGAAGTGTCAGCTTCATATATGACGAAATGGACTTCGGATATGACGAAGTGTAGCTTCGAATAGGGCTATTCATAATACGGTCCAAACCGTAAAACCGAACCGAACCAACTGGTTCGGTTCGGTTTCGTGGACCAAATGGTTCAGTTCAGTTTCAAAGTGGGAAACTGAAATGAACCGAATATAGATATATAATTACATAAATAATAAAACTTAACAAAAAAAAAAGAAGTAGCGCAGTGGAGGGCGGCGTTGTGCGCCCTCCACGCGCATGGTGGCGCGAGTTCGAAACTCGCGACCACCGAAAATGGGGTGGTTTACCGAACCAAACCGTGTACACCCCTAGCTTTGAATATGATGAAACTAGTTTCGACTGAACATGATCAAAACATGCATGATTTGAAACTCAATGTAAATCTATAATGATAATGTAAGAATATATTGTATTCATATTATTTAAATTAAACATGAATTTTATTATCACTAAAATAAAAAGATAAAATATAAGAGTGATTCAACAAACTATGTATTGAGTTCTAAAATTGCTCAAAATTTCCCATTCTCTCTTAAATTCTTATAATTTGTTCACGACTCTCTTGCAAAGTGGATAACATACATGTTTTGGCAGGAAAGACTAGGACACCAGCTAGAGCATCTAGTCACTTTGTAGTGCATCACATGCATGATGTTTTGCTTAAAGAATATATTTCTTGAATATTTTTTTTCATGGTATATACAACTCGAAGTAATCTCTCGAGCAATCATTCCTAGTTCGGGAACTCTTTTATATACACAATTCTTGTGACAAACCTATTCATGACTAGCACTCAAACATTTGTCCTCACACACATACCTGTTAAATAACCCTTTTTCTCAAAAAACTACCAAACATGGAATTTGAAATCAAAATCTTCCTTATGAAAGGGAAAGGTTAGTTGTGCTGGTCATTGGAGACTCTCACACATCGAAGTAAGAGAAATTTGAATATAATGCATCCCTTGCAAATGGTAGGTGAGGGGTTCAAAAAGATATTATGCACTTGAATATCTTAATTAGGGCAAAAAAAAAATGTTCCAAGCGAGAGTTGACGGGTTCAAAAACATTGTTTTAAGAGTGAAACAATCACGACTTGTAGAGCATATTGATAACCTGAAGGACAAAAGTTGAAGTGCGTTGAGAACTATCACTTATTAAATATATATATATAAATACTTAAATATAACCCATCATCTTACTCTAAAGCAATTCAATAAACTGAGAAACATATTTACATCCGCTAATCAGGACATAAGTACTACATAAAGACTTTGTCTTTAATTTCTTTTTGACCGTGATACTTTTAGATCCCGACCATTTCGATCCAGTATTTTTTTTCATATAGAAATTTTTTTTCCGCACAATCATGCGATTTTCCATTTATATGGATGATTATTCTACCGATTTAAGTAATTATTTTGACTCTATAAGCCTCACAGCAAGAAGTTACTCACTGTATTACCCATGGAGAACCTTTGAACCCAAGTCCCCATGAATTTTGTGAGTTAAATATTTTCTACTATACAAATGCGAAATACGAAATCTAAACTCATTATCTTATCTACAAAGAGAAGATATATGATGGTATCGATAAGCCATGAGACTTTGTGGTTTAAACTGGCTTACTGCACATGCTATATATTATAATAATATTTTTTTTCCTCCATGTCTTTTTTTGTTATATATTCCTCTGACGATGGATGATGTTGCAGTGATGATGTCAGCTGCCTCCAACCCCAAGTTGTCCGAGTTGGCCGCCGCTCAAATAAAAAACACTGCTGCGCATAAACTTGGAATTTGTTCAACCTCCACCGAGGTCAGTTCCCACGTTCCTAATTTTGCCGAGCTTTTCTTCTTGCACTACCAGTATATTTTATTCGTATGCCAAATGAAAACTAATAATAATAATTGGAAGATGACAACTTAGGGTACGAACCCAACAAATGATCAATATTAATTTTGGAGACAAGAGCACTTAAAATTAAGAAATTGAATTCGCTCAGTCTTCAACATGCATCGGCGACCGACTTCTCTACCTGTAAATGTCAGAGGTCAAGTTTAATTAGACGCATGATCTTCAAAGCAGAAGCGGCAAAAATACGAGTGAATCTCGCAAGCTATAACTGTAATGGCTTAGAGCTGTTTTTTTTTTTTTTTTTGATAACGAGGAACTCAACGTAGTGACTTAGAGCTCAGTGTCCAACACCAGGAGGTCAAGGGTTCAAGCCTTGTCATAGCCGTGATATTTTACACGTATTACATTTTTTTCGCTACATGATAAACCTCGGTGGGGAGGAGTATATTATGGGAGGCACCAGGTAATCCCCCTCCCACAGGAATGAGAAGAATCGAACCCACCACCTATCCTTTGGATATGAGATGAGTTACCAATTCTCTCGTGCCCGCCCCCCTCAATTAATAGATTGTCTCAATTATGAATTTGTCAAAAATATAATTACGTACTGCAACAAATTAATCAGGTTAATTTTGAATGACAATTAATAGGTATGTAGCTAGGTCCGACCTTCAATCCGCTGGTGGTCTTTGTTCATAATCGACAAGAATTTATTTTCATCTTCAATTTTGAAAATATGTGGATGGAAAATGAGATGGACAAATTTAGGCCCTGGCTCGACCATAGATATTTGATGACACTTTTTATTATTTAAAATATGATCATAAGAGTGTTGTTTATAACACAGGAGGTGCGCACCATGCACACACGTACGGCTAACAGGACACGATCAACACATTCATAATAAACTGATCATTAAGATCACGTTTGTCATTTAGATAGATTGAAGATAGAATGTGATTTTTCAAATACCAAATATAGTCTAGGAGAAGAAAAAATGTGTTTTTTGTCGAAGAAATGGAAGAAACATGTGGGAGTATAAACCGACCTTGTAGGATAACCCTTTAAATTGAAGGACGAGCACTTCATATATATATTGCCGAAGAAACCGTGTAAACAAATCTCGAAGACAAGGAACATTTATGGTAACATACAGAGGATATATAATTAATAATGGTGATGTAGAATGGTTTGACAAATAATTATATTGATTGAAACAAAGAGAGAGAGAGAGATCAAACTCTCAATCAATATATAAAATTAACTTTTCAAATAATCTACATCATTTTTATTATAAGACACGAAGAATAATAAATATTTCTTAATTATTGTTGGAGGTAGGTATTCTAATCCTACGGCATGCATGACGACTCTCCCAAAGACTTGGTTAACTGATTAATTAATTAACGCAGAGCAAGTAAAGGTGATAAAATTAAGGTACGTACGTAGCACCTGATCAGCTCCGTCTACTTCAAGGCTTGATCACTAGTTAATTGGGTGTCAGCAGAGATTAAAGAAGTAGAAACAACGACTAAAGAAATACGGGGCGGGATTTCTTGGTTATCAAAAAAAAAAAAAACAACGACTAAAGAAAGTGATCAAATACTATCTCAGCTTTATGATATGTTTCTCCAGCTAGTTTGGCTGTCTCCAGTCGGTCCCATATACATCCTTTTTCTCAAAGTAGTTTTAATGATAATATACATACGGGAACTGCAGCTAGCTACTTACCTTTGGGCTTCTCCACTTTACAAGGGATTTTATTGTTGCCAGCTGTTGGGAGTTTCCCATCGTGCTGGATGATGACATCGAGCATGCATATATAAGCATTTGCATCTACACGATGCCCCTTCATTTGACCAGCACAGAGCTGGCCTTGGGCCATATTCCCCCACATATATCCACGGCCGGGTTGACTTGGTCTAATTTTTTTTTTTTTTTTTTACCTTTTCTTTCATGTTCCGTGGATCCTATTTTAGTGCTCTACTCATTGCCATACAGCAAGCATCTTGGTCGGTCGCATCAGTTGTCACAATGTCTTACGCATCAGTTGTCACAATGTCTTACTTTTAACTTTGTCCACATCCAGTACTAAAAGAAAAAAAAAAAAGTGTTTAAAGGCAATTGTATGTCTACCATACTCGAAAATGTATTTTCGTTCACACCATACTCATTCCACTTCTCCATCCATATTTTGTCACAGTGACGTAAAAGAAAATGCATATTTTACCGCAAACGCGTTCAACGAATTATTGACACTGCGTGTTTTGAATGGGGCCGCCAACGAAAGTGAAGATGAAAAATAGGAGTATTTATTTCGTTCTTGAGTCGGAAAATAAAAACACAACAAGTACAGATATTTGAGAGAAAGCATAGGTACGTAGGGCGTATCTGGGGAAAACCCCCGGGGAGGAGGCTGGATGATCTCCCACCTGAGATAAATAACAAATTTTGAGTTCAATTACTAACCTAATTATCCCATCTTTTATGGGAATTTATTTTTAATTAGAGTTGAAAAGTTTGAATTAAAAAGATAAATATAAAACAATTCGTAATAATTAAAGTTAGAGTCTTATCACTACTCTTAAAACACTATTATTATAAATAGACCCTCGAATTCCCTTTTGGCCACTCTTAAGTGTTTTTGTGGAGGTACAAGAAAAGAGGCTGCTGGAGGAGAAATCAAAAAGAAAAAACCCTTGTTCATCTTGTTCTTCCCGGCCGTTTTCAAGTCCTTAAGTCTTAATTTCATCAAAAGATAGGTGTTCTGAAAGGCCAAACTCTAATTGATCATTCCATCTAATAGTTTTTCATGTCTAGATTAATAATATCATGTTTTCCCCAATTGTTATTGTGAGGTTTGTGTGTATTAAGCATTTTGAGATTTATTGTCATGTTTAAAAGCATGCTCTTAAACCTGTTGATTTATGTTAGAAGTCATGTTTTGATCTTGTTTCAAGTTTTCTATAAGTTTATAAGTATGTATAGAAGTATCTCTATGTGTTTTCCCTCTTTTTAAGCCATCAGGAGTAAGGTATTTAAGATTTTGGATTGAAACCGCCAGAGTTCGGGCTCTGGAGTTTAAATGCAGGGGGTCTCATACCCGCCTCCGTGTTGTGGTCATACGATATGACGCATTTAGAAGGCATCGCACATGGGGACCGCGCATTCAAAAGGTGCTCAAGCCCATGACCGCATTCACACTGTTTTACATATATATATATATATATATATATATATATATATGTATATAAATATATATATATATATCAAAACCAACATCCTGCACCATTAAGATAAGTTAATATGCAACAACCCCGAGAACTCGACCCTCGGTCCAGTCGAGCACCTAATTTTTACGGTCGCCGCCCACGGATCCGGGGACTTGGAAGGGCTATAACACATGTTCAACAGAATATGCAAAGGAAATAAACGTCAACTACTGAACTAGGAGCACACACGCGGAAGCAGAAAGAAGAGCGAGACCGCAGCGTAATGCTCTAGACACAGTCCCAACCACAACAATGTAAAAGTAAGCAAAAGCTAAGAACAAGGCCCTTAGGGGCATACCTCGAGGGTGAAGGACTACTGAAGAAAAGGGGAGTCCCACTGCTAGCTACGGGGACAACGACGACTGCCCCGTCTATTCAGCCCGACATGCACCCTACTACTGCTGGGAAGTCTCACCTGCAAAAAGGAGAGATGAGCTTCACAACAGAAGCTCAGTAGGGACTACCAATCTCCTACTGGCTCTAACAGGTAGGAAAGAATATACATAATTAAGGTAAATGACAGCAATTATATATTCTAACCTACACAGGAAAGTGCGGAAGCAAAACTACTAACTAGTAACGGTACGGAAAGAACGACGCAGCCAGAAACTCCGTACGACCTACACGTCGTGACCACCACACAGCTGGTAACACAGACAGAGGAAACCCTGCCTGGGCAAGCGACACTTGCTACGGAAACCACTACTGCTAGTCAATCGATCAGGAGCGTCCACTGACGTCTTACCCTCGACCCAGGTCCAGACCTCCACGAATCATCAGAGTGGGGGCAGGAACACAAGGTAACCACAATAGTAACTGCCGTAGTCTAGCCGGACTACGGTCCCAAGCCTAACCTCTCTAGGTGGTTCCGGGGCCACAAAGAGCGAGGCAGTGAGAAGAAGGACTAGCTGGCCTGCACCGAGAAGAACTCCGAACGACCTCGACATCCCAGACCAACTACGAGAGCTCTACAAACGACTCGATGTCGCTGTCCTAACCACCATTTTCTCCTCCGCTCCAGAGTCTACGACTCGAGTACGCCCGTCACCCAAAGCACTCCCTCAACAGGCGCACGGGGACGGGGGTCCCAGGTAAATGATAACAACCTCTCACGAGACTAGCCCTCAGGTGCCAAGTACCGGGCGAACGACTAGCGTAGGACCGTACTAGGAACTAGCACTGGTGCTACGGGGACAGAAAGAACCAAGAACGATGAAGACTCAACGAGAAATGGACTTTGCATGAGCTTACATAAATCAGTCACTGTCGCGACGCCAAGGTCGGCCGCGACAACATGGTGACACCCTTGGCCGCGCGCGGTGATGATGTTGCAGTGCCCATGCCCGCCGTGACAGCCAAGGCTATTGCGGTCGGCATAAGTGTCGCGACATCATCGCGACCCTCAGGCCAGTCGCGACCTCAGTAGAGGGGGGTCCCGGGACAGTCCTCCCAAGGATCACCCCAAAAACACCACAAACCACACCGACTGGGGGAGGGGAGGACGAGAAACCCTAGGAAAGCATGGAAATATACAAACCACCCTTACACCTCATGAATCATGCATTTAAACAAGAAGATCCTATGCTCAAAGGAAACCTCTCCACGAACGAGGCATGGATCTCTCATTCCCAACCCTAACCATGGCCAAAAAATAAGAAGCACAAGAAGGAGGGGAACATGTTAGAACAAGAGGAAGAGGGGAAGTCCGTACCTCAAGGTGTAGAGCGAACTCGTTGGGGCCTTCTCGTAAGCTTACGAATGGCCGCCACCTCCTCGCTCCAAGCACCACGAGGACGTCGCCTACATGAAGGGGACGTCACCGCCGTGCTGAGAACACCACGAAGATAGCCGGAGAAGGAAGAAGGCTTGGAGAGGAAGAAGAAGGAAGAAGAAGGGAAAGAAGAAAGGGGAAGGGGGAAATGGGTGCTTGCCTCGGTTTTGAACCGATGGTCCCAGAAACACGACGGGTCGGGGCTGCGTGACGAGAGCCTTGTCACGACATCTCCAGAGGTCGCGACACCATGTCGCGACCGACCCCCAGGTCGCGACCCCAAAAGCAATCAAACCAGAACGTGACGGCCTACCAAGTCGTGTTAACGTTGTACGTGCCTGGCACCTGACAAGGCTGTTCTGATAGAAAGGACAAGCATTAGAACGGTCAGAACGAAGTCGCGTCGCCTTCAGATGGTGCAACAAGAAAGCGACGCCTCCAGACGGCGCATCAAGGACGCGACGCCCAATGGGGGCGTGACAAGAAGCATGTCGCAACACTATCATGACCTGCAGGTCCAGCGCGACCCTAAGGATGAGGTCGAGGCCCAAGAGAGCCGGATCTTACATAATATGATTGTTTTTGACATGAATATGGTCAAAAGGTTTAATTATGGGTTAAGATGAATAATTTCAAAAATTTTCATGCTTGATTTGCACTCTCTATTCTCTCATGTATGTGTCCTTCCTTTTTCTACATCTTGATTAGATACCTTATCTCCTGACCTAAATGCGTGTTCTTGTAAATTTTTCATTATAATCTATTTGATAGATGTCCTATCCTTAATTGCATGCTATCTATGTTCTAGCCATTAAATGATGTATATTGATACTGATTTCCAATACTTCACAGCTCCATTGGTTGTGGACTCCTTCACAGCCATCGCGTAATGTGTTGTTACCTACCCTTGGTGAATGTGGAACCCTCCATCAGATATTCCTTTTGCTGGACTGGAATCGCTTCACTAAAACCTTCATAAGTCTCTGTGAGTCTTGAAATCTCTAGGACGCTGAGCGGGTTGTACCCTAATGCTTATATCTTGTTTCTCCCAAAGATTTATAGTTTCAGAGTCTATTAGTGAACGTGCCTTGGGTACTGGACGCATTGAGAACACACCCTATTGTCCACCCGCCTTCTCTATGATAACGTGCTTTGTTCTCTGACTACCTTCATGTCACGGTCAGTGACTAGACGACGTTCTCACCTATACTACCAATGACCTATGTACACTATGCAGACCCTTTTCTGTGCTTGTATGAATTTAGATTTGACATCTTGTGCATTGTCATACTGAACCCCTTCTCTTTTGCTATCTCTCATGCCATAAATTGCATGTCTTGCTTACTTGAGCTTATCCATGGAACTCCGGCCATAAGTATAAAAAATATTTTCAAAGAAAAATATATGATTATTTTATAAGGGACTTTGGTCCAACTTTGGCAAAAGTATGAAAAAAAATCTATTTTGTAAGAATGCCTATGCATATGAGGGCCTTGTATGGTCTTGAGAGGAGCACTCAAAGGACTCATAACCACAGGAGTAATTGACTTTTGGTGTCAAGCATTACACTGATATGTGTAATAAGTTATGATAAGTATGATTCGATAAGATATGCTTTGTTACATGGCCACTTTGTATGTCCATATGATATTCCCTTTTACGATGATCATTTGAGTTCTATCAATCCTATCTTAAATCTTGGTTTTTGTAAGTTCTATCCATGATCTTGTCTTTTGGTTATCTCTTACTTAATACATTGCTATTCTTGTACATTAGTGAATTTCATGACTTGTTACACGTTACTTGCAAATTCATCTTGCACGTTAAAATGTTAATTATGTAAATCATTGTCTAACTATGAGATATAAATCCTACTGGCCGTTATGCTCAACCAGTTGTAAACATTTTTCAGATGAGTCAGATGATGGTTCTCATGACAATGGGGATGATCAAAAGTGATGAGCATTTTGGATGAACCACGTGGTGTAGAAGGGTCACTTTGGCGTCGTCGTAAAGTCTTAGTAAAGACTAGATAGATAGTTGCTTTTAGTTCCTTTACAATATAAAGTGTCAGATTTGGCCCTATGTAATGGCTCTAAATAAGTGATTGTAATAGATTTAGTGATTTTATCAATATAATTAAGAGTTTGTGTTATTCCAATTGTTGTCTTTAGTGGCTCTGAATTACTCAACTGCTTGATATATCATGTATTTGCTCATGTCTCCAGTTTCTTCCACTACTAAATGGGGACATGATAGGGACTCAGTGACATTGCAAGTTTGATAGGTGTTCCTTTACACATGGATTCCTTACCTACTTCTCGAAAGACACTGCTTTATGTTTGTGTTCTAGTGGAGGTGTATATAGAATTCTATGGAGTGGTAATCTCGACCTTATGGCCTAGATCATAAAAACCCAATTATCAAGCTCGGCCCAAGAAGACGAAAACCAATATAGGCCCCCCTTCAGGAACCCTATTCACAAGTAGGGGCCACGAAGCACTAACAAGTCCCTACTTTGCAACTTTTAGAAGGGCCCTTATCTCGACATGTATGCCAAGAAGACAGCCTGAGGCGATGGTGAGGCTCTTGAGATAGTGACTTGACATGCACTACGACAAGGGATAACCACTCTGCACCTATCCTGACAGGCCTAGCATAGAAGAGTTTATTCTGGAAGCCTATAGCGCAAAAGATCTTTCACCCAGTCAAGCTTTATCTCGATTATTGTGAAGCAGTCGATGCTCTTACTCAATTTAGAAATTAGCAAATCCCTAATTGAAGAGTAGTTATATTGAACAAGCAGAGCCTTAAATAAGATAATGTCGGATGCCATGATTGTCGCCAGTGAGCATCCACATCCCTTGTAGGGCATTGAAGCCCATCATGGCCACTACACAGAGTTATACCATGATTGAAGTCTTAACTACCTTCGTGTTCTAAGAAACTACCTAGGGAGGTGTAGCCCATAAAATCCAAAGGAATCCCTACACCTAAGACAAGACACACGTAATACTAAAAGTAGTGAAGAGAAATCTTGAATCGACTCCCCTCTTTCTTGAGCTCTTGCTCCTATTAACTTAGGCATCAAAGGGTTTTTCCTAGGACCACAATATTAAGACCCTGACCCTTTGTTCATCATGTAGTTCTCCTCATCGTTAAGCAAACAACATTCTCCAAACTTTAATATCGAAGGCATATGACAGTCTGCATCAAGGTTCGTGTAAGACACGGCCCCCTTGGGCCCTTTGGCCCCGTCCTCAGGGTCGCGCCAGGCGTCCTGGCCGCGACGTGGTCGCGCCAGAGCGGTCTTCAGCGACAGCGTCGGGTCGCGCCGCAGTCGGCCGCCGCGTTCTTGTCGCGACGGGGGTTGCCGTCGCGTCCTTGTTGCGGCGTCTGACAGGGTCGCGACTGCTTTTCTGAAAGACGTGACCGGTGTCCTTTCTGTCAGAACAGCTTTGTCAGGTGTCAGACGCGTGCAGCGTTGACGCGGCCTGTCTGGGCGTCGCGACTGCTTTTCTGGTCTTCGAGGTTTGACCGCCTTTTTGGGGTCGTGCCGGCGGCGACCGTCGCGACATGGTCGCGACGCCGAGGAGCGTCACGACATGCTAGTTGTCGCGCCTGGTCGGCCCGTCGCGTTCTGGGGGCCGTCGGCTTGAAAACGAAGGCGTGCCCATTCTCCCCCTCTCGCCCTCTCAGCTCCCTTTTTCCCCCTCTCCTTTCCCCCTCGAGTTTCTCTTGCGGTTTCTTGGCGGATCGTGGTGCTTGAGGCGTCCATGCTGAGGTGGTGTCGTCCCACACGTGCAGGGGATATGTTCATGCCGTTTGGAGCAAGGAGGAGGCGTTCATTCCTACGAGAAGGCCCTAACGGGTTCGTTCTTCGTGTGGATGTAGGGACCCTTGATCCTCTCGCCCTAAGCATGCTCCCTTCCCCGTCTACATCGTGTTTCCTCTGTGGTTTGGGGCTTGGGAGTGTGAGAACTCCATGCTCGAGGTTGAGTGAGGTTTTCCTTGAGTGTAGATTCGTATAAATCCATGTCTGTGGGGCTTTAAGGGTGGTTTGAATGCTTTAATGGCTTTCTTGCATGTTAAGCATGCTCCCCTCACCCCGTGGAATGCTTTTTTGGTGTTTTTAGGGCGGTCTCTGGAAGAAGCGCTCTGGAACCCCCGTCTGCTGAAGACGCGACCCTTCTGGAGGTCGTGATCTTATCGCGACGGACTTGCCGGTCGCGATAGGATCGCGACGCTCTTGGGCGTCGCGACCTGGTCGCGACGGCTACGGCCTCCACGACATGGTAGGGCATCGCGACTTTGTCGCGACGACCCGATGCATCGCGACGCCATCCGTGAGGCCGGTTTTGGTCTTCGTCGTTTCTGCTTCTCTTTACTGTACCTGTGGCACTTGTGCTAGTTCCCTAGTGTGGTCTACGCTAGTCCTTCACTCGGTGCTCGGCACTTGAGGGCTTGTCCCATGAGAGAGGTTGTTACCGTTGCCTGGGACCCCCATCCTCGGGCGCCTTCGAGGGAGGTATCGGGGCGACGAGTGTGCTCGAGTCGGCAGCCCAGCAGGCGGACTCCGGAGCTCCGGGGAAAATGGTGGTTTGGATGGCGACGTTGAGTCGTTTGCAGATCTCTCTTGGCTAGGCCTAGGACACCGAGGATGACTGGAGTTCTACCCGATGTAGGTTAGCCAGTTCTTTTCTCACTCCCTCACTCTTTGCGGCTCCGGAACCACTTAGAGTGGCCAGGCGTGGGACCGTAGTCCGGCCAAACTACGGTAGTTACTGTGATGTTACTTTGTGTCCTACCTCGCTCTGACGAGACGTGAGGGTCAGGACCCGGGTCGAGGATAAGACATCGGTGGACGCACCTGACCTTGACTAGTGGTAGTGTTTCCATAGCTAGTGTTCCTTGTCCAGGCGAAGTTCCCTCCGTCTGTGTTTACTAGCCGTGTGGTGGTCACGACGAGCAGTTGTACGGAGTTTCCGACCATGTGTACTTTCTGTATCGTGCTAGTGGTAGTTTCGCTTCCGCACTTCCGTTTGTAGGTAGAAGATTTAAACTGCTGTCATTTATTTTATATTCATATTCTCCTGCCTGTTTCGAGCCAGTAGGAGATTGGTAGTCCCTACTGAGCTTCTATTGTGAAGCTCATCCCTCCTTTTCCCAGGTGAGACTTCTCAACAGTGGCAGGGCGCGCGCCGGGCGGAGGAGACGGGGCGGTAGTCGGAGTCCCCATAGCTAGCAGTGGCTCCCCTGTTTCAGTGTACGTCACCCTTGGGGTATGCCCCTAAGGGACTTGTTCTTCCCCTGCCTTTTACTTGTACTAGCGTGCGTGCGTTGGGACTGTACTTAGAGCGGTACACAACGGTCTCGCTCTCTTTTCTGTTTCCGCCTGTACGCTTCTAGTTTAGTAGTTGACGTTTACTTCCGTTACATATCCTGTTAGATGCATATTATAGCCCTTCGGGTCTTCGGATCCGTGGGTGGCGACTGCAAAATCGGGTCCTCGGCATGGGCCGAGGGTCAAGTTCTCGGGTCGTTACAGTGGTATCAGAGCTAGAGTCTGACAGGACTTGTATGGATTTAAACTGCAACATGAAGTCCCAACGGTAGTACAAGTACACTGCTAGCCGCCCGAGTAGTTTTGTTAACCTTGTTGGTTGTATTGCCGTGCAGTTTGACATGGCTCCGCGTAGGCACAGTCAGGCTAGACAGTTGGTCGAGTAGCAGGATGAGTCCGAGATGCCCGCGCAGGGGCAAGTCTAAGAGGAGGTGTTACCAGACGAGTCAGTGGCACAACCTCAGGGTGCAGCGGCAGCAGCAGCAGTAGGTGGGCAGCAGTAGCAAGAGTACTAGCCTTAACCGCAGCAGTATGCAGACTGGTTTCCCTTAGCAGAGCAGTTCTTTAGGAACTTGTACCAGGGAGCATACCATCCCGGGCAGAGAGTAGCAGGTGTTCAGTTTCTGGTACCTCCTCCAGCGGTGCCGGAGCAGTAGGTAGAGCCGGAGGTGGAGCATCTAGAGCGTCAGCAGCGGTCGGGCACTAGGAGTACCTGGGCCGGGCAGCGAAGGACGGCGGTACGGAGGACAGAACCGCTCTCATTGAGAGGTTCCTATGCCTTCGGCCACCGATGTTCCACGGTGAGTATGATCCAGACAAGGCAGAGAGCTGGACCCATGAGTTGGAGCGCATCTTCGAGACCATGGAGTGCGCTGAGGAGGACCAGGTTCGACTGGCAGTGTACCAGCTCAAGGGAGCAGCCCATGAGTGGTGGAGAGTTCAGAGGCAGACTCACTTCCAGGGGTAGAGGTTGAATCACATCACCTGGCAGTGGTTTTCAGAGGTCTTCCACGGCGAGTACTTCCCCCACTACGCTCGACGTGAGAGACGGGACTAGTTCCACGAGTTGGTTCAGGGCGACCTCACAGTTTCGCAGTACCACCAGAGGTTTGTCCGGTTGTTGAGGCATGTGCCTCATGTCACATGTAGCGATCAGGCGTGTGCAGAGAGGTTCATAGCAGGACTGAGACCAAACCTGAGGTGGGGAGTGACAGAACACATGTGTACCACCTTGGGAGAGGCCGTGGTGAAGGCCACCGCCTTGGATAGAGAGACCTGGCAGCCTCAGCAGCAGCAACAGGGAGGAGCCTCTTCCAGGTCCTCGCCTTACCAGCGTCCAGTAGGCAGTCGCGGCAGTGTGACTTCTTTGTCTTCTGGCTCAGGCAGTTCAGGTAGTTCTGGATTGCGCTCGAAGTTCAAGCAGATGAGCACTCGTGGTGGTGGCAGGGGGAAGGAGCAGAAGCATCAGTCCAGGTTTGCAGAGCAGTCAGTCGTTCAGGGAGCTGAGCAAGGTGGTCAGGAGGCAGTTTGCTACACCTGTGGCTTACCGGGCCACTTCAGGAGGAATTGCCCCATGGGGCAAGCCCTGCAACAGCAACAGCCAGTTCAGTACGCTCAGCAGCCGCCTCAGTACGAGTACCCTCCCCAGCAGCAGGCACCGCGTCAACAACAGTGAGGGCAGTACCAGTAGCAGGCTCAGAAGTTTCCGCAGCCGCAGTAGTACCAGCCGTACCAGCAGCAGCAGTTGTAGCCCCAGCAGCCGCCGCCGCCGCAACAGCCCCAGCAGGCGCCGTAGCGTGGGCGTGGTCGTGGTCGCATGATGGCGCTCACCCGTGAGCAGGCAGAGGCGTCAAACCTTGTTATAGGTACTCTACCTATCCTTGGCAGAGCTGCTCGTGTTTTGGTCGACCCCGGTGCTTCTTTGTGTTTTGCTTCCGAGGAATTCTATGAGTCCCTTGCTTGTCACGCTCCTGAGAGGCAGTGTGAGATGATGGTCGATCTCCCGTCTGGTGACTATATGCGTTCCTTTGGTTACCTGGAGGGTGTGGCAGTCGAGGTTGAGGAGCACTAGTTGCCGGCTAGGTTGTACGCACTGCAGCTTTGCGACTTTGACGTCATCCTGGGCATGGACTGGTTGGAGCCTCACTCAGCCGTGGTTGATTGCCAGCGGAAGACCGTTCGGTTTAGGATACCTGGAGAGCCCGTCCTCTGCTTCTAAGGTATCCGGTCTACCCACCGGCCATTTATTTCTTTGTGTAGAGCTCGCGTTTGATCCGCGATGGCTGTGTGGCATACCTTGCTTCGGTTTGTTCTTTGGAGCCTAGCGGATCTTCAGTTTCTGACATGCCGGTTGTTTCTGAGTTCTTCGACGTCTTCCCGGAGGATCTACCTGGTTTGCCGCCTGAGCGGGAGGTAGAGTTGTCCATCGAGCTTTTGCCTGGTACGATGCCTTTGTCCAAGGCACCTTACCGGATGGCCCCGGCGGAGCTGCGTAAGTTGAAGCGCCAATTGCAGGAGCTTCTTGAGCTGGGCTTCATTCGCCCGAGTCGCTCGCCGTGAGGCGCGCCTGTTTTGTTTGTGTAAAAGAAGGATGGCAGTCTTTGTTTGTGCATCGATTATCGGCAGTTGAACCAGGTTACTGTGAAGAATAGGTACCCGTTGTCGAGGATCGATGATTTGTTTGATCAGTTGCAGTCGGCCTGAGTTTTCTCAAAGATTGACCTGAGATCCGGTTACTATCAGATGCGGATCAGAGAGTCAGATGTTGGTCTGACAGCTTTCCGTTCCAGGTACAATCACTTCGAGTTCGTCGTGATGCCGTTTGGGCTGACGAACGCACCTGTGGCATTCATGGATCTGATGCATAGGGTGTTCAGTGAGTACCTAGATCATTTTGTGGTCGTTTTTGTTGATGATATTTTGGTCTACTCAGCTTCTGAGGAGGAGCACGAGGAGCACCTGAGGATCGTGCTGGAGACCCTGTGAAGTCACCGCCTTTATGCCAAGTTCGACAAGTGCGAATTTTGGCTGAGGGAGGTGCACTTTCTCGTGCATGTGATCTCGGGCTCTGGTGTGGCAGTGGACCCTGCCAAGGTGGAGGCCATGTTGTCGTGGGAGCAGCCCACGTCGGTGTCTGAGGTCCGCAGTTTTCTTGGTTTGGCCGGTTACTACCGGAGGTTTATTCAGGATTTTTCCAAGTTAGCAGCGCCGTTGACCAGGTTGACTAGGCAGGACTTCAGGTTTGTTTGGTCAGAGGACTGTGAGCAGAGCTTCTGAGAGCTGAAGATGAGGTTGACTTCAGTGCCAGTGTTGGTCTTGCCGTCGGGCAGTGGTTGTTTTGTGGTCTACACCGATGCGTCGAGGTCAGGTTTGGGTATCGTGCTGATGCAGCATGGTGGGGTCGTTGCCTATGCTTCTCGGTAGCTCAAGAAGCATGAGGAGAACTACCCCACCCACGACTTGGAGCTGGTAGCAGTGGTGTTCGCTCTCAAGTTGTGGAGGCACAACCTGTATGGCGAGGCTTTTCAGATCTTCACCGATCACCAGAGTCTGCAGTATATCTTCACCCAGAGGGATCTGAACTTGAGGCAGCACCGATGGATGGAATATTTGAAGGACTACGACCTAACCCTTTCCTACCACCCAGGATGGGCTAACGTCGTAGCCGATGCTTTGAGCAGGCGCGTGCGCTTGAGTTCGCTGATGGTCAGAGAGTGGAGGCTGTTCGAAGAGTTGTCCCAGGGAGTGTTCGTCCCGTCGAGGACTAGAGACTGTGCAGTAGCGAGCAGTTTGTCAGTTCGGCCGTCAGTACTCAGGCAGGTGTTGCAAGCACAGCAGGCAGACCCTCAGTTGGCAGACATTTTGCAGATGCTAGATGTTGAGCTCGACGAGGATAGTGAGGTCAGATTTAGAGGCCGCTTGTACGTTCCCGAGGAGGCACGCCAGGCAGTTTTGTTAGAGGCTCACAGATCGAGGTATGCTGTTCATCCTATCTCCACCAAGATGTACCATTACTTGAGGAGGTTCTTCTGGTGGCCAGGGATGAAGAGGGGCGTGGCAGAGTTTGTTGGTCGGTGCCTTACCTGTCAACCGGTGAAGGCCGAGCATCAGTGTCCTGGTGGTGAGCTGCAGCCGTTGCCCATTCCCGAGTGGAAATGGGACGACATCACCATGGACTTTGTGGTTGGTTTGCCCCGCACCCCACAGAGGCACGATGGTATTGGGTGATTGTGGATCGTTGGACCAAGGCAGCGCACTTTCTTCCGATCAGGATGTCGTGGTCAGTGGACAGGTTAGCCAGGCTGTACGTGGACAGAGTTGTTTCATTGCACGGGATCCCCATTTCGGTCGTCTCCAACAGAGATCCGAGGTTCACGTCAGGGTTTTGGCGCAGTCTTCAGAGAGCACTGGGTACAGAGTTGAGGTTCAGCACAGCGTACCACCCTCAGACAGACGGACAGTCAGAGCGGACTATTCAGACACTGGAGGTCATGCTGAGAGCATGTTGTTTAGACTGGAGCAGCAGGTGGGAGTCGCACCTTCCGATGGTAGAGTTCGCGTATAACATCAGTTATCACTCGAGCATCGGAATGGCACCATACGAGGCTTTGTATGGTCGCCTATGTAGGACACCTCTTCAATGGTTCGAGGTTGGAGAGAGGCAGCTTTTGGGACCAGAGTTAGTGCAGCAGTGTGCAGATACAGTCAGACTGATCAGGCAGAGGCTACAGACAGCGCAGAGTCGGCAGAAGTGTTATGCAGATACAGTTCAGCATTGGTGACCTTGTTTTCTTACGGGTCTCGCCGACCAAGGGTGTCATGAGGTTCGGAAAGAAAGTGAAGCTCAGTCCCAGGTATATTGGGCCTTTCCCTATCTCAGAGAGAGTCAGCGAGGTGGCGTACAGGTTGAGTCTTCCGACAGAGCTGGCAGGTGTGCACAGTGTTTTCCACGTTTCGCAGCTCAGGGAGTACGTCGCAGATCCTTCGCACGTGTTGGACTACTCACAGCTAGAGGTAGCGCCAGACTTGTTAGTGCCAGAGTACCCGGTCAGAGTTGTCGACCGCAGAGTTCAGCAGTTGCACCGGAAGCAGATTCCTCTGGTGAAGGTCGTTTGGCAGAACCGCGTTGGTGGCAAGGCCACCTGGGAGCGCGAGGATGAGATGCTGGAGCAGTTTCCCTATTTGTTTGATTGATTGGTATGTTACTTCTCCTCGTATTTCTTTCCGATTTGAGGCTTTCCGGTTTGAGACTGAGTTGTTTTCATTTCGAGGACGAAATGTCTTAAGGTGGGTGGGATGTAAGACCCGGCCCCCTGGACCCTTTGGCCCCATCCTCAGGGTCGTGCAAGGCGCCCTGGCCGCGACGTGGTCGCGCCAGAGCGGTCTACCGCGACAGCGTCGGGTCGCGCCGCACCTGGTTGCCGCGTTGTTGTCGCGACGGGGTTGCCGTCGCGTCCTTGTTGCGGCGTCTGACAGGGTCGTGACTGCTTTTCTGTCAGACGTGACCGATGTCCTTTCTGTCAGAACGGCTTTGTCAGGTGTCAGACGCGTGCAGCGTTGACGCGGCCTGTCTAGGCGTTGCGACTGCTTTTTGATCTTCGAGGATTGACCACCTTTTTGGGGTTGCGCCGAGGGGTGACCGTCGCGACATGGTCGCGACGCCGAGGAGCGTCGCGACACGCTGGTTGTCGTGCGGGTCGGCCCCTCGCGTTCTGGGGGCCGTCGACTTGAAAACCGAAGGCGCGCCCATTCTCCCCCTCTCGCCCTCTCAGCTCCTATTTCCCCTATCCTTTCCCCCTCGAGTTTCTCTTGCGGTTTCTTGGCAGATCGTGGTGCTTCAGGTGTCCGTGCTGAGGTGGTGTCGTCCCGCGCGTGTAGGGGACGTGTTCGTGCCATTTGGAGCGAGGAGGAGGCGTTCATTCCTACGAGAAGGCCCTAACGGGTTCATTCTTCGTGTGGAGTTAGGGACCCTTGATCCTCTCGCCCTAAGCATGCTCCCTTCCCCCTCTACATCGTGTTTCCTCTGTGGTTTGGGGCTTCGGAGTGTGAGAACTCCATGCTCGAGGTTGAGTGAGGTTTTCCTTGAGTGTAGATTCATATAAATCCATGTATGCGGGGCTTTAAGGGTGGTTTGGATGCTTTAATGGCCTTCTTGCATGTTAAGCATGCTCCCCTCCCCCTGTGGAATGCTTGTTTGGTGTTTTTGGGGCGGTCTCCGGAAGAAGCGCTCTGGAACCCCCGTCTGCTAAAGACACGACCCTTCTGGAGGTCGCGATCTTATCGCGACAGACTTGTCGGTCGCGATAGGATCGTGATGCTCTTGGGCGTCGCAACCTGGTCGCGACGGCTACGGCCGCCACGACAGCGTCGCGACAAGGTAGGGCGTCGCGACTTGTCACGACGGCCCGATGCGTCGCGACGCTAGCCGTGAGACAGGTTTTGGTCTTCGTCGTTTCTGCTTCTCTTTACTGTACCAGTGGCACCTGTGCTAGTTCCCTAGTGCAGTCTACGCTAGTCTTTCGCCTGGTGCTCGGCACTTGGGGGCTTGTCCCATGAGAGAGGTTGTTACCGTTGCTTGGGACCCCCATCCTCGGGCGCCTTCGAGGGAGGTATCGGGGCGACGAGTGTGCTCGAGTCGGCAGCCAGCAGGTGGACTCCGGAGCTCAGGGGAAAATGGTGGTTTGGACGGCGATGTTGAGTCATTTGCAGAGCTCTCTTTGCTAGGCATGGGACACCGAGGACAACTGGAGTTCTACCCAGTGCAGGTTAGCCAGTCCTTTTCTCACTGCCTCGCTCTTTGCGGCCCCGGAACCGCTTAGAGAGGCCAGGCGTGGGACCGTAGTCCGGCCAGACTATGGCAGTTACTGTGGTGTTACTTTGTGTCCTGCCTCGCTCTAACGAGACGTGAGGGTCAGGACTAGGGTCGAAGATAAGACGTCGGTGGACGCACCTGACCTTGACTAGTGGTAGTGTTTCCGTAGCTAGTGTTCCTTGTCCAGGCGGAGTTCCCTCCGTCTGTGTTTACTAGCCGTGTGGTGGTCACGACGAGCAGTTGTACGGAGTTTCTGACCGTGTGTACTTTCCGTACCGTGCTAGTGGTAGTTTCACTTCCGCACTTCCGTTTGTAGGTAGAAGATATAAATGCTGTCATTTATTTTATATCATATTCTCCTGCCTGTTTAGAGCCAGTAAGAGATTGGTAGTCCCTACTGAGCTTCTATTGTGAAGCTCATCCCTCCTTTTCCCAGGTGAGACTTCTCAGCAGCGGCAGAGCGCGCGTCGGGCGGAGGAGACGGGGCGGTAGTGGAGTCCCCGTAGCTAGCAGTGGCTCCCCTGTTTTAGTGTACGTCACCCTCGGGGTATGCCCTAAGGGACTTGTTCTTCCCTGCCTTTTACTTGTACTAGCGTGCGTGCGTTGGGACTGTACTTAGAGCGGTACATAGCGGTCTCGCTCTCTTTTTCTGTTTCTGCATGTATGCTTCTAGTTTAGCAGTTGACGTTTACTTCCGTTACATATCCTGTTGGATGCATATTATAGCCTTCCGGGTCTTCGGATCCGTGGGTGGCAACCACGAAAATCAGGTCCTCGGCGTGGGCCGAGGGTCGGGTTCTCAGGTCGTTACAGTTCGAGACCGACCCTCTACATTTGGCACCATCTATGAGTAACCTACCACGATCATGGTTCACAAAATCAATACCACCAGTAGGAGGGGTGTTGACAAGGGAAAATCCCCGAGGATGAGTGACAGAGTGAACGAGGCCTCACAATCCTCTCGCTACATCCCTAATATCGTCTCGAATGCTATGACAGGAGTCATCTTCCCCGTACCTACTCAAGATTATTTCCATTACAAGAAGAGGCATGTGTTCATGTCCCAAAGCACGACAGCGGAAGAATTTGATTGAAGCGTTGAGACGTGAATAATTGGCAATAAGCCTCTAGCGAGCAATCACACATAACACAATAATTGTGCTCATAATAAAACTCAACTCTTTATTTCATTTAAAAATGGAACTAGTACATATTAAAAGTCAAATCAAACACGACTAAGACTCAAATAAAGGAAAAATTACATACTATCCTCACTCCTATTACAAATCTAGTACTCTCATTCTCAAACTATAACACTATGACACTAAGATATTAAGACTTCAATACTAAGGCTAGAGAGCACTCTTCCCTCTTGTTCATTCCCAGTATAGTCTTGGTTCTCTATATCTTGCATATCCTGTTCACTTGAAAGGTTGGAAAGTAGGTAATGAGCGCACTCGCCCAGTAGGATTTACATCTTCCAGCATTGATATAAGTATTTAACAGTTTAAAAGTTAGAGGGTATGAACATGGTATGTACAATGCAATTAAAACGGCGGTAGTAACACGTGTGCAGTGTATCATGCAAGATAGTATGATCAAGAGATTGTAATGATCAATCTAGCAATAAGGTTGTATTCAAGAGTTCAATATATTGTGAACAATGATCTAGCAAGATGGTAACTTCATGAACAAGAGCAAGATAACATGTAACAAGATGGCCATTTCACTAGCAAGCATTTTGAGTAACCCACTCGAAGCACTCCACAAGAATATCACAGGATCTACTGATGCCTCATGTAAGTACGTCCTTCAGCCACTCGGGTTAAGGACCAGCACACATAGCAGGTAACAAGCAAGTAAGTTTATCACATGTAACAAGTACGTGCCATGCCAAACACCAATCATGATTCCGCACCACTCCAGGCACATGACTTTGTTAGGGGATCAACCTAACAATCAACTCCTAGGGTAACAACATCTTTGGGAAAACTGGGCAATCAACACCTTGGGGTAAACAAGACTTTGTCGGGGGTGAATCTGAAAATCACACCCATAAGTAACAGGACTTTGCCAGAATCTCCAGGACCAGATATGGGCCCTCAGTCAGGTTTGTATTGCGCAACACTGGCATCTGTTCCAATGAGCCCGTCGACTCATGGGTGACAAGAACAAGTTTTGAGTTCATGACTCTAATATCATTGATGTACTTCAAGAATGTATCACAAGAAGGTAATGTGTGTAAATAAGGATAGACTGGTCTAGAAAGTTCAGGACTATCATGTCCATAGTAATGATATCGAGAGTGTCATGTCAATAATGATATAGAGTTCAAGGGTACGTTGGGAATATCGAGTCAAGAGTTCAATCTGGAAGTATAACGACACATTTACATAGATTCTATCTTTAATAACTTGGTTTCATGTGTTATACTCGATCACTCCGAGAAAGTCAAGATGAGAAGAGAAAGATCTTGTCAAGAATGCCAAGAGAGAAGAGATATGTGCACACTAACTCAGGGTACTTCATTGGTACAACCTACTCGTCGGCCATGTGAGAATCCATGGTCAGAGGAGACTTATGGAGGCCTTGGTCAAGGGGTCACTAGTCCGGTAGAAGGAATATCCGACGGAGAGTTCACCACAAGCCAAGAGGGGCTTTCCTATCGTGCTAGAGTGTATGCGCATGCCGCGCATGAGAATCGCTCTAGTGCGTGGTGAATCTGATTATGGAAACTCCAGTTATAAAAACTCTATTTATGGAAACTTCATGTTTGGAAACTCTATATATGGCAAGTATCATGAGTACTAAAACATGCATGACCAATTTTAGCAAGTAACTATGCATTTTTAACAAGTTTGATAACAATGCAAGAAGTAGATAATCGACAAGTAGAGAATATGATCATGAACTTAAGATCAATTAAAACATGTAAACATGTTTTAAATCTTATATGGGTTGATATATGAATGATATCAGTAACTAACTTCGTAAAGGAGAAGATGGGGCATGAAAATGATGTCAAATGGCTAAACAGGGCTGATCTGCCGAGGGGGCTTTATAAGAGGTTTTTCCTAGTCCGATTCAAACTAGGTTTGAGTTAATTAGAGTTTGGCATGGAGATGACCTATCTTTGGAGTTGAATAAGATTCGCTCTCCAGAAAGCCCTAGTTCTGACCGCCTGGAGGAAAACACCTAATACTCACGACCTACGAGAAAAAATTGGACAAAATAGGGGCAAATGAAAGTAGACTTGAAGAGCTTTCCGATGGTATTTCATGTTAAATTTGAGCCCGAGATCACCTACCTTTCATCGATGTTAAGAGAGTCTTCTGCAGGTTGATGCATAGAAGTAGCTGGGGAGGAGAGCTCTCATGGGGGCGATCTCCACCTCCTATGGTGTCCAAGCTCTGCTCCACATGACCCCAGCCCAGGTAAACTTGTCCCCAAGGATTTTAGGAAGAGTATTTATGTGGTTATGGTTGTTTAGTAGTCCTATTATGTCTAGGAAAGAGAAATTCCGAGTTTTTATTAGACCCTTCCTAAGTTTGAGGACTCCCATCCCAATTAGAGTGGAATGGCCATTAGGAAACCCTAGTATGGTTAGGCACGAATTTGGGTTGCTAAGTATGATTAATTGCCTTTGGATTTGCCCTAATTACCCCTTTCTATTTTCTACTCAATTTGGGTTACGATTTTTCATGGTATTTTATTACTTGATTTTATTCATGGGCCAGAAGTTGTCTATTAGTCCAAATCTGACAATGGGCTATCAATCCATATTTATAAAGTCTACCCATTATTTTTAATTTAGTTTATGATCACATTTTATACACATGATAATGCATTTCCGACTTATTTCCTAATTACGATAATTAGTCACAATAACTCTTAACCTAGCCAATTGATTTTTTTATTGACTCAAATTTCTTGATGGGTAATTAGAGATATTATTTCAAGTCCATCTATGATTTTTATTTAATTTTCTGACTCATCTAAGTATGTGTGATAATAATTTTTTGACTTATTTATGAATTACAATAATAAGTCGCCAAAACACTTTAACTCGGCTAATCCGATCTTTCTTTGCACGAACTCTTTCATAGGTCATTAGGGAGTATTGTTTAGAGTTGAACTACGATTTTTATGAAATTATCCCATGTGATTTCGTCTTTGTATGTTGGTACGTATGTTTTTACTAATTTAGGAATATTAAATTATTATTTTCAAATTATTTTGATTTTTTCAATTAATGAAAATTTTGGGGTGCTACATGTTGCCATTGCCTCTCTCAACTAGAAGATGGGTAGGCTCATTGAGTTTTTGATAGTTCAAGTTAGGAGGGAAGGACCTTCACGTCGATGCCTCTCCAATCCTCCCACCAAGAGACTTCACACTACACAATGCTCATACTATTGGAGATCATTTCACTATTGAAGGTGGATGGATTATTAGGAACAATGTAAGGGGCCTCTGAATGCCTCCCAGCCAAGAAGATAGCGAAGCTTCTTCCAATCAGCAAGGGAGAAGAAGCATCCCCATGCAACCAATGCTTCCACCCATCATTGCCACATTACTGCCGCTGCCAGATGACATGGAAGAGAAGATATTCTACAAGCCCCCCTCCATTTGAGAGGGTATGCCTCTAGCCCCACCTGTGCTAACCTAGAGTTGACCACCCAACTCTAGGTGTTCGACCTATGTTTCACCAAGTAGGAGCACCTCATCAAAGCCCTACAGGAGAGGCAAAGTCATCTTGTCGATGATAAAGAGAAGCAGTCACCTGTAGACATGCCAATTTGGCAACACATCGAGCAAATTCCATGTTATACCGCGATGCCTCGAAGTGGCTCTCTCCATTAACCTCTTCAGTGATTTTCCATTCTTCTATATTTTTCTAGGGTTTTTGAGATTTCTTTCCAAGGGTCTATTGAGCTTCATTTATTCGCGGCCAACACAGCGAACGCCTTTACCAGCGTGATCCGCGTCCGGAAGATTAGACACGAATAATGCACGTCCTGCCGAC